>CM076582.1:1662910106-1663115378 GCA_034641835.2 Pinus albicaulis
ATCTCATTTACATTACATATCACAGAGATCAAATTTTTGGGACACGGCTTTCATTGAACACTTCACTTGGGAAAATTTCAAAATACATATACTTTAGTTACTATGTTACTCAGTTACAAGGTTGCAGACATTTTGTAATTTATTTATGTAAGGTTTACATAGACTTCTCATGAGTCACCTTTGGAGTCTATTTTTTCTTTTCAGCCCTAGTTTTCATTGGAATTCAAGTTCAAAGGCCAGTTTATTTGCTGCTATAATAACTTGTGTTCTAAAATATATTATATTAATTGCAATTTTTGCAAGAAGCATAATTTTTTCTTCATTTTTAGTGTTTTTTATTTACTCTTTGACTTATGCTAACTTGATAAACACCCCAAAATTGTCTTAGAAGGTTCAAATGATAAAATATACAAAATCCCCTTACAAACCATTTTATTCCTTACCTTGAATGTTATGTTTAGGTGTTCGTAATAAATAGTTAGTATAGAAGGCCCTAGACTTGATTTTGTCTCGCCTAAGGATTCCTTGAGGCTACTAGGGAAACATCCCTTGTGTTGGATTTATATTTCACTAAAAAGAGGAAGCGATTAATTATGTGACAGTGGTAATATTCCCATGTTACATTGTCTTAGGAACTTGTGAAACACTTTGCACTAAGGCACAAGATTTTTTCATAAAAATCCCATAGTATATATATTTTAATGGTTGAATGAAACGTTGAGTCCTTACACAATTTTTTTGTAGCTGAAAAAGTTGATTTTTTTGTAATTTTACTATTTCTAACATCTCTATGTGTACCAAGCACTGAATCTCCTCTTGTAAGATCAATTGGCTTGTCATTTTGAAGCTGAAGGAATGGATATTGATGATTTTCCTTACGTCAACTTATGATTTATCTTCCATCCATTAAAATACAGAGTGACCATTTCCCTGTGAATATACTTGCTTGAGGTATGAAACCAATACTTAGAGAAGGAAGGTCAAGGATCTGACATACTTCCTTACATACACTGTTTATTAGGCAGAGTTGCATAATATTTAGAAATAGGTCAATTACATCTACATTTATTGATATGGAGCTAACTGGAATGTTAACATCAATATTCTTCAGTATTTGATGGTCAAACCCTTTTGTATACACGAATATTGATGCTCATCCTTGCCACAAGATTACATTCCTCTTCTTGTCTTGACATAAGAACTGTGATCTCGGTTTTCTTTATTTCACATTAAACTTTGAATAAATGATAATTAAGAGATCATGGGATATGGAAAATGAGGAGTGATTTTCCTTCCATTTGCAACTAGTTTTATGCTTCTAGACAAGATGCCATATTTGCTGAGTGATCTACCTTCTAGTTTAGTCTTGTTAACACATGGTAGAAATCAACGAAATCAATTTTTTTTCCTCTCGTTTGATTCTTGAGATTATTCTTGCAAGATTAAGAACCACTTGACTAGATAAATTTGGCATGTATCTCATACAAAGAGAAGAATATCTAATTATTATTAGTTAATCAAATATTTGATGCCTTCCTAGACCCCACCCACCCAAAATTTCTTCTATTCCCCTCAGGATCAAGCACATTCCCCCCCCCCCCCCCCTCCACACACTGGGCAGTTTTGGATTTCCCTTTGAGGCCTTATTGAGAAAGAGTATTTTTTTGAGATCTCTCATCTTAGGGATTCGTCCTTGTCCATTAAAATTTTCCACCTACACTAATTTGGTTTTCTCAAGAATATGTTTTGGATGTGCCATCCATCCTAGCAATAGATCTTTGATCCAAACCTTTTCCTTCTGCTCTAGCATATGAATATTATGCCTCTTCATTCCATTAGCTTGTATTGTTTCCATCAACATCCATGAACTTTTTCTGCTACTATTTTGACATATTGTTTTCTTGATGGATGATAATTCTATTTCTATCCAACCACATTTGCAGACATATGAATTTAGGGATGCCCTGTGAGGCGTGTTTTAGAATTTGGTTTGTTAATAAAATTTTGTTTCTATTTTTTGTGCCATGAAGTGAACATATCTTCCCACGTTGAAGACATTTCCTTTCTGTTATCAATCTCTTCAAAAGCATAACACAAAATTTTAATAGTGAAGTCACAATCAAAGATTCATCTTTGATTCTCTTCCATTTTTTTATGCAAGATACATCTTGAAGGGTCTTGGATATCAATTTTTCTGTAAATTATTTGTTGTTAATAGACTATTATGAACTATGGTCTAGTTAAAAATATTAACCTTTGGAAAACCATCATTTTTCTAAATGTAATTTTGAATCCTGGTATAGGGAGGCAACAACATCTCTGAAATTAGAGAAATGTAACCCAATTTTACTGTGTATTCAATACAATTTACCCCATCCTTGGCTGTCAAGAGTGAGTTTATCTATAAAAGAATACTAACAGTAAAATCTAAACCCAAACACTGGTGCAGAAAGATCAAGATGATGACCTAATGAACAAAAAGACTACTAACAGTACAATTCAAGCCAAATAGTTGAACACAGAATGGCCTGCCATGAGCTATACCATTCAATTTAATTTGGAAAACAACCAGTTGAGGGAGAAGTTTATTTTAACCATAATTTCATGTAATAGCTATGACATAAGTTTCCGTATTCAATCAAACTAGTATGAAACCAATGTAATCAAGAGCTGCAGCCGAAGCCTATGGGAGACATTTGATGGAAAGTGTCAACATTTTGGATTTATAGCTATTGTGAGCTTAAAAGAAGGCTAGAACAAGTGTAAACTTCTAGATTTTGGCTTATATCTTGAAAATCACCCACAGAGCACCCACATTCACCAATGACCAGCACTGTTAGACTCGCTGAACTTTGAAGCAATCACTAGCATTCACCAGCGGTCCAGCACACTTTGAAGCATTCTGAATAGAAAATTTATTAAAAAATAATAATTACATAGCGTTGTTAGACTCACCAAAGCAATCACAACACACTTGAAGCATTCAGACTCAAAACATTTATAAAAGAAAATATAATTACAGTTGCAACCTAACACCACTGTCCAAACTTCTCCTCACGGGTTTAGCTCCGTGGCACCGGGGAAATGGACCATCTTGGTACTCTAAATCCCTTTCCGGGAAGCTACCGTCTCTCGGAACCAGATCTTGATTCTTGTTTCCCTCGTCAATGCGTGCAGTGTCATTGATCAATGCGTGCAGAGTCATCTGAACCAAATCTTGTAATTTTGCACCTCCAACAGTCAACTTCCAAGCCCCTTCCAAGCCCCAACCTATTGAAATTGGGGCGAATCACTCCAGTCCCTCCCTCGACCCAGTAAATTCTGGTGAAATATTTGTTGCAACTCCAACTTCCAAGCCCCAACAAGTAAAAATGGGGGTGAATCACTCCATTCCCTCCCCCTGGCCCAGTAAATCCAAGGCGAATGCCATTGAAATATGCTCCAAACCAGAAAATCGGGAGGCGAATTCCATGGTTTCAGTTTTATGCACATTTATTTTTTTGGGCTAACACTTAGTAATTAATTATTTTTAAAATAATTATAGGGCTAACTTATAAAACTATAAAAAATGGTCTTTATATAAAAAATTCGCCCTACCAAAATTTAAAACCCCTTAAAATTCGCCCTTGGGCTTAAATTTTCCCCTAAAATTTTCCTTGACAGGAGGATAACAGTGGCTCCAGCTGGGGAGGGCTGCTCCTTTAGGAGGTGTCAATAACCTTAGAGTTAAAATCTCTAGAATTTGTAGACCAGTGCCTTGTTTTCACTTAGAAAATTTTTCATTCTTCAATTGTTGATTTGGTGTTGTTCTTTGAAGCTATAAGCTTTAAAAATTTGAAAAACATGCTTGCTTCAACTCAATTATTCCTACCCATCACACTTTTCCTAGCATTTTTTCTTCATTTGGGTGCATTTAGACTGGCAAACCTTGGACATTCTTTTTTTCTTTTTGAAAGAAAAAACTATCTATTTCTACCCTTATATCATCCAAAGGCTCAGATTAAACTAATGAGCACTTTTATTCTCTACCTAATATACTCATCTGTCAATATTAAACAGTTTGACAAATTTTCATTCTCTAACCTACAAACAGGAAATTGAAAGCATGACCAAAACAAGATTAAGTAGTTTGATTATCATGAACTATGGCATTTTGGACAAGCTACACACAGTTTTTATTTTGCAAAAAGTAACACTAAAAACTGAGGGCTATAATCTGGAATTTGTCATTCATCCCTCTTTTTCTCTTTGGTTCAGATTTTGAATTTTGGAACCAATATCTTTTCCTAATCTAATCAACTGATAAGCCAAGTTTAAACAATTTGGAAAATCTTCATTTTCTAACTTATTAGTAGAAATTTCAAATTTGTTCAATCATGATTAGGCTGTATGACTGAACAAGACTTATTTTTTCAAAAGTAGTGGCATTTGGACTTGCACACTTTCAGAAACATTCTTTTTTGGTATGGGGCTTTACCTTTTCTTTTTATCTGCCCTCTTTCTTTCTTTTCTTTGTTTTTTTGTTTATTTTTCTGATCTTTTATTCAATCAGTGTTATATACAATGAATAGATATTTAAACTAATATTTTAACTAAAATAATTCTTGAGCATCCTGCCATTGACAGGACCTCCAAATAATTCTATCCCATCCATTTCTAGTAGGAAAAACACATTATTACCTCTTGCAGAATGGATGATGTATGGACCTTTCCATAGATTATCAAATTTTCCATGCTTACCCTTGTATTCTCTTCTTGAATCCCACTTTAGCACTTTGTCACCAATATTAAAATCATTTTCCTTGGTCCTTTTGTCAAAAATTTTCTTGAAATTTTCTTGCACTTTCTATGTTCTATTATATACTTCTTCTCTGGTTTGCTGCAGCTGGACAATCTAGTTTATTCTTCTTTGCATATCATTTTCTTCAGACTGTGCTTCTTGGATCAGCTTCATCACTGGCACTCCAAAAATTGTAGGAAAAACTACATCTGCTCCATATACTAGCTGTTAGGGAGACATTCCAATTGATTTTTTATTTCTTAATATGTCTGCCCATAGTGCATGCACTAGTTTGTTGTGCCATGACTTCTTGTTTTCTTCCAACAAATTTTTAATGATGTTCACCAAGATTTTGTTTGAGGATTATTCCAACCCATTACCTTGAGGGTAATAGCTGTAGAATGGCCCAATATAATCTGATATTTGTGGAAAAATTCCACCATTTTCTTGGATCTAAAAGTAGCAGCATTGTCAGTGATAATATTTCTAGGACAACCAACTCTAGACAAAATGTGGTTTGTAAGGAATTTGATGATTACTGAGTCTGTGGCAGTTGTAGAAGGGATGGCCTCTATCCATTTTGTAAAATAGTCAGTTGCAATAAGGATCCACTAGTGTTGGGAAGAGGAGATGGGATGGATTTCTCCAATAAAATCAAGGCCCCATTGTTGAAAAGGAGACTCAATAGAAATAGAATGCAAAGGTAATGGAAGCAGTTTTGTATTGCCTTCAAAGATTTGGTATTTATGGCAGGAAATTACCATTTTATGGACATCTTGAAAGAGGGTGGGCCAATAGTAACCAACTCTAAGGATTTTGTTAATAGTGGTTTTCCTATAGAGGTGGCCTCCACATTCTCCTTCATGAAACTCATGCTTGATCTTATCTGCATCATCCTTAGGCAAAAATTTAAGAAATATACCGCTAGCATTTTTCCAATATACAACTTTATCTAAAATGCAGAAGTTTATAGCCTTTAAATTTAAGAATCTAGCCCTTTTTTGACAAACTAGGAGGAGCATTAAGATTAAAAAGCACATATAAAATATCAACATACCAAGATGAATGGGGAAATGATTATTCAATGAGTGGAGTTTCTAGCTCTTCTTGTTCATCTAATGCATTAATCATGTTTATGTCCAGTGCTTGAAAGTTTGTTTCATCCATGAGTTTAGCCAATCCTTGTCCTTTGATTAGATTGGTGGGCCTAATTTCTAGATCATATTCTAATATAAAAACAATCCACTTACCTCTTTTTCCATCAGGATCTTGTGTCAGTATGTCTTTTACTATTGTGTGAGGAAAAAATGCAATGATGTGTGAGTGCAGAATGTAAACTCTGAAATCTTTCAATGCCTTGATTAAGGCCAAAGCTTGTTTCTCCATTATGTTTTATTTCAGAGGTTAATCTCTTAATTTCGTACTGAAAAATGCTATGGGCTGCTCTTGTCCTTTTATGTTTTTCTACATTAGGACAACAACAACTGTATGTTTTGATGCACAGGAAAATATGAAGAAATCTTTGGTAAAATCAGGGTTGATTAGAACTGGTGTTTGTGTAAGAGATTGATTCACGAGATCAAAATATTGCTTTGCTTCTATGGTCCATTTGACTCCTATTTCTCTTTTCAGCATGTTAGTGATGTTTCTTAGGAGTTCTA
The DNA here is from genome assembly GCA_034641835.2 of Pinus albicaulis. NCBI lineage: Eukaryota > Viridiplantae > Streptophyta > Pinopsida > Pinales > Pinaceae > Pinus > Pinus albicaulis. The sequence continues at coordinate 1,662,916,548 of CM076582.1, forward strand.
CAAGGTTTGGGAAGAACCTTCTTAAGAAATTTATATTCCCAATGAAAGATTGCAGTTCTTTGATGTTTCGTGGATGGCTGATTTGCAATATTCCTTCAGTCCTATTTGGGTCAATCTTGATCCCTTCTTCAAATATGATATGGCCTAGGAGCTTACCTTCTTGAAGTCCAAACAAATTTTTCTTGGGATTTAAAGACAGGTCATACTTTCTGCACTTTTCAAAGACCTTTCTTAAGTGAGATAGGTGTTCTTCATCAGTTTTTGAGTAGACTATTATGTCATCAAGATACATCACGATGAAGTAACCTATTTCTTCTGAGAAAGCAATGTCCATTGCTATCTGAAAAGTAGCTCCAACATTGATTAACCCAAAAGGAATTTTAACATACATGAAGGTACCCTAGGGTGTAGTGAAAGTTGTCTTGTGTTGATCATCTGCATGTACCAGCACCTGGTTGTAACTTGAAAATCCATTTAGAAAAGATATTCTTTTAGAACCTATTACCCTTTGTAAAATGTGATCCATTTTTGGTAAAGGGTAGTTGTCTTTCAGGGAGGCTTTGTTTAAATTTTTGAAGTCTATGCATAGCCTAATTTATCCTGTTTTATTCCTTACTAATACAAGATTTGAAACCCATTCTGAATATCTCAGAGGAACTATTATTCTGGCATCATACATTTTCTTATTTTCTTTCTCAACCAGAGGTAGTTGCATAGGGTTTTTTTTGCACAATTTCTGTTTAAAGGGTTTTTGGTTTTCTTTGAGAGGGATCTTATGTTGGATTATCTCAGTATCATATGACTTTAAATCTTCATAAATCCAAGCAAATACATCAGTAAATTCTCTAAAAAGCTCAAGATATTTCTGTTTTATATGAGCTGGCAGTGTTTTGGATAGTTTTATCATTTTGGGTTTTTTTTCACTGCCTATATTGCACTCTTCTATTTCAGCTTTAGTGGGTTCCATTTTTGGCTTCCTAGCAACATCATTAAAGTCAAATAATTCTTCTAGAGGAACTAGTCCCTTTGGAAAATTATCATCATTGGACTGTAGCACTTCAAAGTCTTATTTTTCTAAATTAGTGCACGGCTTTGTTTTATGTGTTTGTTTTTTGGTTAACAGATTTATATCAGCCTTATCAGGAGGTTCTTCTTTGTAAGTGTGTTCCTCAGTAGAGCAGTCTTCTTCATACTCTGAGTCTGAATTTGGCACTTCAAACTCATTTCTGGACTACAGGAAATATTATATCTATTCGAAAACTTGCCAATATTTTATGTTATCAGGAACTACTGGTCTATATTTGACTTGTACAGTGTATTGTTTGCTATGATAAGGTTTTTGACATGTGTTGGCTGCAAATGCTAGACCATTGGCAAGGATTTTTTGATTTCTAGGGAAAAATGTGAGATCATACTCTGTGAATTTTTTCAAGAGTTCAAGGGCATCATATTTATATGCTTTTAATCTATGATGCTTAGCTGTGTATTCTCCCTTAATCTGCCTAATAACTAGCTCTGAATCTCCATGGACAGATATCCTCTTAGCTCCTAATTTATTTAGTAATTGCAGTCCTAGGAGAAGTGCCTCATATTCAGCTATGTTATTTGTGCATTGAAATTTTAGCTTGTATGAGCGACCTTCTGCCTGATTTTTCTCTGTGTTATGCACCCATATACCTTCTCCTGAACCAGTCTTGCCACAAGAACCATCAAAACTCATACTCCAAACAGGTTCAATTTCAGATTTATCATTATGTTGGTCATTGTGGTTGCCACTATGTTTGTCATTGTTTTGTTCTTTGTGTTCTTCACTATGTTTGTTGTCATATTCTGTTTGGGCCACTTGTTTTGAGTATTCTTTCTCCCTTTTCTCTTCTTGTTCAACTATTTGCTCATTTTCTATCACTTGTTCATTAACGTTTTCATCATTGTAAACGATAAATGAAACAAGTTCGGTGTGGATGGAATAAAGAGGGGAGTTATCTGGCTTTTCTTGACTACTAACCTGCATTTCATGTGAGTTTACCTGTATAATATTCTTGGTTGACTGAAGACATGTATGGTAGCATAGGTCATGTCCATTTGGAGGGTACCTTGGAGTTTAGCTTCCCATGATCTTGAAAGGAGCATACCATATTTAGGAGGAATATCAGCCACTACAATATCCATTACTAGGCTCTTGGCTAGTATTTGTGCTAGATTAACACAAAGATCTTTGATTCGGCCTAGACATTTAACTCTAGTGGAATCAAAATAGGATAGATCTTTGCATGGTCTAGTTATCTCAAGGCCTAGTCTTTCTATTACTACCATTGGCATGAGGTTATGTGAAGCTCCTGAATATAACATGGAGTTATGGAGAATTTTATCATGGATGTTTAAACTAACATAAAATGGAGGAACACCTCCCTCTTGAAATTTACCTTCTACTTCAGTACCAAACAGAAGTTCAGGTTTGTCATCATTTAAATTTACAGAATCAACATTTTATCCTATGTTTAAAACTTTCAAAAGTTGAGATCTATATACATCTTGAGTGACTAATTCAGTAAGAGGAATGGAGATTTTAATATTTGCAATATCTTTCTCTATACTGAAAGGTGTTTGAGTTTTTAAAATTTTCAAATCAGCCTTTTCAGACACTGTTTTCACAGCAATTTCAGCTTGCTGGTCTTTATTAGGAAACTCAGTTAAAACAATTTTGTTAGGGGAACTAGCTGTCTTTCTAGTGTTGCTTTGGTCACCACTGTGTTTGGGAGTAGGTTGGTTGTTATTGTTTTTATTTTTATCAGAACTTTCAGCAATTGCGTTTAGATTTCTATTGTCTTTTTAGGAATGTTTTTCAGGGGTTTTCCTAGCAGAAATTTTAGAGGTCTTTCTTTTGGGAGTATCTTGGTTTTTCTTGCTTCTAAGGTCATATTGTCTATGTACTTCCATAATGGAATTTTCAAAGCCTTGTTTATAGTCCTCAGATTCTAGGCTTTCATCCTCAAATTTAGTTGGGGAAAACATGACTTGTTCTTCCTCAGTGAGGAAAACAGTATCCTAATTATTTACTCCCATTAGATTTATGTGATTCTCCTCTGCTTCTTCAATTACCCTTTCATCTTCATCTGCATAATTTTCTTGGAAAGGGGGTCTGATTTGCTGATCAATACCTCTTTTTCTTATTTGAGGGGGGTTTCTCCTAAAGTTCTGGTTTTGGTTCTGATTTTGATTTCTGTTTTGAGGAGCTATTTTGTTTTCTCTAGGATAAGATCTCTCATTCATGTTTATTCTCTCCATCATTCTCTCCATGGTTCTAACTAAGTTATCAATCTTAGTGTCAGATGATGAAGGTGCAACTTCTTCCCTATATGTAACCCTCTTTTCATTTTTCATTCTAGCTCTTTTAGCAATCAAATTCGCTTCTATGCTTACTGCTCCCTTTTTCATATCTTCTAAGGTAAGGGGTTCTCTTTCTCTTAATTGATAAGCCATTTCTGGGTCAAAACCATAAGGGAATTTCATTAAAGCTAGACCTTGTGGAGGTTTCATGTGGATAGGGAGGGAATTGTATACACTATTGAACCTTCATGTGTAGTATTCTTGGACACCCTCTCTAACATTTCTCTTAATTTTTTCATACTTTGATAAGATTTGGAGAGGGCTTCCCATTTGTTTAAGAATAATTGATGAAAAGCAGGGAGGTCATTTATGCTATTAGGGGTTAATCCTTTCAACCATTTCCTTACCTCTCCCCCTAAACTTTGAGCAAACATTCTAAGTTTAATAGTTTCATCATCTATTTCTTGTCTGTCAAAGTAGTCATTCATTCTATCCACATGTTGTTGAGTGATAGTAGAACTACTTGCATCATATAAGGGAATCTTGGACTGGTAGTCCTGTGGTAGAACAACTAAAGGCTATGGTAGAACTAGGGGAGCATACCATGTTTCCATGATCTGTGGTTGGGGAAACAATGGAGGGTTAACAAGAGGAGGGTTTACAAAAGGAGGTATAGGGTTAAATGGGGAAAGGTGAACATTAGGGGATGAGGTTGGTACAACAGGATTCTACTGTAAAGCAGATGGGTCTAAAACTATCTGAGTTATCCAATTTTGAGATCTAGTCCTAGACAAGCTTTGTTCTAGGGGTGAGTCATGTTGGGGCCCTTGTTTTTTATTTGGAATATTTTGCATTTTGAATAAAGGATGGCCTTTTTGAGTTTCATCAATATGACACATGGCAGTTGCGACTAAGTTGCAACAACAGCAAGCCACGGAGCTATCGAGGTAGCGCAGAAGCAAGAGATAGCTAAAGACAACAGATGCATGAAGATATACTGTAGAAGACAGAAAGCGGAACACACAGATGACAAGAGAGAAGAGGGAAGCAGCTGAAGAATAACAAGAAGAGGAACTAACAGTTGTGTAAGTGGGTGAATAAATAGAAGTCACCCAGCCGAAATAAAGAAGAAGGCTTCAGGCAACAGAATGCAGAGCGAAGGAAGGAGATCGGTCAGGACATCTCTGTAGTTCCTAGGGTTCTCTCATTTACCTTTCTGTTATGTCATGCATACGTATCCAATTGTAAGCTCTCCTTGTGGAGCGATGTAATGATGGTTGTGGATGAAGATATCAATACAATTGCAGGTTACTGTTCCACTGTGTAATTCTTATGCATGTATGTTGATCGTGATGGTTTAAAATTTTATTTTCTTTTCAATTGACTATGCTCTGAATTTTCTTGCGGATACATCTATGTTTATGCAATTTGTTTAATGGTAATCATGAGTTGCGGATCTGTTCCTCGCTATCGATCTGTTCCCTTTCTGCATGCGGTTGCGGCACGCCTCGGGTGAGACGCTATGCTCTCCGGAGTAGGGTGATAATGCCGGCGTGGTGCTAGACTACAATGGATTCCTTTGTTGGCCACAACTCTTGAACCTGGGTCTTGCCTGCGAGACCTGATTCCTTGCCAACAAATGGTTCCGTTGTCGGGACCCGCATGATATGAGGGGATATAGATCATGGTATCGCGGATCTTCGAAGGGGAGATATGGCGATGGTGGGATAATCACTTAGACCATTTCATTGCTCAGCAAGCGGAGTTGACTAAGAAAGGGGAGGCAGCGATCAAGGAACTCGTCCTCTTCTCAGATTTAGCCGATGATACATACGAAATTTTCTGGGGAAAGCTCCCTACCGACCTTTACAATTGGTTGCAGAGGTTACAGACAAAGGTACCTCGAGATGGCTCGCAGAAGATAAACCGCAGGCGGGCGCATGGAGATCTGGTGGCTCTGCATCGGTTGAACACTGAGTTGACCCGCGCGGTGGATTTTTGGGTGGAGACCACGTTGGAAGGATACATTGTGGAGTTTGCTGCTGATTGCTATCAATCCTTCTCGAAGTACGAGGCTATCTTCTGCTTCAGGCTAAGAGGGAAGTTGCTTAAGGAGATTCCGCTATGGATTAAAGCTCTGATGGTGGATGAAGGGTTGATAGAATTCCACAAGATGAGTATGGAAGCGTAAACCACCGGTGTTGGGGGAAGGGTTGAAGGGACCGATGCTACGTAGAATGTGACGTGGGGAGTGGGGAATGGATGTTGAGGCCGCAAGGATGTTGAGGGAGCGACGTGCACATCGGCGGGAAAATTTTTTGATAGGTGGCGAAGAAGGGTGATGCGATATTTGAAAAGACGAGAGATCGAGAAGAAGAATCAGAAGGAGGCACCTTAGAGGGTAGGAATTATGGACACGGATGCCCAGGTACGGGAAGGGACCGCTGTGGGAGTTTGATGGGTGCATGGGAGCCCAGCTAAGCGAGCAAGGGAGACGGTGACTGACGAAGATGATGAAGGTATGCAGCCCGAGGAAAGTTCCAATGGTGAATGGTACGTTGTGATGCAGCAGTTGTTTCAAGAGCGGACGGCATTTAGTTCTCCAGGCTACCATACTCCCCCCAATCTACATGGCCAGGATCCCTACCTTCCCCTAGTACTTTATCAACCTTTGAGTAATATTTTTGTTAAATTTCAAGCATTGAGTCAATTGCACAGTAGCTCAGTGTCGACGACGACACCCGTTAGTAGCAGCATCACTAGTAGTATTTCATTCTCGAGTGGAACAGTCACACAACCAGGACCCGGAGGGTTTATCTTGGTCAACCCACCGCAAGTGAACATGGCTAGGTCTTTTACCCGGTATCCTGAGTTCTCGGGCTAGGGTAATGATGATGTAGAGCAACACTAGTATCTGTGCGAAGCCATTTGGAGGGCTCGGCAGACGCCGGATGCAGGGAAACTAATAGAGTTCCAAACCACGCTTAGAGAGAGGGCTCTGCGATGGTTCATCAAGTGGTCCGAGGCCCACCCAAACCCCGTCATTGAGGATGTGAAGCAGGATTTTGTCCGGGAATTTAAGCTTCCCCAGACGGACCAACAGGGTCTGTCCGAGCTCTAGGAAATTAAACAGAAGGAATGAGAAACCGCATGGGAGCTAATGCGGTGATTTAAGGACACGATCAGGAAACTCAATTACCCGATCGATCCGAACCATCAGAGGGACTGGTTCATCAAGGCTTTGCTTCCCTTGACGTGAACCCCCCTCACCCAACAGAAGATTTACAATCTGCAGGACACTTTGGAGCAGGCCATGAAGATTGAGGCCATGGCGGGCTACCCTCAAGAATATCGGGGAGGGTCGGCCCCGCAGGATCCCTCCTTGGTGGGATTGCAGCATCAGATAGCTAGCTTGACCGAAAAGCTCAAGGAGGTACAGCCGGTCAGACCAGCCAGGCCGAACGTTTGGTGCACTCACTACCTAGTCGAAGGCCATGTCGCAACTGAGTGTCCTTGGTTGCGTGGCGCGGGGGTGGGACCCTCGGTCACGGAAATTCAAGGGGGGCCACCCACGGGGGGTGGCACGGCACTGAATCCGCAGGGGGTATACCAGCCGCAATAGCCTTACGCGAGGTTCCCCTCCCAACTCAACCCAGCTGCCACGGAGTATTGTGAGATTTTCCGGACGGTGGGACATCCACCTTGGATGTGCCCGATCCTACAGAAGTATTCCAACGTACCAAACAACGTATATTGTGAGTTTTGCGCTTCCATGACTCACAACACTGAGCAATGCCGGGCTCTCGACGCACTCACGGACTGGTTGGACCGACCCTCCTATAGGGTGAATGAGGCTCCTAGAGGAAGAGGGGGCGGGGCGTGCAGAGGCTGCGCTGGGCGGCGCGGGCTGGTGAAATGCTATAACTGTGACCAGGAGGGCCATGTGGCTCATGAATGTCCCCTCCCTCACCATTCGTGGTGTTCCCAGTGCCGCGTAAACACCCATGCGACGGAAGACTGTCCGGAGCTCATCAAAAAGTGGGAGGAACGCGCACGACAGAGGGGCATGAATTTGGTAAACGCCGAGCCGCGAGACGCTGCGACTCCGGCCATGCAAAACGTCGCTATTGTGACAAGGGGCGGTAAGAAAATAGGGGAGGACGCTCGCGGAAAGGAGACGGCACCAGTTGTCAAGCCAACATCCCCACATCGGGTAATCAGACCCGAGGCACAGAAGAAGTATTTTCAGGAGGCGGTTGAGGCATTTCCTCAGCTGCGCGAAGCAGGAGGCCTGGAGGTGTCCCTGCCGACAGATCCTAGGCCACAGCACGCCCCAGGAACCCTGATTGAAGAATGGCTCCAGCTATTCCTCAAGATTGTTAACAGTGCTGCTCTGCGGCAGCAACTCAAGTGTACTTTGGAAGGGGCACTGCAGGGGAGGACAGGATTGGGGGAATCGGTGGACACAGCCCCCCAATCGATGCAGCGCGTCAAGCGAAATAAGCGACGAATGGGTAAAGAGTTCCGGCTCAATACGCAGGTTGGGGGATTCCAAATTAGCGACACCATGCTTGATTTAGGGTCTGACGTCAACATCCTACCGCGCAAGACGTGGGAGGCTCTCGAAAAGCCACAGCTGGCCTACTCGCCCATCCAACTCAGAATGGTGAACCAGTACTACATTCTACCAATTGGACGACTCGAAGGTGTCGAGGTCTAAATTGCAGGGGTAAAGACTTACACCGATTTTGAGGTTATTGATATTATGGGAGACAAGGATCCTTACCCCGCCTTGTTAAGCATTGATTGGGCTTTTGAGAATTACGCTATAATTGACCTCAAGAAGGATTTGATGATCTTTGAGGATGGGGAAGTCCGGGTCACTCAGCCCCTCGACCCGTATCAAGGCCCGCAATATACAGAAACGATGGATAACCGGGAATATGTGCAGATGCTGGACCAAATCTACCAGATGACCGCAGGAAAGCGGGAGGACTACATTAATCTGACCGCGACCGGTTCTGTCAGTTGGCGCAGTGTTCAGAGCTCGGACCTGGGATTGGAGCTTGCGTGGGAGGCTTGGCAGCAAGGGGTGTATGAGACCAGCACGTGGAGATGTGCTTGTGTTGGCCGCGTTAGTTGGATTGGTGCTGAGTTCAAAGAATACCCCACCCTATCAAACATGCAAGCTGTCAATACCTTTATTGCTAAGGTTGAGGACATGGTGCTGGAAGGGAGCAGACTACCCCTTTTGGACGTCGCACTACAGTCTACAGTAGCCCGGTGGTGGAAATATCACCGCAATACCTTGTCACGATGGAGTAGTGTGGCGGACGCGTTGCGGGCGTGGTTTAAAGAAGATGAAGGCCCTCGAAGCAGGCAGCGGTACTCTGGGACTTCCAATCCACAGGACCACTTGCGAACCTGTGAGGAAAAGTGGCGAAGTATAGGATACTCGGAAGAGCTATGGGTTCATTGGTTTGTCCACTCTTTAGACACCATCCCCCACACATGGTACTTGGAGGAAGAACGGAAACGAGGGACTAGTTCTTGGACGGAAGTCGCGAGCAAATTTGCGCGGGGCTTCTATTTCGCGAGAGAAACAGAGTTGGAATCTCAGGCATTGCACGCTATCAAGGCAGTACTATTTTTCCGTGATCCACAGACCGACAGCTGCATGCTGCCCTCCCGTCCTGAGGCTGTGCGAGATTTGGTTTGCCAATGGATTGATGGCGATCCGGAGGACGATGGTCTGGAGGACCTGAGGCACCTGTATTTCGAAGAGAAGGAAGGCGAGCAGAATGTTAAATGAAGAGCCGACCACCGAGGGGATCCATTTACGGCCGCTGAAGACAAAGAAGCTAAACATCGGTATGGAGGAGAAGCCTAAGTTGGCTATAGTGGGCGATTACTGGGACGAAGAGACGACCAAGGAGATTTTAAGCCTCCTCCAGGAATATGAGGACTTGTTCCCTTCGTCAGTAGTAGATCTGAAGGGAATCAAAGGCGACCTGGGTGAAATGCGCATCGTGCTAAAACCGGGTGCCAGGCCTGTGAAGCACCGACCCTACCGGTTGAACTCGCGGGTTAAAGAGAAGGTTAATATGGAAATCGATAAGATGTTGGCCACGGGTCTAATCTTTCCCGTGGAAGAAGCAGAGTGGGTGAGCCCAATAGTCATTCAGAATAAGAAGGACAAGGTGGAGATACGTGTTTGTGTCAATTATCACAGTCTGAACAATGCCTGCATTCATGATCCATTTCCCACCCCTTTCAGCGACGAAGTGTTGGACCATGTTGCGGGGAACGAAGCCTAATATTTCACTGATGGCTTTTCAGGCTACCATCAGGTGCGTATTGCCGAAGAAGATAAGTCAAAGACAACATTCACCACCGAATGGGGGTCGTTCGCATACCACATCATGCCGTTTGGCTTGAAGAACGCTCCGGCCGTGTTTTCCCGGATTGTCATCGCTGCCTTCCGGGAGTACATTCACAAGTTCCTAGAAGTCTACATGGATGACTGGACTATCTACAGTTTATTAAAGAAACACGCTACCCTATTGTGGGTCATGTTTGATTGGTGCCGCCAGTTGCAAATTTCCTTGAACTTGAAGAAATGTATTTTTTCCGTTCCGTTCGGCACGTTGTTGGGACATGTGGTATGCAACCAAGGGGTCTACGTCGACCTCGCCAAGGTTGCGGTGATCGTACACATGGAAGCCCCTGAGATGGTGAAACAGCTATGGGAATTTCTCGAGCACACGGGATACTACAGGAGGTTTATCCGCAACTATGCCAAGATCACTGCTCTGTTAGAACAACTTCTGCAGAAGTCCGCAGTCTTTCAGTGGACGGAGGAGTGTCGGGTAGCCCTGGACACCCTGAAGGAAAAGCTGGCGTCGGCACCTATTCTAGTTCATCCAAACTTGGATAAGCAGTTCCATGTGCATATCGACGCTTCCAGTATTGCACTTGGGGTTGTCTTGGCACAACCCGGCAATACAACAGTTGACCACCCGGTCTACTTCGCCAGCCGCAAACTGTCCAATGCGGAGAAGAATTACACCACAACCGAGAGGGAGGCATTGGCGATGGTGTACTCTCTTCAGAAGTTCTACCACTATATTCTAGGGGGCAAGTTCAAGTTCTTCACGGACCACTCTTCTCTAAAGTACCTGGTCAATAAGCCTATTCTGGAAGGACGGATTTGCCGTTGGCTTCTGCTATTTTAAGAATTTAACGTTTGAAGTAATCGTCAAGCCTGGAAGGTTGAATGTCGGCCCCGATCACCTATCCAGGTTGGAGACAGGGGAGAATGACAGGTCCCTTGATGATCAGCTGCCAGACGCTGACCTCTTCCGAGTCGAAGCTGTACCAGATTACTTGGCCGACATTTCCGCCTATCTGACCACGGGGCAATGCCCTCAGGATTACACCCCGCTCCAGAAACGACATTTGGTCGTCCGTGCCACCGACTACCAATTGATCGCAGGGCAGCTATACAAACTGGGCCTTGATGAGGTTTTGCGCAGATGCATCCTTGACCATGAAAGGGAAGCGGTCATGTGGGAATGTCACAGCGGTGTTGCGGGAGGGCATGTGGGTGTGAAACCCACCGCAAGAAAGGTGCTCCAAGTTGGCCTGTGGTGGCCAACAGTACATACTGATTGTAAGGCCTACGTGAAGCGATGCGACGTCTACCAGCGAACGGGAAGGCCCTCTCACTAGGATGAGCTTCCGTTACACCCCGTGCATGTGCTGCAGCCGTTCGAGAAGTGGGCTGTCGATTTTGTGGGTCCCAAAGCCCCGGTCGCCAGACACTCCAAGGCCCGGTACATCATTACCGCCACGGATTACCTCACCAGGTGGGCTGAGGCAGCAGCGGTACGTGACTGCACGGCGGATACCGCCGCCCGGTTCATTTTTTAGCACATCATTTTTCGGTTTGGCTGCCCGCGAATTTTAACCAGTGATCAGGGTACGCACTTCATTAATGACATGGTCAAGACACTACTGGACACCTTCATGGTTCAGCATCACAAGAGTACCCCGTATCACCCGCAGGCTAATGGTACGGTCGAAGCCTTTAATAAAATTCTTGAAAAAGGCTTGAATAAGATCTGCAATGCCCAGCGCGACGATTGGGATGAGCGCCTCCCAGCTGCTTTATGGGCTTACCGGACCACGGTGAAGCGCTTGACCCATCAGACACCGTTCCAGCTGGTGTATGGCCGGGAAGTTGTGATTCCTGCCGAGTTCACTATACCCAGTCTTTTAATCACCACGTCTTTACAGTTCTCGGAAGAAGAGTCACTTCGTGAATGCCTCCACGAACTACAAGAACTGGATGAAGCTAGGTTTCTGGTTGAGTTTCACTAGAAGGTTCAGAAGGACAGATAGAAAGCGTGGCACGATCGCCACATCAAGCGTAAAACCTTTCAAGTTGGCGGTAAGGTCCTCCTATATGACAGTAGGTTTCAGAAGTTTCCAGGCAAGCTGCAGATGCATTGGCTGGGACCTTACTTCTTCATTGAGATTCGCGATTCCGGAGCTGTCCGGTTGGCTCAGCTGGACGGTACTATTTTACCAAGGTGGGTGAATGGCGCACGCCTGAAACCCTACCAGGAGTAAGTTTCTCCCAACATTCATCAATAACTCTCGCACCCGAGAGCGCCCGTAACGTAGCATAGCGTAGTTGAATAACTCTCCCGCAACCGGGACGAGCATAGGTAGGTTCTTCCTTTTTCACATAATTTGTCAATAACCGCTCTGTTGCAGGGACCACACCGCAACCGATTGTGGTCGGGGAGGGGCGCATCCAACGTGTCATCCCAGTGGGATCCATAAACGTGCCAGTGTTAGTCTAGGTCATTTCAGTCAGTACTTGTGTCAATCCGTAGGATCGTCCTGATTTCCATCATAAATTACCATAATTGGAAGTAACCTCACCATAATCATTCCACCATCATCCACCGTAACCTCAGCCGTCGCGTCCACCCAACTCCCCATGACATCGTCAGCAAATGTCAGAATACCCATTGGCACGCGATTGATCGCATGATTATCGCAGAAAAGAATGCCAGCAGGAATTAACTCGCTATGGGGTCTCATCATCTTCACTCGTGCCAGGAAACTAGATCGTTTGCATGAAGAAAGCACAAGAATGCCAGAACACTTAGCATTAGAAATTGCAGCAGCACAGGAGCAGCTGGAGTATTCAGGCGAACTGCACCAGGAGAGACTACAAAGACAAATTGTACATGTTTACCAGTGCCAAGCCAAGATGCCGAAGGCCCTCATATATGTTGTTGAACCAGCACTTGACAGCAGGATCCACAGGACCGAGTCTCTAGTTGGGAAATACGACAGTGCAGCTTTGCTAGATGCCAACCTTTCAGACTCGACCAAATTCTCGGTGCTCCAGTGGAAGGTGTATATGGAGCATTACTACACCCCCACCGGCAACACAGCCAACCGCATTCTACCAGCATTCCAGGGCCTCCAGCAGTCTTCTCTCATGAATCTCAGAAATCTTCCGATCTTCGGGACCACCGGACCAGTTTTGCAGTGCACTCGGTTCTTGCTTAGCGGTGTTCAGAATGGGTCCTTGTGGCTGAACAAGGAAATTCCCATTCACGCTGAAGACCTCCATCGCCTAACTGGGCTCTCACAGGGTGGTGCGAGTGTCTGGACCGCATGTCAGACCACCGGCAAGCGAGCACGGAAGTCCGGGGATGCTGACCTCTACAGCAAATATGGAACCCGACGGGGAGGGAAGGGAGCCAAGATAGAGCTCATTAACACGCCCGAAATTAAGTTTTCTTGCTATCTTATCGCCAGTAATACCATGCGGAATTACACCAAGGGAGAATGCACCTTGGACACTATCTCTATCGCGGAGCATTATGTTCAGGGTGCCCAGCTGAATTGGTGCTCTTTCCTGCTGAAAGAGCTCTTTGATGCGTGCGAAGAAAATTACAAGCGCACGATGAGCTTTATTTACGGATACTTGCTCATTGCTTTTGCCATGTGGAAATGGCACACTCCTATGGCCAGGGTCCTAGTAGAAATTCCAGAGGGCCAGCCTCTGGCGATGAAATTTGTTCCATGGAAGGTGTCGGCTGACCCAAGCACTAAACAGGTGAATGCAGAGGCGTTCCGGTCTTGGTACGGGCTCATGACGGACGTAGTGGCCAGTCAGCAACGGATACCTCGCAACCTGCTAGATGAGTATAGCGAGCAGGTGTGGTTCGGGGTAAGTCATCGGCATACCTACATCTGCCCCACCTGCATGCCAGAAGATACCTTCCACATGGCGTCGTTGAAGTTCCAACTGGACGATAACACCTTCCACCACGAAGTCTGTTCGTGGCCGGGGGTCACAAAGCATCATAACGACGGTATTCCCCGATACAACTTTGATCGGATGAAGCCAGTAGAATAGCCTGCCGAGACAGGTGCGGCAGCGCCACCCTAGGAACTCCCCGAACCACTCGTCCCCGTCATCCGCCACTTCAATAATCAGGTACACAATTTCAATGCGGCGGCTCAAGTTATTTCCATCAGTGCTTCTCCATTCCCTTTATTCTCTGAGTTTCAGCTCAGCCATTCTATTTCACCATCCCATACCACCCCTGTCACCTCCCCCATTCCTACCATTTTATTTACCTTTGCAAGCCCCATCATCACCCCAATGGGAGAAAAGAACCTGGCCCTAGAACAATTAGAGACTCCTCCAGCTAAGTGGGCCCGCATCACTATAGCCAATCCGGTGGTGGACCTTACTGATGATGATCCGCCGCCGCCCCCAAATCTAGGGGCACTGGTCCAGGAAGAGCCCCTTATCGATCCTTCCGATTTTATTAACATTCACCCTCCATCCACTGTTCCACCTCCATCCATTGTTCCACCGCCATCTACTGTTCCCCCTCCACCTCCCACTTCATCCGTTCTGTCCAATTCATCTGCCACTATGTCTGATCCGCTCATCAGAGAAATTTTTGGCGGGGACCACAAGGCTGAAGTCAACTCCCGTACTGATACCGTAGTACCACCAGTCGACCCCGTGGGCGCACCCCAGGTTTCTTTATCTGCTATATTTACCCAATTGGCAAACATCGGGGCCGACTCAATCGAGGCTCAGCCGGAGCATGCTGACCCTCCCCCTCTGGGCCATACCGATTAGCAGGAGCGGCTAGATTTGAATATGGCCAACTCACCACAGCAACAGACACTGCCATCCCCTCCAGAACATTCCAACCGCTCAGTTGCCAGTGGGAAACCCCTCCAGGAACGAAGGCTGGACTAGGATGCTTCGGGCTCAACCAACTTCGAAACATGGGGTACAGCCCAAATATACTTATTCATTCAGAGGGCGGTGCAACAAGCCGAAAGTCTTCACTCGGAGCTGCAGCAACGGTGCGAAGAGCAGCAACAACAGATCGTGGCACTTACTGAACAGCGCAACCAGCTTATCAAATTGCAGGAACACCTACAAGACCAGATAGCCAATGTCACTCAAGTCTTTTCGGGCCTATGGCCCTCAGTCAAAGATCACTATACCCCGCTCCTTGCTGATGTCATGGAAGAGAATGTTATCACTCAAGCGTTCTACATCCGGTCGGCACTCACTGGTCTCCACCAGGAAAATGTGGAGATGCATGCAGCATTGGCCACCCGACTGGCGCTGCCCGATCCCACGGCTACCTACTCAGCTTAGGTTGCCGCAAAGCAGGGCCAGGCAACCCAAATGCAGGAAACGCTCACTTCTGCGGTGCAGGAGGTGCATGACCTCCTAAAGGGTCTTCAGGAATGCTCTCTGGCCTTGACTGTCAAGGCACAGCCCATCTCCGCACAGCTACAACAGGTTTCCCGGGAAATTCAAGAGGTCACTGATTCTGCCAAGTTGGACCAATTATATGCCCAGGAAGATGTGCTAGAAGTGCAGATCCAGAAAACAAAAGCCGATTCTGCAGAGGCCAAATGGGTAATTCGTGAGCTCCGGCCACCCCTTCAAACCAGCGCCAGGACGATGCAACCACTCGCCGCCGTGGCCGAACACCAAATTAGCACAATGTTCGGGGCTGTCCCAGCAACCTTAGAAGAGGCCGATGTCACCAAGATCATGGAAGACACAGATTCCCTCTTGCAAGGGTGGCAGCAAGCTGTATCGGCATTCACAGAACTGAAGTCTAATGCATTCCGTCGAGTCCTAGAGTTGGGACCCTTATTTGAGCAACAGGCACAAGCTGAAGGCGCACAGCAGGAACAGGTACAAGCTGAAGGCACACAGAGTGAACAGGGCACGGGATCAGGTGGGGCAATGGCAGTAGAGACCGTCATTTGTGATTGACTCGGGGACGAGTCAAGAAACTGTGGTCGGGGCCTGTTGGGGCCCTTGTTTTTGATTTGGAATATTTTGCATTTTGAATAAAGGATGGCCTTTTTGAGTTGCGGAAAGATGACACATGGTAGTTGCGACTAAGTCGCAACAACAGCAAGTCGCGGAGCTATCGAGGTAGCGTAGAAGCAAGAGATAGTTGAAGACAACAGATGCATGAAGATATACTGTAGAAGACAGAAATCAGAACACACATATGACAAGAGAGAAGGGGGAAGCAGTTGAAGATAAACAAGAAGAGGAACTAACAGTTGTGTAATTGGGTGAATAAATAGAAGTCACCTCGCCGAAAGAAAGAAGAAGGCTTCAGGCGACAGAACGCAGAGCAAAGGAAGGAGATCAGTCAAGACATCTCTGTAGTTCCTAGGGTTCTCTCATTTAGCTTTATGTTATGTCATGCATACGTATCCGACTGTAAGCTCTCCTTGTGGAGCGATGTAATGATGGTTGTGGATGAAGATATCAATACAATTGCAGGTTACTGTTCCACTGTGTAATTCTTATGCATGTATGTTGATCGTGATGGTTTAAAATTTTATTTTCTTTACAACTGTCTATGCTCTGAATGTTCTTTCGGATACATCTATGTTTATGCAATCTGTTTAATGGTAATCATGAGTTGTGGATCTGTTCCTCGCTATCGATCTGTTCCCTTTCTGCATGCGGTTGCAGCACACCTCGGGTGAGACGCTCTGCTCTCCGGAGTAGGGTGATAATGCCGACGTGGTGCTAGACTACAGTGGATTCCTTTGTTGGCCACAACTCATGAAACTGGGTCTTGCCTACGAGACCTGATTCCTCGCCAAAAAGTCATGTTAGTCATCAGTAATTTTTTATTTTTTATAGATGACTAAATGCTTATCCTAGATTTATAGAAACAATATTCATGAATATGGTGAGTTCTAGAAATCTCACTGCCTTCATTATCCTTAGGATAAAGTTTTACTGTATTATCATCCCATCAGGTCATGCTCAGCTAACCAATCCCAAAAGACCCATGATGGGCTCATGTCACTCATTTTGTCTATGTTTTGTCACCTTTGACCTCAGTACTCTATTTTTGGCTTGCTTACTTTCCTCCACCTGACATTTAGGATCACTAACAAACCTGCTTACTCATATGTTTCCTGGATACACCAAGCATTGATGGTCTCAAAAATATCTCTGTACACTCGTTAGATAAATCAAATACATTGGATTGTGGATCTTCAATACATCAAAATATCAAAAACTCTGTTTTTTATACTTGAAGGCCCAAACTAAGTTTTCAGTCAAAGGCCAAGTCCACAGAGCCTTCCACTAGGTCACCTAGGGTTTCATAGGTCATAGGGTTGTTTTGGTGTTCTAAAAATATTTGTTTTCCCTGTGTCAAGAGGCTGCATTCAAAGAAGAAGAAGGTCAAATAATTTTGTCCAAATCTGATCAAAATCCTTCAAGGAAGGCCTCCTTGGCCAAAGCACAAATTCTTCAAGGGACATCTACCCTTGTTCACATTTCTGCAAGAATGATTAAGATATCCATCATCATAAGAAGAGATAAGGTAAGAGGGTGAATCATCACTAGAAGACATCCACAGAAAGGAAAGGCAACGGGCTTATATACAATGAGATTCAGGGTGTGGGATTGATTGACAAACAATGTTGCCAAGCAAGGAACTAGTACAAAGGCCACAAGGACAGAAGGCATAATAACACAACTAAGCACACATTGAAGATTATTTTATAAATTATAAATGAAAAAGGGAAAAAGGTGAGGTGAAATGAACAGAAATGAATGAACTTGAAAGGGCTATAGAGAACTTAGAAGACATCACTACTTATTCTTCTCTAATAGCCCTAAAACCTAAAGGTTTGGCAAGATATGAAAAACAAGTGAAATAAAGATGATAGACCTCCATCATGACAGCAAAAAGCCTTCAAAGGGTATTCAAGGTGGCCTTTAGGGTTTATCAAGGCAATACTGCTTCACTGCACCAAAGGGAGAAATTGTAAAGAGTCAGTGTGAGGGGACCTAAGTTTTCAAGAAAAATCAAAGGTCTTCAAAATGGTCAAGATAAGGAAAACATGAGGTAAGGTGTCAAAATGGAAAATCATGCTAGAACATGAAATCCTTGTTAGGTAACTAAAGGTGATAAAGATACAAACAGTGACAAATGGATCAAAGGCAAGTGTACTATAGACACTTGCAGAAATCAGAAGTGGCTAAGGGAAGACATAAAATGGTATAACTTGCTAACCTTTGCTACAAAAGACACATCACTGTCAAAATATCGTAAAAGATGAGAAACTCATGGTTTAGGTAAATTGCACTTAAGAAGGCCAGAAAGGGTAAAACTATTGTTTCTGTTTTTCAAAAGGGATAGTTGGGACAACCCCCAGAGTTTCAAAGCTAAAAAAGGGAGGGGCCTCTTCATCCTGCAGTATGCCATTACCCAAATAAAATCACTTAATAAAGTCATAGGAACCTACCAAAAAGTCAAGGAGACATTAGCGAAAATTGTAAAGTGACCCAAGGAAAACATAGTAAAGTGGGTTTGTAAGTTTAATTTATTTTTCCAAGGGATATAAAGGTGCTTTAGTTTTCATTTCAAACTCATATTAGCACTTGGTGGAGAGAAGAAGGCTTCAGGAGAAAAAAACAAAGTTTTCTGACCGTTTCTGGGAATGTTTTTCCTGGCACTGTGCAAATCAGTGGCACTACGCAAATACGAGCTATCGCTACGCTAATCGGTCCTCTGCCTATTCAAAATTACATGGAGTTGCGCTAATCGGGCCCGGCGCTACACTAATCCTGGGCGCTACGCTAATGCTGGCCCGACTCACCCAGAGACCAACCACTTCTACACGCGCGCAGCGCTACACTAACCCACGAGCAGGCCTGCCGGTGCTGCACTAATGGGTCAACCTGACTACTCGGGAAAGACGTTGCGCTAACACAAAAGGCCTCCAAACAACAAATTCTCTGTCCTTATTCACAAATTTCGTCCTCCATTTGATCTCCAAAGGTCTACAGAGAGCCAAGAATTGGTAAGTGACATTATTTCCTTGTCCCCAAACAACCTTTCAAATTGATTTTAGTCTTTTTGTGGCTTTGAAGTTCAAACCCTAGGTGGGTAAACCCTAGGTCTTGCATTAAAATGAGCATTTGTTTTTAAACCTCCTTAAAACCAGTTTGATGTCATGTGAGGGTAAGTAAGTTAGGGTGGCTACAATACACTTTGAGAAAAGCCTCCTTAAGATCCAAAGAAACTCAATCCTAAGAACCCTAACCTCCACATCCCTCATTCACCACAAGTTGACTTCATCACCATCTTCATCTTGCTTCACCAAACCCTATTTTGTCAACCAACATCTCCTAGCACCATATCAAGAGCAGAAAGCAGCAGTGACAGTGAAAGAGGTCAATGGCCTTTGAGACCAAAACATAAGGGAGGGAAAGTGAACAGAGTAGAACCTCAGAGCACAGTGGCCATCACCTCCTCTCCCAGGGCCCTGTCATGTTTTCAGAATGCAGGGTGCTTTCAATTTTGTGAGAAGGTCAAACAAGTGAAAAGCCACCCAGAGCTGACAAGGCTTCTCATTCCCAACTTGCACAACAAGCACTCAAGTCTTGCAGGAGTAGATTTTGAGATCTTAGCAGATACCATCTCTGATGCCATAGGTATCCCTGCTGTGGGTGAGAAGTGGTTTAAGAAGGGAAAATTGGACAAGGATTTTTTAGAGCTATTTGTCAAAACAAGGTATAGAGGAGGCAACAAGACAATTTTCCCTTTCTCACACCTCAAACACAGATTTTCACCCTTGATTCTGGTTATCATGAAGTACTTCACCTGTGAGGGGAGATACTCCAAGTTAAACTCCTACCATGTCAGACTCCTCATGCATTTCACAAGGGTTAAGCTGCTCAACTTGCCCTACTATCTCTATAGGAGCATTGAGAATATGTCTTCTGTTGTCTGGAGGAGAACTCCCTCCCAACAAATGCAAAGCTTATTTCACCATTCCCTGATCAAGATGGTGGTATTACATCAGTTGGAGCAGCAGGGTATACCTTGTGATGGCAGGGTGGGTGCACGCGTTAAGGAGAGCTGCTCAAATTTTGTTACTATGTTTTCTAATTCAGGAGGAATTTGTTCCTAATCCTTATTTCCACTCTCGGTCATCAAACTTTATTAAATCCACTTAATTAATTTAATAAAATGACTTACAGAAGCTAAAGTCCCCTTATCCATTCGAAAACATAATAATTCATTTTAAACAATGTTTAAACCTTTCGGAATGGTTTTCAGAATTCAAACACTTTAATAAGGCTCTATTGAATAACCCATCAGTCCATACCTTTTATTAAACTCCGCGCAACTTCCGACGTGAACACCTTCAGATCTCCGACGCTTATGATCGAACGGCTATCATATTCCAATAGCCCCAGCACTTTATGGCTCCAAAGTAATGCAATATCGACAATATTTCCACCGTGATGTGTCACCTTTTTACTTGATCGTGTTCAATTGAACAAAACCACTCACACGCCCAAAAGCAGTGCGACCACAGTGGTTGGTTTTTCATAAACTGCTTGGTCTGTAAAGTTTCATTTTCGATCACGTTCGACCACAGATTTTCTGCTGGTTTACCATTCTAACTTCAGCTCCTCTAGAAACCTCCTCTCCCTCTCTGTAACTCAATAAATATAGATCAATTATCAACTATCTGATCTCAAGCAAAGAAACCAGAATTTCTTCAAATTCTTCTGAATCCTTCACACAGAAGTTAATTACACATAAATTCTACATAGAAAACATAAATCCAATGGATTTTCGAAGAGATGAAACCCTCTGGGAATTTTCCAAGCAGACAACAGATAATTAAATTTAGCAAATTTTATTTACTCAGAGGCAAAACCCTCTCAATCAAATCTTCTATGGTCCAAATTCCATTTTCTCCTTCTTAGAGGTTACATTTTATAGGGTTTTACATAACATTCGACCTCCTCTTGAGGATTGAATTCTCCTAACTTAGATAAAATCCTAATTACATAATATATTCCCTAAATCTATCAACTGAAGGCTAAATATGCTAAATCTAATCTAAAACTATTCAATATTCCTAGATACCAGTTCAACCCTATGTAGTAAAATTGTAAATTGACAGCTAAAGGTAACAACACCTTTGCTTGTAAACTTTTTTTTTTGTATTTTTGGAATAATTAATGAAGCCTTTTGTCTCTAAGCCTCATGCTCTTGCATCAGACTCCTGAGGACAAAAAAAATATTCATGGGCTCCTGTCCATGAGCTCCTCCAAAGAACTGCCCAATTTCTGCAGCATGGTTTCTGTCATCCAGGTAGCATCTTCAATTGGCTAATTCCTCCACTTGATCAAATATTGAAAATATTCCTGTCCCCTAGTTTTCTTAAACATTTTCCTATCTAAGATCCTCTCTGGCTGTAATGTCTTTGTTGTGGGTAACTGTTTTACCCAGTCAATCTTTCCTCTGTCTTCTGGTGTGTCATCTGTGCTACTGTGTTGATATCTGTACAAATCAACAACGTTGAATATTGGAGATATTCCAATATCTGATGGTAATTCAATTTCATAAGCATTTGCAGAAAACTTTCTCAATATCCTACATGGTCCTATATTTTTGAATTTTAGCTTGTTATACTCCCTCTTTGGAAATCTTTCTTTCCTCAAGTGTGCTAAAACCAAATCACCAACTTCAAAATTAACTCCTCTTTTTCTCAAATCTTTTTTTTTTTTGTACTTGATGCTGTTGTCTTGTAGCTACTGCTTTACCTGTTCATGTATTGCTTGAATTTCTGAAGCAAACTCCTCTCCTTAAGCACTTCTCATTTCTGCTTTTCCCAAGTTCCTCAATTCAGATACTCCTCTTGGGTGCATTCCATAAACTATATGGAATGGACTCTGTCCTGTAATTCTGTTAGGTGAATTATTATATGCATATTCTGCCTATGGTAAAATATGATCCCATTGTTTAGGATGTTCTCCTGCAAGACTTCTCAAAATATTACCCAAACTCTTGTTCACTACTTCAGTCTGCCCATCAGTCTGAGGGTGATAATCTGAGATGAAACTTAGTTTAGTACCAATATTCTTCCATAATGTCCTCTAGAAATGACCAACAAATCTGGTGCCTCTATCAGAAACGATACTTTTAGGTAACCCATGTAATCTGACAATCTCCTTGAAAAACAAATTGGCAACATGAGTAGCATCACTAGTTTTATAACATAGAATAAAATGTGCCATTTTTCAAAATCTGTCAACTACAACATAAATTGCATCATTCCCTCTCTATGTTTGAGGCAATCCTAAAACAAAATCCATACTTACCATATCCCAAGGTCTGTCTGGAATAGGTAATGGAATGTACAAACCTGCATTTTGACTTTTCCCTTTTGGCGCATATTGACAAATTTTACAATTCTTCACATATTTTTCCACTTCAGATCTCATCTTTGGCCAAAAATAAAAATGACTTAGTTGCTCATAAGTCTTATCAACACCAAAATGTCCAGCAAGTCCACCACTATGTTTTTCCCTCATTAAATTTTCCCTCATAGAACAATTTGGTATGCACAACTGATTCCTTTTGAACAATAAACCCTCTTGCAAGAAATAATCTAACCACTGACTTCTTTCTATCAAAATATGATTACAACATGCTTCAAATGCTTCTTTGATATCCAAATCTATCTTATAGAGTTCTTTAAGAAAATCAAAACCTAGCACATGAATTTGACTTTCTTGAACAAGAATGCTTTTCCTACTCAAGGCATCAGCTACCTTGTTTGCTTGACCACTTATATGCTTCAATAAAAAGTTGAAAATCTGAATATATTCAACCCATTTTGCATTTTTTTGATTCAATTTAGGTTGTTGCATAATATACTGTAAAGCATGATTATCTGAATATAGCACAAATTCTTTAGACATTAAATAATGTCTCCACTTCTTCAATAATTGTACAATTGCATAAAATTCCTTGTCATAAGAAGAGTACTTCCTTCTTGTCTCATTTAGCTTCTCACTAAAATATGTTATAGGTCTATCTTCTTGACTTAATACAGCTCCAATAGCTTCCCCACTGGCATCACATTTCACTTGAAAATGTTTATTAAAATTAGGCAAAACTAAGACAAGTTTCTCAGTTATCTTTTGCTTCAAGAACTGAAAATTCCTTTCAGCTTCAGCAGTCCACTTAAATGGTTGTTTTTCCTTATTTATGGTTTCAATGATAGGTGCATTGATCTTACTAAAATTCCTTATGAATTTTCTATAAAAACTAGCAAGACCATGGAAACTTCTTACCTCAAAAACACTTTTAGGTGAAGGCCACTCCACAATTGCCTTTATCTTCTCTGGATCCATTTTTAATCCTTCAGCAGAAACAACAAAACCTAGATATACCAATTCTTCTTTCATGAATGAAAATTTCTTTAAATTTACCAGTAGCTTCTCTTGATGTAACTTCCTTAAGACATAATTAAGATGTCTTAGGTGTTCTTCTTTTGTTTTGCTGTAAATTAATATATCATCCAGATATACTATTGCAAATTTACCAATAAATTCCTTCAATACTTCATTCATAAGCCTCATAAATTTACTAGGTGCATTTGATAAACCAAAAGGCATTACCATCCATTCATACAATCCCTCATTTGTTTTAAAGGTTGTTTTACATTCATCTCCTTCCCTTATCCTAATTTGATGATACCCACTTTTCAAATCTAGTTTTGAAAAATATCTTGCTCCAATCAAACAATCCATCAAATCTCCAATTCTGGGTAAAGGAAATCTATACTGGATTGTTATATTGTTAATTTCTCTTTAATCAATGCACATTCTCCAACCTCCATCTTTCTTTGGACTTAATACAGTAGGTACTGCACAAGGACTCAAACTTTCTCTGATCAAACCTTTGTCAACCAATTCCTGCACTTGCTTTCTGAATTTTTCATTCTCTGTAGGAGTCATTATATAAGCTACTTTGTTTGGAAAATTTGATCCTGGAATCAAATCTATCTGATGGTTGATTCTTCTTACAGGTGGTAATTCATCAGGAAAATCATCCACAAAAATATCATACTAGTTGTCCAACATTTCTTGAATCTCAATTGGCAAATCAGAAATTTTAGTTGAAGTAAATACTACTTTAGGTTTGCAAACTAAAGAAAAATTTACCTCATCATCTTCAATCTGCTGCAGGTATTCTTTTCCACTCAACAATAAAGCCTTTGGATCATACTTTTTACTTGATGCATCTTTTTCTTCCATAGGTAACAATGTTTGATTCATACCATCTTTGAAAAACTTATAAGTGTTTCTCTTTCCATCATGTACTATTGCTCTGTCATACTACCAAGGTCTACCCAGCAATATGTGACACACATCCATAGGCATCACATCACACATGATTTTATCTTTGTAACTGCCAATTTTCAATTCTATTTCACATTGTTCTTTTACTATCAGCTGATGTCCTTTCTGAAGCCATGACACCTTGTAGGGTGTTGGATGTTCCTTTGTCTTCAATTTCAACTTCTTTATCACCTCTGTAGAGACCAAGTTATCTATACTGCCACTATCAATTACCAATTGAAAGCATTTCCCCTGAACCTTGCACACACTTCTGAACAAAGTCTTTCTTTGTGTTGGTTCAGCAACTTCCTTTGTTTGTTTTAACAAAACTTTGTTAACCACCAAAGATTCTCATTTCTCTGGCACAGTTTATTTCTCTGTTATAGGAAACTTTGCTGCTTCCTCTTCAGTCTGAGCAACAATTGCATTTCTCTGGTTTGTCCCCACATTCTCTGGACACTCATAGGCTCTATGTCCTAATTTGTTACATCTGTAACATCTGACTTCTCTTCCTTTGTTTCTACCTCCTCTTCCTCTGTAAGGACTCCTTTTGCCACTTGTATTACCTTTTGTGGGTGCATACTGAGGTGAGCTGCTGCTAGCTCCATCTCTTGGTGTTGTAGATCTTCCTCTACCACCTTGGCTTCCTCTTCCTCGGAAAGTACCTCTTCCTTTGGCAGGTTGTTTCCTTATGAGTTTTTATTCAGCTTTTAAGGCCATTTGGTAAGCCTCTTCTATTGTTTTAGGAGACAATATACTTATCTCATCTTGAATGTCCATTCTAAGACCATCTATGTACCTGGCAATCTTCTCTGCTGTATCTTGAATTTGTCCCGCTCTTATGCTTACTTTGAAAAATTATTTTGTGTATTCTTTTACTATCATTAATCTCTATCTAAGATTCTACATTTGTCTAAATAATGAAAGCTGATAATCATTAGGAAAAAACTTACCTCTCAACTTTGCTACAATTCTATTCCAATTCTTGATTGGATGCTTACCAACTCTCCTTCTTTCTGCTTGCACTCCATCCCACCAAAGTGCTGCATGTCCTTTTAACCTTGTGACAGAAAACTTAACTCTTTTTTCTTCACCCATCTCCTCATAGTCAAAGAATTTATTCATTTCATTGATCCAGTCTATCAACTCTTCTAGATTCAATCCTCCTGCAAAAGCTGATACTTCAAGTCTAGGCTTGGATGTAGATCCTAAAACTGATTTAAATAATCTCATCTTAGGAGTAAGCTCAACATTTCCTCCTTCTTCTTCTTCAGCTTCAGGTTCACTGACATCTTCAGGATCTCTCTGTTGTCTTGCTTCCATTGCTTCCAATCTATCTTGAATCTGTTGCATAGTCTCTAGTACTTCAGCATTTGCAACTAGTCTACCTCTTCTTCTACCAGCACCACCTCCTCTACCAATTCTAATAGCCATGTTGGATTTCTTTTTCTGACTTTTGGAATATTTTTCAATGTCTGGAAAATGCTCTGAAGACTGTTTTGATGGCTGCTTTAAAATATGCTATGATACCACAAATGATGGCAGTGTGGGTGCAGGCGTTAAGGAGAGCTGCTCAAATTTTTTTACTATGTTTTCTAATTTAGGAGGAATTTGTCCCTGATCCTTATTTCCACTCTCGGTCATCAAAATTTATTAAATCTTCTTGATTAATTTAATAAAATGACTTACGGAAGCTAAAGTCCCCTTATCCATTCGAAAACATAATAATTCATTTTAAACAATGTTTAAACCTTTCGGAATGGTTTTCAGATTTCAAACACTTTAATAAGGCTCTATTGAATAACCTGTTTGTCCATACCTTTTATTAAACTCCACGCAACTTCCGACGCGAACACCTTCAGATATCCGACGCTTATGATCAGACGGCTATCGCATTCCAATAGCCCCGTGTTGTGTAACCAGCTCCAAAGAGAGAAGAAAAGAGATATTCACGCCTTATAAATGAGCCACTTCGAGGGGGCAACCTCCAATACATTACATGAATGAACAATTCTTGGATGATACAAATGAACAAAACCTCCTTCTATATATAGGAGTCCATGGGGCCATAATATAATCCTAGTGGGGCCACGATGTAATCCTAGCCGACCTAACAATAATAATGTAAGGGCACAATAATAACAATATGGGGGTTACAGGGGTACAATAATAACAATAAGGGGGGCTACACTAACATAATAAGGGGCTACACTATTAATATAGGGACCTAACATGCCCCTCTCCTTCAAAAAAAAGTGTTGTCCTCAACGCTTGAGTAGCTCTGGGTGCTTTTGTATAAAATTCTCATCCTCCCATGTAGAATCTTCAGTGGGTAAGTTCTTCCACTTGATGAGATACTCTGAAATTGATCGATTCCGTAGTTGTCAAGTTCTTGTTTCCATGACTACTTCAGGTTCCAATATGATTTTCCCTTCCTCATCAAGTTCTGGAAATACTGTTTGAACTGGAAGATTTTCACCTATAACCTTCTTTAAGCATGAAACATGGAAAACTGGATGTACTCGCGAAGAAGCAGGAAGCTCCAATTTGTATGCCATAGTACCAATCTTTTGCAACACCTTGTAAGGACCATAGTACTTTGGTGATAATTTATTATCCTTCTTAGCTTGCTTGAGGAACATTTGTTTGTATGGTTGTAGCCGTAAAAATACCCAATCTCCTACATCAAAACTTCTCTCGCTGCGATGTTGATCTGCCTGTTGTTTCATTCGATTTTGTGCCAAATTCGGGTTATCCTTTAAGAGTTGGAGAACTTCTTGCTGATGCTCGATGTGATCTTCCACTGCTTGAACCTTCGAATTTTCCCTTAAAGATGATGTGATGGATGGTGGATGATATCCATAAAGTGCCATAAATGGGGTCATTTTTGCTGCAGTATGGAAGGAAGTGTTATACCACCATTCAGCGAGAGGTAACCACTTGACCCATTGTGTTTGTTTATCAGATACAAAACAACGAAGATATCCTTCCAAACATTTATTTACTATCTCGGTTTGACCATCAGATTGAGGATGATAAGATGAGCTATGAGCTAATTGAGTACCTAAACAAGAAAATTACTCCGTCCAAAAATTTCCAGTAAAAATGGGATCTCTGTCGCTCACAAGAACCCTTGGGCTTCCATGTAGCTTTGAATTCTGTCCATAAATGTAGTAGCAACTGTACTTGCTTTAAATGGATGAGATAATGCACAAAAGTGTGCATACTTGGTAAGTCTATCAACTACCACCATGATGACATTCTTTCCTTGAGACTTAGGTAAACCTGTGATAAAATCCATTGAAATCTCCTCCCAACGCTGACTTGGAATGGATAAAGGTTGTAGAAGTCCCGGGGTCTTAATTGTCTCCACTTTATTCTGCTGGCAAACCAAACATTCCGCCACAAACTTTTGAATATCAGATTTAAGGCCATCCCAAAAAAAATTCTTTCTTCACCCTGTGGTAAGTTTTTAAAAATCCTGAGTGTCCTCCTAAAGGAGAAGTGTGCAATTCCAGAAGAATATTTTGTTTTAGTTGGGAATTCTTACAAAGATATAAGTGATATTTGTACCATAAGGAATCATTTTCCAACTAAATGTATCAGATGTGCTAGGATCTTGCTGCAAATTTTGAGTGAGTGTCCATACATCTTTGTCCTTCTTCCATTCATCTCTTGCTTCGGTTATCCAATACGGTTGGATAATAGAAATGGCACAAAGCAATGCTTCCACCTCTTCATTCTTTCTTGAGAGTGCATCTGCAACAACATTAAGCTTTCCTTTTTTGTAGATTATTTCAAAGTCATAACCCAACATCTTTGTGACCCATTTTTGCTGCTCTTCTGAAGATAGTCTTTGTTCCAAAAAGTGTTTCGGACTATCATGATCAGTTTTTACCTTGAAGTGTCTTCCCATTAGGTAAGTTCTCCATTTCTTTAGTGCATGCAGTATTGCTAACATTTCCTTCTCATAAATAGGTTTCTGTAAATACTTTCCTTTGATTGGGTGACTTTCAAAAGCAATGGGTCTTCCTTCTTGCATTAAAACAGCACCAATTCCATTTCCTGAGGCATCACATTCCACAATAAAGGTTTTTGTGAAGTCTGGCATAGCTAAGACCGGTGCTAGGCACATTGCCTCTTTAAGACGTTCAAAGGCCTTAGTTGCTTCGGGAGTCCATGAAAATGCATCTTTCTTCAATAATGTTGTTAGAGGTGCTGCTATTCTCCCATAATTCTTAACAAACTTGCGATAATACCCTGTTAACCCGAGAAATCCTCGCAATTGCTTTATGGTCGTGGGGACTTTCCATTCCTTAATGGCTTTAATTTTGTTAGGGTCTAATTTAACACCCTCGTGAGATATAATATGACCCAGATATTCCACCTCTTGTACTCCAAAGAAACATTTGGATGTTTTTGCATATAATTGTTTCTCCTACAATAGTTTGAGCACCCTGTCAACATGCTGAACATGATCCTTCCAAGACCTGCGGTAGATTAGTATATCATCAAAAAATACTAGCACAAATTTTCTAAGGAAGGGTTTGAAAATGGAATTCATCAACCCTTGAAATGTAGAAGGTGCATTGGTAAGGCCAAAAGGCATGACCAAAAATTCATAATGACCCTCATGAGTTCGAAATGCTGTTTTTGGAATATCTTCGGTCTTCATTCTTATTTGATGATATCCTGAACGAAGATCCAACTTGGTAAAATAAATTGCTCCATGTAATTCATCCAATAATTCATCAATCACAGGAATGGGAAATTTATCTTTAATGGTGAGCTTATTGAGCTCCCTATAATCCATACACATTCGCCATGATCCATCCTTCTTGTGTACCAATACTACAGGAGCAGAGAAAGAACTTTGACTAGGTTGAATTATACATGCCTCTAACATTTCTGCAATCATGCGTTCAATTTCGCTCTTTTGGAAGTAAGGATATCTATAAGGTCGGATGTTTGGAGGAACACTTCCTGGAATCAAATGAATAGCATGATCATGATCACGAATAGGTGGGAGTCCTTTGGGAGTTTCAAACACCTTGGAATGATTGTCCAAGACTTGTTGGAGATCTGCCGAAATAGATGATTTTGATGTCGGAACCTCTAGTGAGCATAATTGTGCAATTACGCCTCGTTGTTCTTTCTTTAGAAGCTTTGTCATGACATTAGAGCTTATTATCCTTCCCGGCTTCCCTTCAATACCCAGTAATTCGACTTCCTTTCCTTATGAAAAAAAATTCAAGAAAAGTTCTTGAAAATTAAAAGCTACCGTCCCCAAAGATTGTAACCATTGTACTCCTAGTACAACATCAGCACCTCCCATAGGAATGGAAAGCATTGGACTAGTCAACAAATATTCCCCCATGGTTAGCTTGATGTTATTGCATTTTCCAGAGCAATTTATAGTTCCTCCATTTGCAACCATCACTTGACATTCTGGTGCTGGGTATAGGAAACAATTTAATTCCTTGGCTACCTTACAATGAATAAAATTATGGGTGCTACCTGAATCAATCAACACTATTACCTTTTTATTCTTCATTTGTCCTGCTATCTTGAGAGTTTGAGAAGTGGTAATTCCTGCCAATGCATTACACGATATGGTCGGATTCATTTCTTCCTCTTCTAGGGCTGGTTCCTGGTGTATATCCTCTTCTTGTTCATTTTCTTCTTCCTCTTCACAATCTATGTAAAATAATTTCTTCTCAGCACACTTATGACCTTTAGTGTATTTGCTATCACAAGTGTAGCAAAGCCCTTTTGCTCTTTTTTCTTCCAATTGTTGTGGTGTCAACCTTGTAGGTTGTGGAAATCTAGATGTAGCCACACTTCCTTCTTTATAGAATTGAGTAGTAGACTTCCTTGTTGCCATAATTTTACATTCAACTTTTCTTGCCAACCTGAATGCCTTCTCTAATGAATCGGGTTCCAGAACACGAACTTCATGTTGAATGTTATCCTTTAAACTGCCTAAGAAGAGATCAATCCTGTGGTCCTCTGAAATATCAGTTACCCTTATACTCAATTTTTGGAAGTCCTCAATGTGCTGCCCCACTAAACCCTTTTGTTTGAGATTTATAAATTGGGTAAAGAAGGTGTTGCTCTTTGTATCCTCATAATGTGCTATCATTTCCTCCGTAAAAATTGACCAAGTGACAATTTTTTTACGGGAACAAAGCCATCGATACCATACAAACGTATTTTGTTCTAAATGTAAAGTTGCAATGCGTACCTTTTGTGTGTTTTGCACGTTATGGAGATCAAAATATTGCTCCATCTGTAGTATCCATGTTACAGGATCCTTTCCATCAAACTTCCTCATATCCATTTTTTGGAATATGGTGGTTCTTCCCACCAACATTCGAGTTTATGAAATCACGATTAACATTTATTTTGTTCTCATCATGAGGTTCTTCTCCTATATTTCCGCCATTAGGAATCATTTATGGTTTTAAGCTTGTCATCAAGCCTTCCATGTATTCTTTTAGATCATTCTTCATGTTTTCCATGTTGTCTTTCATGTCATCCATCTTAGCTTCCATGCCCACTTCCATGCCATCCATCTTAGCTTCCATCTTAGCTTGCACACCATCCATCTGAGCTTCCATGCCTTTCTTCAAACCATCCATCTTCACTTCCACACCTTTCTTCAAAACTTCCATTTCATTTTTTGCTGCTCTTTGCGAGAGTGAAATTTGTTGCACTTCTTCTTGTAATTTTGATAGATCATGTTGCAATTCTTCATCTTCATGAGTCATGGTAGAGCCTTCTGAAGGCTTGATGGGTGTTGAATTCTTTTTAGGGGCCATTTTAGAATTCAATATTGATATATATTCTACAATATGCCCTTGGAATCAATTCAACTTGATTCTTCAAACAAGACTTATGCAATTTGGGAAAAAACAATACACACCTTTTACTAGCTTTTAGGAGCTCGATATTGAAATTGAATTATCTCTGTATTTGAAAATCTTCGATATCTGAAATTCAGCTCTGTAGTAGATCTCTGAAGCTTCTTTCAAATGCCACAGGTCTGACCTGATTTGGATTCTCCAAGACAAATTTGTGTCCAATCCCCCACAATGACCTAATTCTGGACTGGTTCAGTAGAGCGAACTTGTACGAATTGCCACGTGTCACTGTTTTGTCCTTTGTCTCTGAAATTGATAGCGAAGAAACTTCAGTCTGTGTAATTGCGACCACTTTTTACGGCACTTCAATCCAATTCCCAGAGAGAGAGTTATTGAAGTTTTCCCACGATCACCTCTTTGAGATGAAATTCAGGAGCCTGAAAAAGCACTACCTTCCACAGATCATATCTCCAAAAATATTGCGAACCAAGCTCTGAAATTTTTTTGACGAATTTCCTCAGGATTTCAGCTTCGCACCATATGAATTTCAGACTCTGAAACTTCGTACAAAAAAATTTATAGCGCAATTGCCACGATGACCTGTTTATGAGCCTGAAAAAATACCTAACTTCCACAGATGATATCTCCTCAAATATTGCGAACCAAGATCTGAAATTTTTAGAAAACCTTCCTCAAGATTTCAGCTTCGCACCCTTAAAATTTCAGCTTCTGAAGCTTCGTAGAAAAAAAGTTATAGCGAAAATGCCACGATGACCTGTTTGGAGCAGCGAAACCCTAGAATCCCAAAGCTCCGATACCAAATGTTGTGTAACCAGCTCCAAAGAGAGAAGAAAAGAGATATTCACGCCTTATAAATGAGCCACTTCGAGGGGGCAACCTCCAATACATTACATGAATGAACAATTCTTGGATGATACAAATGAACAAAACCTCCTTCTATATATAGGAGTCCATGGGGCCATGATATAATCCTAGTGGGGCCACAATGTAATCCTAGCTGACCTAACAATAATAATGTAAGGGCACAATAATAACAATATGGGGGTTACAGGGGTACAATAATAACAATAAGGGGGGCTACACTATTAATATAGGGACTTAACACCCCGACACTTTATGGCTCCAAAGTAATGCGAAATCGGCGGTATTGCCACTGTGACGTGTCACCTTTTTACTCGATCACGTTCAATTGAACAAAACCACTCGCACGCCCAAAAGCAGTGTGACCACAGTGGCTGGATTTTTAGAAACCGCTTGGTCTGCAAATTTTCATTTTCAATCACGTTCGACCATGGATTTTCCGTTTGTTTACCGTTCTAACTTCAGCTTCTCTGGAAACCTCCTTTCTCACTCTGTAACTCAATAAATATAGATCAATTATCGACTATCCGATCTCAAGCAAAGAAACCAGAATTTATTCAAATTCTTCTAAATCCTTCACACAGAAGTTAATTACACTTAAATTCTACACAGAAAACATAAATCCAATGGATTTTTGAAGAGATGAAACCCTCCAGGAATTTTCCAAGCATACAACAGATAATTAAATTCAGAAAATTTTATTTACTCAGAGGCAAAACCCTCTCAATCAAATCTTCTATGGTCCAAATTCCATTTTCTCCTTCTTAGAGGTTACATTTTATAGGGTTTTACATAACAGCCGACCTCCTCTTGAGGATCGAATTCTCCTAACTTAGATAAAATCCTAATTACATAATATCTTCCCTAAATCTATGAAATGAAGGCTAAATATGCTGAATCTAATCTAAAAATGTTCAATATTCCTAGATACTAGTTAAACCCTATCTAGTAAAACTGTAAATTGACAGGTAAAGGTACCAACACCTTTGCTTGTAAACTTTTTTTTTGTATTTTTGGAATAATTAATGAAGCCTTTTGTCTCTAAGCCTCATGCTCCTGCATCAGACTCCTGAGGACAAAAAAAATCTTCATGGGCTCCTGTCCATGAGCTCCTCCACAGAACTGCCCAATTTTTGCAGCATGGTTTCTATCGTCCAGGTAGCATCTTCAATTGGCTGATTCCTCCACTTGATCAAATATTGAAAATATTCCTATCCCCTAGTTTTCTTAAACACTTTCCTGTCTAAGATCCTCTCTGGCTGTAATGTATTTGTTGTGCGTAACTGTTTTACCCAGTCAATATTTCCTCTGTCTTCTGGTGTGTCATCTGTGCTA
The DNA here is from genome assembly GCA_034641835.2 of Pinus albicaulis. Taxonomy (NCBI): domain Eukaryota; kingdom Viridiplantae; phylum Streptophyta; class Pinopsida; order Pinales; family Pinaceae; genus Pinus; species Pinus albicaulis. The sequence continues at coordinate 1,662,949,734 of CM076582.1, forward strand.
CTGTGTTGATATCTATACAAATCAACAACGTTGAATATTTGAGATATTCCAATATCTGATGGCAATTCAATTTCATAAGCATTTGCAGAAAAATTTCTCAATATCCTGCATGGTCCTATCTTTTTGAATTTTAACTTGTTATACTCCCTCTTTGGAAATATTTCTTTCCTCAAGTGTGCTAAAACCAAATCCCCAACTTCAAAGCTAACTTCTCTTTTTCTCAAATCTACTCTCTTTTTGTAATTAATGTTGTTTTCTTGTAGTTTCTACTTTACCTGTTCATGTATTGCTTGAATTTCTGAAGAAAACTCCTCTCCTTCAGCACTTCTCATTTCTGCTTTTCCCAAGTTCCTCAATTCAGATACTCCTCTTGGGTGCATTCCATAAACTATATGGAATGGACTATGTCCTGTACTTCTGTTAGGTGAATCATTATATGCATATTTTTCCTATGGTAAAATATGATCCCATTGTTTAGGATGTTCTCCTGCAAGACTTCTCAAAAGATTACCCAAACTCCTGTTCACTACTTCAGTCTGCCCATCAATCTGAGGGTGATAAGCTAAGCTAAAACTTAGTTTAGTACCAAGCTTCTTCCATAATGTCCTCCAAAAATGACCAAAAAATTTGGTGTCTCTATTAGAAACGATACTTTTAGGTAACCCATGTAATCTGATAATCTCCTTGAAAAACAAATTGGCAACATGAGTAGCATCACTAGTTTTATAACATGGAATAAAATGTGCCATTTTTTAAAATCTTTCAACTACAACATAAATTGCATCATTCCCTCTCTATGTTTGAGGCAATCCTAAAACAAAATCCATACTTACCATATCCCAAGGTCTGTCTGTAATAGGTAATGGAATGTACATACCTGCATTTTGACTTTTCTCTTTTGCATATTAACAAATTTTACAATTCCTCACATACTTTTCCACTTCAGATCTCATCTTTGGCCAAAAATAAAAATGACATAGTTGCTCATAAGTCTTATCAACACCAAAATGTCCAGCAAGTCCACCACTATGTTTTTCCCTCATTAAATTTTCCCTCATAGAACAATTTGGTATGCACAACTGATTCCTTTTGAACAATAAAACCTCTTGCAAGAAATAATCTAACCACTGACTTCTGTCTATCAAAATAGGATTACAACATGCTTCAAATGCTTCTTTGAAATCCAAATCTGTCTTATAGAGTTCTTTAAGAAAATCAAAACCTAACACTTGAATTTGACTTTCTTGAACAAGAATGCCTTTCCTACTCAAGGCATCAGCTACCTTGTTTGCTTGACCACTTATATGCTTCAATACAAAGTTGAAACTTTGAAGATATTCAACCCATTTTTCATGTTTTTGATTCAATTAAGGTTGTTTCATAATATACTGTAAAGCATGATTATCCGAATATAGCACAAATTCTTTAGACATTAAATAATGTCTCCACTTCTTCAATGATTGTACAATTGCATAAAATTCCTTGTCATAAGAAGAGTACTTCCTTCTTGTCTCATTAAAATTCTCACTGAAATATGCTATAGGTCTGTCTTCTTGACTTAATACGGCTCCAATAGCTTCCCCACTAGCATCACATTTCGCTTGAAAAGTTTATTAAAATCAGGCAAAACTAAGACAGGTTTCTCAATTATCTTTTGCTTCAAGAACTGAAAATTCCTTTCAACTTTAGCAGTCCACTTAAATGGTTTTTTGTCCTTATTTATGGTTTCAATGATAGGTTCATTGATCTTACTAAAATTCCTTATGAATTTTCTATAAAAACTAGCAAGACCATGGAAAATTCTTACCTCAAAAACACTTTTAGTTGAAGGCCACTCCACAATTGCCTTTATCTTCTCTGGATCCATTTTTAATCCTTCAGCAGAAACAAAAAAACCTAGATATACCAATTCTTCTTTCATGAATGAACATTTCTTTAAATTTACCAGTAACTTCTCTTGATGTAACTTCCTTAAGACATAATTAAGATTTCTCAGGTGTTCTTCTTTTGTTTTGCTATAAATTAATATATCATCCAGATATACTATTGAAAATTTACCAATAAATTCCTTCAATACTTCATTCATAAGCCTCATAAATGTTCTAGGTGCATTTGATAAACCAAAAGGCATTACCATCCATTCATACAATCCCTCATTTGTTTTAAAGGTTGTTTTCCATTCATCTCCTTCCCTTATCCTAATTTTATGATACCCACTTTTCAAATCTAGTTTTGAAAAATATCTTGCTCCACTCAAAAAATCCATGAAATCTTCAATTCTCGGTAAAGGAAATCTATACTTGATTGTTATCTTGTTGATTACTCTTGAATCAGTGCACATTCTCCAACCTCCATCTTTCTTCGGACTTAATACAGTAGTTACTGCACAAGGACTCAAACTTTCTCTGATCAAACCTTTGTCAACCAATTCCTGCACTTGCTTTCTGATTTCTTCATTCTCTGTAGGAGTCATTCTATAAGCTGATTTGTTTGGAAAATTTGATCCTGGAATCAAATCTATCTGATGGTTGATTCTTATTAATGGCAGTAATTCATCAAGAAAATCATCCACAATAATATCATAGTAGTTGTCCAACATTTCTTGAATCTCAATTGGCAAATCAGAAATTTCAGTAGAAGTAAATACTAATTTAGGTTTGCAAACTAAAGAAAAATTTACCTCATCATCTTCAATCTGCTGCAGGTATTCTTTTCCACTCAACAATAAAGCCTTTGGATTAGACTTTTTATTTGATGCATCTTTTTCTTCCATAGGTAACAATGTTTGATTCATACCATCTTTGAAAAACTTGTAAGTGTTTCTCTTTCCATCATGTAATGTTGCTCTGTCATAGTGCCAAGGTCTTCCCAGCAATATGTGACACACATCCATAGGCATCACATCACACATGATTTTATCTTTGTAACTGCCCATTTTCAATTCTATTTCACATTGTTCTTTTACTATCAGCTGATGTCCTTTCTGAAGCCATGACACCTTGTAGGGTGTTGGACGTTCCTTTGTCTTCAATTTCAACTTCTCTATCACCTCTGTAGAGACCAAGTTATCTGTACTGCCACTATCAATTACCAATTGACAGCATTTCCCTTGAACCTTTCACACACTTCTGAACAAAGTCTTTCTTTGTGTTGGTTCAGCAACTTCCTTTGTTTGTTTTAACAAAACTTTGTTAACCACCAAATATTCTCCTTTCTCTGGTACAATTTTTTTCTCTGTTACAAGAAACTTTGTTGTTGCTTCTTCAGTCTAAGCAACAATTGCATTTCTCTGGTTTGTCCCCACATTCTTTGGACACTCATAGGCTCTATGTCCTAATTTGTTACATATGTAACATTTGACTTCTCTTCCTCTGTTTCTGCCTCCTCTTCCTCTATAAGGACTCCTTCTTCCACTTGTATCACCTTTTGTGGGTGCATACTGAGGTGAGTTGCTGCTAGCTCCATCTCTTGGTGATGTAGATCTTCCTCTACCACCTTGGCTTCCTCTTCCTCGGAAGGTACCTCTTCCTTTGGAAGATTGTTTCATTATGAGTTTTTCTTCAGCTTTTAAGGCCATTTTTTAAGCCTTTTCTACTCTTTTAGGAGACAATATACTTATCTCATCTTGAATCTCCATTCTGAGACCATTTATGTACCTGGCAATCTTCTCTGCTATCTCTTCAATTTGTCCCGCTCTTATGCTTACTTTGTAAAATTCTTCAGTGTATTATTTTACTGTCATTAATCTTTGTCTAAGATTCTGCATTTGTCTAAATAATGAAAGCTGATAATCACAAGGAAAAAACTTACCTCTCAACTTTGCTACCATTCTGTTCCAATTCTTCATTGGTTGCTTACCAACTCTCCTTCTTTCTTCCTGCACTCCATCCCACCAAAGTGTTGCATGTCCTTTTATCCTTGTGACAGCAACTTAACTCTTTTTTCTTCACCCATCTCCTCATATTAAAAGCATTTATTCATTTCATTGATCCATTCTATCAACTCTTCTGGATTCAATCCTCCTACAAAAGTTGATACTTCAAGTCTAGGCTTTGATGTAGAACCTAAAACTGATTTAAAGAATCTCATCTCAGGAGTAAGCTCAACATTTCCTCCTTCTTCTTCTTCAGCTTCAGGTTCACTGACATCTTCAAGATCTCTCTGTTGTCCTGCTTCCATTGCTTCCAATCTAGCTTGAATCTATTGCATAGTCTCTAGTACTTCAGCATTTGCAACTGCTCTACCTCTTCTTCTACCAGCACCACCTCCTCTACTAAGTCTGACAGCCATGTTGGATTTATTTTTCTAACTTTTGGAAGCTTGTTCAGTGTCTAGAAAATTCTCTAAAGACTACTCTGATGGCTGCTTTAAAATCTTCTCTGATACCACAAATGATAGCAGTGTGGGTGCAGGCTCTACGGGGAGCTGCTCAAATTTTGTTACTATGTTTTCTAATTCAGGAGGAATTTGTTCCTGATCCTTATTTCCACTCTCGGTCATCAAAATTTATTAAATCTGTTTGATTAATTTAATAAAATGACTTATGGAAGCTAAAGTCCCCTTATCCATTTGAAAACATTATAATTCATTTTAAACAATGTTTAAGCCTTTCGGAATGGTTTTCGGATTTCAAACACTTTAATAAGGCTTTATTGAATAATCCGCCGGTCCATAACTTTTATTAAAATCCGCGCAACTTCTGACGTGAACACCTTTAGATCTCCGACACTTATGATCGAACGACTATCACAGTCCAATAGCCCCGGCACTTTATGGCTCCAAAGTAACGCGAAATCGGCGGTATTGCCACCGTGACGTGTCACCTTTTTACTCGATCGCGTTCAATTGAAAAAAACCACTCGCACGCCCAAAAGCAGTGAAACCACAGTGGCTGGTTTTTCAAAAACCACTTGGTCTGCAAATTTTCATTTCCGATCACGTTTGGCCACGGATTTTCTGCTGGTTTACCGTTCTAACTTCAGATCCTCTGGAAACCTCCTTTCCCACTCTGTAACTCAATAAATATAGATCAATTATCGACTATCCGATCTCAAGCAAAGAAACCATAATTTCTTCAAATTCTTCCGAATCCTTCACACAAAATTTAATTACACTTAAATTCTACACAGAAAACATAAATCCAATGGATTTTCGAAGAGATGAAACCCTTCGGGAATTTGCCAAGCATAAAACAGATAATTAAATTCAGCAAATTTTATTTACTCAGAGGAAAAAACCTCTCAATCAAATATTCTATGGTCCAAATTCCATTTTCTCCTTCTCAGAGGTTACATTTTATAGGGTTTTTGTAATGTTCCAAAATTTTAGCCTCCAAGCTAAATGGAACATTAGAGTTAGCAGCAGCTCTAGCTGGTAAATAAATGGGTAGAAAAGCCCATAAGTATCCTAAGGAGGATAAAAACACTACAAGTGTGAAATGAGACACTCTTTCTAGCTCAATAAGATACCTCCAGGTGTGAACAGGGTTAAATTGAAGCTTATTTGACTAAGTCAACAACGCAGTTTTAGTGGAGGAAGAATCCAAGGATGAATAACGCAATTTTGGAGGGAGATGTAAATTGGGTTAGAAGTAACCTAATTGAGTGGGGCCAAGGGCAAGAAAAATAATTTCTTATATAAGGAAGAGGATGGAAGCGTTATTCTTCATGTCTTAGATTATTATTCTTGCCTACCAAGAATTGTTGCTACTTTGTTGCTTAGCAAAGTTGCAGTGTTGTTTAGCACTGGGTGTTCCCGAGCAGGAATCCCACGTCTTTCCTTTGAGGAGCCTCATTGGGAGAGTTTGTATTCATCATTCCACATTAGGTTTTTAGGCCAAGCTTCAGCCATCTTCATCAGCACAGCTTTCCTGGAGATTGTGCAGTGTTGCTGGGTGCAGTAGTGGAAGGGATTGGAATCCCGGTCTCTGAGCTAGTTTCTCATTGGAGGAAGCTTTCCTTCACTTGAGAGATCTGTTTTTAGAGCTCCAGAGCTTATTTCAGATCTGTGGTATCAGACCACACATTTTCCACACCCTCCCAGTGTTTTTTTTCTAGGGAGTGCATTATTTTGGAGGCAGTGTTCATTGCATGGTTTGGTGGCTCCATTGTTGAGTTTCCTTGTGATTGAGAGGTTTGTCCTTTCATGGGAGGAAGTCTTTGAGGGATCTACATCATATCAGACATATCTTCATCCTTATACACTCATGTGCTTCAATATTTCAGTGATTATTCAACCATTTCCTGAATATCACATTTTGTATGCAGAGTGTTTGACTAGAAACCCTTGCCGGGTTATCTTATATTTTGTATAAGGAGACTAGATCTCAGTTCTTAATGTATATTTGATTAATATATAAGTAGATATTTTTTTCTCCTATTTTCTAATTGAATACCCTCATAATACTGTGCATTCCTTTGACGCAACAACTCCGGTAAAATGCAGTTATGGGGTTTTAGCACTTTTTGGCAATCCTAAGTGTGGGAGATCTATTTAACCCACCTATTTTGCTTTGTTTCAGCTCATTTCTTGGATTTAGGTTGCTTATTGATTAACATATGGGATCCAAGAGTCCATTTCACTATTTATTTTCATATGTTGCTGGAAAACCGTTTTTCATTGCATGATTCATGAGTTGTTCCTGATCGGGAATATTACAGTGGTATCAAAGCATGATATCTGGCTGAGCCTGTGAGATCTAGCTATCAGAGGAAGGAGAGATGGATAGAAGCCAGAAAGCTTCAGTATGTGATAGAAGAAAGGAATACAAGCTTACAAAGCTTCTTCCAAAAGTGATGCAGAGCTTTCAAGGAGAGATGAAGAAAATGAGATTGGAGATGGGATCTCCAAAGGAGGTTGAATCTAGAACTGAATCTAGATTTGAATATGGTGAGAGTAAGCATGCAGCTACACACCATAGTGCACAACTCAGTCAAATGCCTAGAGCTATCTTGAGATTGATGGGAGGAGGAAAATTTCCTAAGAGAATGACTCTTAGTGATTTGTTGCGAGAGTATGAGTCTCAAACTAAGAGGTTTAGAGATCATATTCATTTCTATGAGTTTTGAAAGATCCATGTGGAGAAGATCAAGAAGCAAGATGTAGATAGATTTCTACTATCTACTTTTGGCGGATCACCTACATGTTTAGCTGGAGCTTGGGTGAAGGAGCTAGATTCCTTTTTGCAGCTGCACCATATTTCTGAAGATGAAGCCATCAGAGTTGCAGCGCTTCATTTCAGAGGTAAGGCTCATGCATGGTGGATTTTTGAATCTTTTTCTTTAAATAATGCCAACACTTTCTCTTATGCAAGATTCATAGAAACATTGATGGGAAGGTTTGGTGAAAAAATTCCTAAGGCATATGAGAAAACAAAACCCTTGCATGTGATGGAGGAAACTCCATTTCAGAAAACCATGGGAGGAGCTGATGTCTTGCATTACACATTGCTGGAAGCAAAACCTCTAGTTCATATTCTTGAACATGAGGGCATGGGGATCACTTTTTCACAAAGGGATCCAATTGTTGAGATGTTGCCCACACACATTGATGAAGAAGAGGGCAACATTGATGTCATATCTAGAGCACATCCAGTACCTCATGCAGAGGGAGGAGGAGCACATGCTCCAATAGGAGGGATTCTTGTATCCTTGCAAGAAGTTCCCTAGGATCTCATACATGGAGGTCCAAGCATAATCAGTGAACAACATGATTGTGCAGCATTGCAGCTGGATGGAGGAGGTTGGGATGAAGAGCAACATCATTTGATGAGAGGCACACACCCTTCTCTATTTCAGAGAGCCAGTGCAAGAAAGAGGCAGATTGTATTGCGCTATGAAAGCAAGGGCAAGGTTTCCCAACCATATGAGTAGTCTACTCTTGACATTGATGTCTCACTATATGTAGGCATTCCACCAGGGAGGCCACCTAATCTATAGTTGATGAGAGATATCTTGTCTTTGGATTCACCACTCTTGGATTTTGGAGAGGTGAAGGGTTCAGGAGAATACTTTGGCATGGGGGATGTCAAAGTAGCAGGCGGCAGCATGAGGAGAGCTACACATGCCAGATCACCAGCGCTGTCTCTTAGGAGGATTGATCCTTATTGGAGATCTCAGCTTTTGGTAGAGTACTCCAAGGATCTTGGTGCATGCATGATTCTTGATGACCCGGATGGAGATGACAGATACATGGTTGATGATGTGGTCATCTATTTCTATGGCAAGATCTTCTTGACTAGATCTTCTAGTCTCAAGGAGAAGTTGCTACATGCAGCACATGAGGACTTCTCGTCTATGCACTTTGATGCATATTTACATTTGAAGGAGGAGTTCACTTGGGAGCGCATCTAGGATGACATAAATCAGCATATGGAGAGATGCATAGCCCGGATGGTGACAGAGAGGATGTCACAGCCACCTTCCTACTCATTGGGAGTAAGGAAGAATTTCCAGTTGAGCCATTTCATCTCAAGACCTCAAGTACATGATAGAGGAGGTATACTTTTACATTTTGTATTGTAATTCTTTTCCTTATTTGAGCAGCATGATGTATCAAGAAGAGTTTCTTCTTCTTTCATATTGTATGATGATGTACTTGCATCTACTTGTGGCATTGATCTTGGCTATCCTTTTGATGAGCTATGGGGGAAGCCATATGTCTCTTGGTGTGCACCAATGACTCCATATTGTAACTTCATGTTTTCATCTTATGTGATGACTATCGCAGCAAACAAGTGGCTGGAAAAGAACTTGTTATTTCTTATTTTTATTGAGGCCAAGGATGCACTACGCTGGTTCCATGAGAGGGACCATGATTCACTCTCTGGTTGTCAATTGGAAACTTATTTTTATTGTATCTTGCTTCCATGTATTGTTGATGCATTTTTGTTCAAGGGAAGCTTGTATGAGGGAGAGATGAGGCAGTAGCAAAAGTTGTTGTTGCTATGGTTGCACTTGGGAGAGTATGGGAAAAATTCTTCCCATACTTTTCGTGATGTTTCGGAAGTGAAGAAAGGCACATTCATGGTGCAAGGAGGCTACCCTTCAGTTTTGGAGGATCATGAGAGGCTTCCCTATAGGGAGAAGATATTCTCACTTAGCAGCATGATGGTGAATGACCTTGGCATATGGAATGTCAAAGAGAGTTTTCATGGAGCCTTATTACAAAGGGCTACAGTGCTGTCACATAGGAGCATGTTCTTATGGATGAGATATTCCAAGGGGAGGAGGTATCCCTTCTTCTTGCAGATTTTATGAGTAGATTCTCATGGGAGGACTTATTGGAGGATCTCACTTTCATCCAACTCACTATGTATGGTAGAGAATGTATTCCTGTACTTTTTGATTACTCTATTGAGTATTTTTACTTTCTCACCATGTTTGCACAGTGCATTGCTCCTCAAAAGAGCAAGAGTATTTTTGGGTTTCATGGTCACTTTAGGGCCAATGTTTATGATGATAGTAGCCCATATATACATGACCTTGGGCAAGTGTATTTTTATTCTATCTATGTACAACCGATAGACATTGATGCTTACTTTCCCATGTTGGGAGAACATACATATCCAACTTGCAACTTGTTGCAGGAACACTTGCCACATGACATTCTCAAGCAGCAGTTGGGGAGACTGCGTAATATCCACTTGGAGAACCTTTGGTACCATCCAAAATTGCACCTAAATTTCAAAAAATTTCTGATTTGGAGGCCAAATGGTGATGATGTGCCATTCATCTTGAATGGAATGGTTTGGGTTGGCATGTCTCATGATTTTGGAGGGGGAGTCCCTGGAGGTCCAACCTCTTTCTTACCATTGGAGGGAAATCATGTTTCAGACCAAGATCAACATTCCCTCTACACTTATCATGAGTGGAGAGGAGGAAAATGTGGGATAGGCCCTCTTTCCTATCATGTACATTCATTCAGCCCACCTACATTTCAGGAGCATCAGGTGGAGGAGACTTTTCATGAGTTACCATGTTGGAGGGTGACTCACTTCATTTGGATGATAGCATGGGTGAGGGAGGCACTTATTCACCATGATGATCATCACTCCTACTTTGTGGAGACCATGAGACAGCTAGCAGGTTTCCATTCACACTTTCCACCTTTGATTGATGCAGCCACTTTGGTTTTGCACACTTGGGAGGAAGCATCGGATGACAGTATATTTGCAGATTCTCTTGATGCAGTGATGGAGGCTATTGATGGAGGCCACATGAGGAAGAGGGAGGTGTTTTGTTCTCCCTATGAATTTTCTTGAGGACAAGCAAAGATTTTGGAGGGGAGGACTGTAATGTTCCAAAATTTTAGCCTCCAAGCTAAATGGAACATTAGAGTTAACAGCAGCTCTAGCCGGTAAATAAATGGGTAGAAAAGCCCATAAGTCTCATAAGGAGGATAAAAAAACTCCAATTGTGAAAGGAGACACTCTTTCTAGCTGAATAAGACACCTCCATGTGTGAACATGGTTAAATTGAAGCTGCTTTGACTAAGTCAACAATGCAATTTTAGTGGAGGAAGAATCCAAGGATGAATAACGCAATTTTGGAGGGAGATGTAACTTGGGTTAGAAGTAACCTAATTGAGTGGGGCCAAGGGCATGAAAACTCATGTATTATATAAGGAAGAGGATGGTAGAATTATTCTTCATGTCTTATATTATTATTCTTTTCTACCAAGAATTGTTGCTACTTTGCTGCTTAGCAAAGTTGCAGTGTTGTTTAGCACTGGGTGTTCCCGGGCAGGAATCCCACCTCTTTCCTTTGAGGAGCCTCATTTGGAGAGTTTTTATTCATAATTCCACATCAGTTTTTCAGTCCAAGCTTCAGCCATCTTCATCATCACATCTTTTCCAGAGATTGTGCAATGTTGCTGGGTGCAGCAGTGGAAGGGATTGGAATCCCGGTCTCTGAGCTTGTTTCTCATTGGAGGAAGCTTTCCTTCACTTGAGAGATCTGTTTGGAGAGCTCCAGAGCTTATTTAATATCTTTGGTATCATACCACACATTTCCCACACCCTCCTAGCGATGTTTCTGCTAGGGAGTGCGTTATTTTGGAGGCAGTGTTCATTGCATGGTTTGGTGGCTCCATTGCTGAGTTTCCTTGTGATTGAGAGGTTCATCCTTTCATGGGAGGAAGTATTTGAGGGATCTAAATCAGATCAGAAATATCTTCAGCATTCTACACTCATGTGCTTCATTATTGCAGTGATTATTCAGTCATTTCCTGAATATACATTTTGTATGCAGAGTGTTTGACTAGAAACCCTTGCCGGGTTATCTTATATTTTGTATAAGGAGACTAGATTCTAGTTCTTAATGTATATTTTATTAATATATGAGTAGATCTTTTTTTCTCCTATTTTCTAAGTGAATACCCTCATAATACTGTGCATTCCTTTGTTGCAGCAATTCCGGTAAAATGCGGTTATGGGGTTTTATCACTTTTTGGCAATCCCACGTGTGGGAGATTTGTTTAACCCACCTAGTTTGCTTTGTTTCAGATCATTTCTTGGATTTAGGTTTCTTATTACTTAATATATGGGATCCAAGAGTCCATTTCACTTTTTATTTGCATATGTTGCTGGAAATGTGTTTTTCATTGCATGATTCATGAGTTGTTCCTAATCGGGAATATTACAGTTTTACATAACAGTCGACCTCCTCTTGAGGATCGAATTCTCCTAACTTAGATAAAATCCTAATTACATAATATCTTCCCTAAATCTATCAACTGAAGGCTAAATATGCTGAATATAATCTAAAACTATTAAATCTTCCTAGATACTAGTTCAACCCTATCTAGTAAAATTGTAAATTGACAGCTAAAGGTACCAACAAATTTGCTTATAAATGTTTTTTTTTTGTATTTTTGGAATAATTAATGAATCCTTTTGCCTCTAAGCCTCATGCTCCTGCATCACCTTGGGAGGTATTCATAGCACATGAAGTCTTCACAAACCCCCAGCCTCCTCATCAACCAAATTTTCCATCCTCATCTATACAAGTACCCTCACCACAAGAAAACCTCCCTTCCTCTCCTTCTCTTGATGTATCAGGTGAAGCAGGAAGTGGCAATGAATAATCACATGAATATTAAGGTGAAGGTGACAATAAATCAGTCCATAGTGAAGATGAGTTTGGTGATAATGTTGAAAACCAAGAGTATCATGATGAGTCAGATTACATGGAAACAAATGATGAACAGAGTGCTAACAATAAAGGAGATGAAATTAGTGAGGCAGAGACAAAAATCAATGAGGAAGAGAAAGAAGGAAATGATGGTGAAGAAGAGGGCAGTAAACATGGCATTGATGAAGATGAGGAGATTGACAGTCAAAGGGACAATGAACATGACATTCAAGGGGACAATGTGCATGACCATGAAAATAGTGACCAAAGTCATGAGGATGACAGTGGCAATATGGAAGAAGAAATAAAAGGACATGAAGAGGGAAATGATAAGACAAATCACAGTGAGGGCCAAGACAACAAAGAAGATAGTCATGATTGTCATGACAATAATCATGACAGTCATAACAACAATCAGTCTCTCAGTGATAATGCTGGGGATGAAGAGGAAATGAGTCCTAGTGATTCGCAAAACCTAAGTGAAGAAATTGCAGAGGCTAATAGTCCAAATGAAGACCAAGTTGACAGTACAGAAAAAATTGAAGAAGGTGAGGGTGATGATGGTGTTGAGGATCAAAAGAGCAATGATGAAACAGAGCAAGTAATGATTGATGAAGATCCTAGTGAAGGTGAAGAAGCTGATGGCAGCACCAAAGGTCACAACCATGATGAAGACACTACCAAAACCACCATCCCACCTCTTGCCTACACCTACCAAAGAGGGTCAAGGCATGTGTTTTCTACCTGTAAAAGGAAAGGGACCATGCCATCCACCTCAACTCAGCAAATTAACAAGGGTAAGAAACAAGTAAAGGTAAAAGAAGAGGATGAAATAGAAAGGGAGTTTGAACTTATCCATATAGACAGTGATGAAGAAAATGAAACAAGGATTTCATGCTCCCTCCTCCAAGACAAGAATGCACAGATCAAAGGCCTAGAAGCTAAGTTGGAAAGGGAAAAGGATGTCATCCACTTCTATCAGATGGAAAACAAGAAAATTAGTGCCCAACATGCCATCTATGAGGCTAGAGAACTCAAAGCCGGGAAGGAAGCCCAAAGAACACAGGTGAAACTAGAAGAGTACATGGGAAATTATGAGGAGAGTGAGGATGAAGAAGGCCAAGCTAGGAGGAGACCTAGAACCATGGGGTTGAGAAAGACATTGACAAAACAGAGAGAAGAAGAATCAACCCTAGCAGAACAAATTCCTCTCAATGAACTCCTTGCAATGGAAATTGAACATGATCAGGAGCCATGGCTTGAGAGGGAAAACATACACCTAGAGGCCAAGCTGAAGAAGGCAAATGAGGGTCTGGAGCTGCAAAGAAAAATTACCAAGCATTATGCCCAGAAGAACCAAGTTGCAGAAACAAAACGCAAGGAAGCCCTCATTGAGATCCAAACCCTGAAGGGGGAAAAAGGTCATGAAAACCTTGGATTTTTGGCATCATCTTCTCAACAGGTCTCCCAAACCCCTTGAAGAAGATCTCCACCAATTTTGAGGAAATCTGGATAAATTTTTGTTTTTTGTGATTTTGAAGGCCCATTAGCGCAGTGCCACTGGCGCTACGCTAATCCATGGAGCATCCTCAGGAGGAAAACTCAGCATTTTTGGATTTCTCATATCCAGCACATTATTCTCACCACGTTTCAGAGCAATTGGAGCAGTTTTGACCCCTCAAAAGGTCAAAAAACACCTAAATTTTCACCATTCCGCCTCTATTTCAGATCTGGCACTGCGCTAATGACGATCTTGGGATTTTGGCATTTTGACTATGCTACAGAAGTTGGATCAGGCTTTCCAACCATCCATCATGGAGCCAAATTTGACATCGGGAAGGGGTCCAAAGCTTGGCTGCAAAAGTGCCTATTTTCTACCTGAGGTGGCGCTGCACAAATGGACTGTTTAGTGTGTTTTTGGCCAAACGTCAACAAAACACACTCATTCATTGTAAAATCATATTTTAGTGTTTTTTTAAGGAAAATCACTCTAGAATTTGGCGCTAGAAGTTATTTTGGCATTTATTTCATGGGATATTTTGTGCCTTGGGCCTTGCATGGTCTCTTAGGCATTTATGACATTTATGAGTGATTTTGACATTTTCCAACCCTATCTAGGGTTTTTTCCCTCCTTTGCTGAGTTAAATAAATCATGAGGGCTTTATTGTAAATGTTGGAATTTGATGAGCTTTGAGAGCAATACATGGTTTTTATGAGCTTGGAGAAGAAATTGGTGTTGTGGAGTTTATGAATGGCTTGCTTGGATTGATGATGGAGAAGCTTGTTTTCAGGGTCCCTGAGCTTGGTTTAATGGTGATGTGTCTCTAATTTTTTCATGTTTTATTTTTTATCATTACGTTTCATCCTTCTATATGTAGTAGAACAGAAAAGTACAGGTTAAGAAAATCTCTTTGAAGCACCTTAGTCCTCCTGCCTTCTATTGCCTTGATGTTTTCCTCTTCCAGGACATTTTAAGGAATTCTTGATTGCTCCTTAGACCCCCTATGCTTGTTTATTTCATCAATGGATTAATATTCTAGTTTAAAAATATGATTAATGGTAAGCCCTGCTTATTTGATGCTATCTAAACTATGTTTTGAAATCTCTCTTTGAAGTATTACTTGTTAGGTTAGGCCAAAGAGGTCTTATTCTGATCTTGCCCTTTGTCCATGCCTATCAGTTTGCCTCAAAGTTCTTGGTAGCTTGATCAAAAATGTTTAGGGGTTCCCTCTTTGTTGATTAAAGTTATTTTTTGATATTAAATGTTTTCTAAAGCTTGAAGGTGAAATCACTAGAATTTAAATGAGTTTCTCGCCTTCTATATTTCATTGTAATTGTTAGTCTAGAATTCTTGTTTACTTAAGTTGGATCAAAGAGTTACTGGTTGGCCCTGTATATTGATTGCTTCTTAATGTAAATGGTGTTTTAGACCTTCTTGTTTATGGGTATTTGACAAAGGATTCTTAATTTCCCTTTGCCCTACCTTATTTTCCCAACTTAATGTTCATTTCACTCACTCATAACCTTAAAGGATCAATTGACCACACTAGATTTTCCCTGTGAACCACTCTGACTCATTATTGAGATATCCATGACTTTCCTTGACTCCATAGCCCAATGATTTTAAAGCCTCTCACTCCACCTATTCTACATGTTCATCTTACCCGACCAAAACAAACAAAAAACCCTACACTTAACAACTAGCCTAAAATCAAAACCCTAAAAGCAAACAAGATCACATCCTTTGCATCTAATAGAGAGAGCCATCTCTGATTCGAGGAAGGCTAGGTCCTAGGACTCCAAAGACTAGTCTGATTTTACCTTGTCATTTTGTCTACCAATCTGCCAAATCACGGGACACCAACAAGTCAGAAAGGATATTCTGCAAGTCTTTAATATTTTCAAGTAGGGAGCTTGCTTTGTGGATAGGTCTGCACAGTTGGAATTTTAGATCTAGGAGACTTCCTAAGGATGATTTTCAGATTGTCAACTATTGTAGGAGGATTTGGGTATGGATGGGATCTGGTACAAATTATCCTAGAAGCCAGAACTTTGGACCCAAAAATCAGAAAGGTTAAGAGTTTATGACAGCCTTAAAAGAAAAACCAATCTGTGAAAGAAATACTTAATCCACAAACTATTCTGGACTTGGCTCTATGATGTTTTAATGATAAAATTATTTTACCAGTGGAGTCTATGGAAAACCAGTGGAGTCAACAGGCCTACTGAAAACCAATGGATTCACCAAGTGGAGGATTTTTAAACTATCTTATGGTTGATTATTGTCCACCATCAGCAACCAGATACCATTCTTGGCTAACACTTGATTCATCTAAGTTAAAATGAGGTTTTCTGAGTTTAGAGGCTATATTATGTTGTTTATTACTCAATATCCCCAGTATGGTCACCACTATGTTGGTTCCCCGTGATTTGCAAGATTAGAAAGAACAAACTATGTAGGGAACCACATCAGAACCACTTTGGAGTGCAAGGACCTAGCCTTCTTGGACTCAGAGAGGTATCTCTCTATGTATGTGTTTGTAAGTGATATGTCTTTATGCTTTTGTTTTATGATTTTAGGCTAGTTATGAAGTTCTAAGGACTTGTTTGTTTTGGTTGATTGATTGATAGGTTGACAAATAAATGGTGTGGTTAATTGAGGGAGTGCTTCAGCTTAATAGATAGACCATGAGAAACATCAATCCATTGGGATATGGAGTCATAAAAGGATTTAATTTTTCATCAACTCTGCAAGGGTTTTCATAGGGAAATATAACTATATCAAGTGGATCTCTTATATTAGATGGCATATGAAATGACAATAGGTTGTGAAAGAAACAAAATTAAAAGTCAGTTAAGAATATTTTAACTCTACTTCAACAAGAAAATCCTTTCAGGTAACTGTTGGAGACAAACCAAAGGACAAGGCATACCATAGACTTCTTTGGCCAGACTTTAATAAGAAAACCTTTAAGACAACAATCCAGCAATCCTAGAATTACTTTCAGACAAAGAAAAAATTTAAGATAACAGTGAGTGTAACTAAAGAGCAAGCTAAACCTATATTCTTTAATCAAACACTCTAAAGTCCTTTGTAGGAACAGTTTGAGATAAACCAGAGGACAGGGCATACAATAGAATTCCCTGGTTGGACTCTACTAAGTATACTTCAAAGAAAGGCCTTAAAAACAATGTTTCAAGCTACACCAAAGGATAGGGCATACCATAGACTTCTTTGTCTTGACTCTATTAAATAATTTCCAAGACAACAAAGTAGGTGGAATCAGAGAGCAATTAAGAATTCTCTAATTAGACCTTGTAGAAGAAAACATTGAGATAAATAATGCAGACAAAATTAGGGTGCCAAGACAACATATCCTAATCTAAAATTTATGTTCTTTTATTAGAGAAATAATGGACATAATGGAAAACAGAAGGAAAACATTGACAAAGAATGAAAACTTCACCATTAACATAGCTCAAGAATCCTATGAATGTGCTTGTATTACTGATGTTAAAAACAGTTACACTACCCCATATACAATAGATCTCTGCAACTCAGAGCTTTCTCAAATCCAGCCTAGCAGTCCTCAACTAGCTCATCAACAGCAATTAGCCAAATAACCAACCAACACTAAAAATGAATGATACATGTAGTATTTATCAGCAAAATAAGGAGGTGATCCTAAGCTATGATTTCAGATGTTATTTATTACAGATTTAATGCTTTTTTGACCTTTGAGATCATGCAACACCCAAGGAAAAATATTTGAGACAACCTCACTATAATAATAACTCCTAACTTCGCTATTTGAGCTAAATTTTGGAAATATTTCACTTTTAAGGTTTTTTTAATAACTTTTTCAGTAACTGCTGAGTAGCTGAGAAATATATCTGACTGTTTCAATAACTATTAATGTCTTTATTGAAAGAAAACATGTTGTAGGTGGCAAAATGTTTCTCTGCAGAAGTAAATGCCTTTGGTCTAATCATTCGAATCTATTTTTGTGTTGATCTTCCTTTGATTTATCCTTAAAACTTTGTGTAGGCATTTTAAACTTGGATTTATATTTTATCCTCTAACCTTCACTGTCACAGTCATTTGGCTGTCTTCTCCTCTGGACCGTGCCTCTATTTTTATTTACTGCGCAGTGTGGGCATTTTTCTGCTGATGGAGTTCTTGGATAATCACCAATGATCATGATTCATTTGTGATTATTCTTGAATTCACGCATCCGGTTCTTCTAATAATAAAACAAATCTCTGGATCATCATCTAGAGCGCTCATTTAAATGATTTTGGACCCTTAGAATGCCAATTACACCTTCCTGTCATTAAACCTTCACATAAAACAAACAAATTAACTTAAAAACCTGCATGGAGGGGATTTCTACATTTATTTTAGGTTTCTCGGTCTTTTGGAGCGATGCAGAGGTGTGAAGGGCGGTTTGGGCTTCATCACAGAGCCACAGGGCTCTGGAAAGTTTGAATCGGATGGCACTATCATGATTTGGCAGGAGGAGGAAAAGTAATTTTCACACGGAGGCATGGGTGGTAAGCGTATTTGGGCAATCGGGTGCGATTCCATTCACCGATCGATGCATGGAGGAGGGATACCACCCATTTCACGGGTTTTGGGTTTGTTTAACCCCCATGGATATAAATGTGCGATATGGGATGGGATTCGTTAGATCTCAGGGGAGATAGATCTATGGTGATCGGGGTTTTGAAACAACAAGCGGGACAAATGATGGGGCTTAGTTCTATTAAATAATAGGAGGCACTTATTCTTGGGACAAGGACAGGTTTGTATGGTCGTGAGGTTAGGTGTATGTGGGTGGGGGTTTCATCAAGAACAGGGGTTAAAAACATATTAAAGCAGGAGCTTTAATATTTATAAAGGGGTCGAGCTTTGTATCAATTTAGAATAGAGTTTTAATATAAAGGTGGGTCCCGAAAGCCTAATTTTTAAACATAAAACAATGTAAAAAGTAGTTTTTACATTGTTTTTGTGTAGATAAGGAAAAAAAATGGTGAAAGGAGGGGGTTGATGAGGGGTTTTATTGGGGAAAATGAGGAAATAAGAATTTTAGTAGGTAAGAAAGGTGAAAATGAGGGAAATGAGCCACAATGAGTTCTCAGAGGCAGGAGGGAAATCCTTTAGAGAAGGAAAAATGGGATGTAGTGAAAAAGGATTTATAAGGATAATGAAGGCAGTTAGATTTTTGAAGATAGTTGACGGTCAATGAATGCTATCTTCAGCAGTTTTTGAAAAATCCATAGTCATTTAGTGAAACTGTAGAATACAAGAGGATAGCAGATCTCAACAAGGAAAGCAACATATTTAGTAATTATTCAGTTTTTGGAGACTATCATTTTGTCTCGTTTTGGTTGTCCTCATAATATCATTACCGACAATACTGTTGCATTCAAGTCGAAGAGAATGGTTGAGTTCTGTGACAAGTACAACATCAAATTAGGGAACTCAACCGCCTATAATCCACAAGGTAATGGTTTATCAGAATATTCTAATAATTCTATGATTAACATCATAAATAATATGCTTGGGGAAAACAAAAAGAATTGGCACAAAATTTGGTTAATGCTTTGTGGGCGGACAGGGTGAGTAGTAAGAAATCTATAGGAATGTCCCTTTTTCAGTTAGTTTATGGTGTAGACAATTTTTTTCCTACATCACTTGCAGTCTCGGTCATGAAATTGTTACAAGAAGTGGGAAGTTAGAAGAATGATGTACAATGCCGAATAAATCAAATGATCCACCTTCAGGAGACGAGAGATGAGATATTTTAGAACATGTCAAAGCTTCATGAGAGATAAAGAAGGTGTATGACCACAAGACCAAAGAAAATGATTTTAAGTTTGAAGATTTAGTCCTCCGGTGGGATGCAAAGAACGAGGAAAAAGGGAAGCACAGAAAATTTGAAAACCTATGGAAAGGGTCATACAAGATCTCAGCTTTTCATGGACAACATGCTTTCATATTGAAGGAGATGAATGGAGAAGAAAGCTTAGGCGGACCAATCAATGGTAGGCTCCTTAAGCATTATCTTTTCTAATGCAAATTTCATATTTCTCAATTCCATTATAAATATTAGTTTAACTTTATTCTGTTGAGATTCAATAAGAAATTTTTGGCACCCATGATCCTAGTGAAAATTAAGCATCTACACTAGGGTGGGGCCCACAGGCTATTTTTAGGTGCATGTCTATTTTTATTATCCCTTTATTTAGATGGACATTAAACTGTAATCTATTCTCAATGTGGGCTTGAAATAGTTAACTGAAGTGGAAAATCAGTTATCTAAGTGAATTTCGAGTTAGAGGTTGGTTAGTGGGAGATGCAGAGTAATTCTAGTTGTAACAGAGTTTGAAGTGCAGTGGTGCATGAGTTTGCGGAAGTTTTAAATAGTTTAACTCAGTTAAGTGAGTTAAACTCAATTGTACTAGTTGTAACTGAAGATACACTAGTGAGAGATCTAGTGAATTAAATATTAATTAATTCACAATCACTAATCTCACATACAACTGAGGATTTACTATTATTAGTTGCATGCATGTCAGATCCAGTGGAGACCCAATTTAGTTATTGGTGAAAGGGAAGTTGACTATCAGTTGTGACAGTATC
Organism: Pinus albicaulis; assembly: GCA_034641835.2. NCBI lineage: Eukaryota > Viridiplantae > Streptophyta > Pinopsida > Pinales > Pinaceae > Pinus > Pinus albicaulis. The sequence goes on from CM076582.1 coordinate 1,662,970,011, forward strand.
CACTTGCACACATGCAAGTAAACACACATTGGATGTGCCCATGATACTTGCGCAGTCAAGGCAGACAGGATTGTATCAATTCAGCGATTGCATTCAATAGGGATTCTGGTGAAGGCAAGCTATCTAGATACAGTAAATTGGCTAAGGAATTTGCCTATTTTTGTATGACAATGTGAGACAATTAGCTGATGTACTCAGGGATCTTGTGAGAATATTTTGTATGTAATTGTTTCATGATCCATGATATAATATAAAATACAATATAGTGGGGTTTGTAGCTCTAAGCTTTCCCCGGGAAATTATCTGTGTTGTGTGTGATTGGTCTTTCTTCATGTTCATGTGATTGGTGATTTTTTTTTTAATTCCACAAAGATTTGTAGAAGAGATTTAGTATTTAAATTTATGAAATTGTTGATCGGGTGAATCCAAGATATACATGAATATTGTATAATTTCTACATGGTATCAGAGCATAGGAAATTGTAGAAGTGAAGCAAGAGTTGAGTTTGTGACTGGATAGAATTCGAAATTGCAGAAAGACTTTCTTGGTGCTACATCTGATTCAAGATCGAAATGGCTTTCAATGGCTTGAGGTTAGAGAATGAACTTGAGGGAAGCTCAAACTACATTTCTTGGAAGGATGTGATGGAGGCAGTACTCGAAGACAATGGCTTAAATGAATTCATTGAAAAATATGTTCGTAAGCCATATGTTGCAGATGCTACCAATCTTGATGCATGGAAAAAGAAAGTGGAAAAGGTGAGGAGGATCTTGTTGGAGGGAGTACAAGACCGCATTGTCTCAAGCCTCCATGGGAATGCCACATTTTATGGTATGTGGAAGGCTTTAACAAATCTATTCCAAATCAAAAGTGACCATAGGAAATTGGTGCTCAAAGATAAACTCAGGAAGATCAAGATGGAAAAGGGTGACACCATTCCAAAGTATCTCACAAAGTTTGTCCAATGTCGGGATGAATTGGGGAGTGTGGGAATAACAGTCGGTGGTGAAGATTTGGTGAGTTTGGCTCTCCTAGGACTTCCTAAGAGTTTTCACAGTTATGAAGACTTTGTCAACGAACAGGAAAATTTATGGATTGGGAACAACTGTGGTGATCGGATCTAGTGCAGGAGGAGTTCAGGCGGAACACCAGAGCTGGCTCTTCATCAAAGCATGATGATGAAGAGGATTGTTTTTTGGCTGCCAATGCGAAGAAGGGGAAGGGGAAGAAATTCCAATCTAAATCCGAGTCTAAAGGCAAGAAGCAGGACATGTCCAAGGTGAAGCGTTTTCACTGTCACGAACATGGGCATTTTGCTACTAACTGTACACAAAAGAAGAAGAACAAGAAGGTTGTTGGATCTACAGTTGGTGAGGCCCTTGCATCGCAATTTGAGCTTGAATTATCCTTTATTTCATGCATGGTGTCAAGTTCATTGAGATTGGTGTGGTATTTTGATAGTGACGCTTCCTTCCACATGACGGGAGATAAGGAACTTTTCAATGACTTGGAGGAGAAATATCTCCGGATGCATATTCAGATGGGCGAAGATGGATGGTACAATGCTACCAGGATTGGTACCATGAACTTTTAGAGGGATTCAGGTAAACCATTTCAATTAAAATATGTAATGCATGTTCCAGGTCTGAAGAAAAATTTGGTCTCAGTCGCAATGTTGGAGGATAGATTCTATGGCATTGTTTTTAGTGATGGAAAAGATTTCCTACGACATAAAACAACGTGTCAAGCCAAGAGGATAGGGATTCAAGTTAATAATTTCTACAATTTGGAGGTATATGGATGCACTACCATGATGGGCAGGGCATAAAAAGTGGTGAGCCAGGATGAGGGCGAATTATGGCATAGACGATTGGGCCATCTTCATCATGGAACCTTGAAATTCATGCAACAAATATCTATTGGACTTCCAATGGGAACACTTTCTCAATTAGATCAGTGCAAGGATTGCACCATTTGGAAGTATGTAAAGTCCACCTTTCATGAGAAGGAGAATTGTGCTTCGGGGATCCTTGAGAGAGTTCACACAGACATGTGTGGACAATTCTTAGTTGCTTCAACAACAAAACATAAGTACTATGTAATCTTTGTTGATGACTTTTCTCGTAAATTTTGGATCTTCTTCATGCATAAGAAATATCAAACATTCTCTAAGTTCTGTGAATTTAAGGCATTGGTGGAGAAATATTCGAGGAAGCAAGTGAAGGCTCTTAGGAGAGATAATGGTGGAGAATACATCTCTAACGAATTCAAAATTCAAAGAGAACTCATCATGCCTCATAACCCACGGAAAAATGGGGTCGCGGAGAGGAAGAACAAAACGATAGTGGGTGCAACACGAGTGATGTTGCATGTAATCATTTCCTAAATTAGCCTACAACTAATGGGAATATTAAAATTTTGTTTTGTCACTTAGATAGGTGAATAAGTGGGTAAGGAGACCCATAAAACTCTTTATTGTGAATAAATCAATGCCAAATGTGAAAGGGATAAATCTTGGTTGTTAAATCAAGCACCCTTAGGTGTGAAAGGGGCTGGACATTTTGACTGGGTCAACCTTGATCAATTCTGCAATGTTGTCATGGAGGAGTGGCCATCAATGAGGCACAACACAGTTTTATAAGGAGGTGCCTTGTGTGAAAGGAGTATTCTCATTGGATGTGGTTTAGGCATTGCAAGCTCTTGTATTATAAAAGGAAGGGGATGGAAGCATTAGAAGGTTGTTGATGTTTATCATATTTTATGAATATATTTTTTGTTTAAACATATATATTTTTCTTGTTGTTTAGCTGAGATTGAATGTTGTTTAGCATTGGGTGTTCTTGGTCGGGAATCCCACCTCTTCCCATTGAGTAGCTCTTGGGAGAGTTTGTATTGCATTTTCCAATATCTGGCTTAGGGCCAAGCTACTTCTTTAAACTACAGCGTAGATCCTATTGAGGGTTTGGTTGTTTTTGCAAGCTGCAGCAAGTGGAGATTAGATCTTTCAGATCTAGTCCATTTCAGTGCTTCTTTTCAGTGGAGGAGGTTTCTACTTCATTGGGAGGACAATATTGGAAGTACTGAGCATCATTTCCAGATCTTGGCATGAGGCCAACCTCATTTTTATCCCTACAGCATAGTATAGATCCAGATCTACGTAATTTCTGAAGAAGCAGTTGCAGGGTGGTTCAGCTCACCATTGGGAGAGTGATTTTCTGAGTGTTGGGGATCTACACTTCACTTTGGAGATCTATTGGAGGAGGCTATTCTATTGCTTGTATCATTTCAGCCACACTTTCTAGATCTTAACATTTCTATAGATCTGCAGTCTTAGATCTCAGATCTACATCTTGTACTTGGTGTTTTGCTGAAAACCCCAAGGGGGTTCATTAGAGGAGCTTGTATAGTGCATGGATCTAGTATAGACCTAAATTTTTATGCACTCGTCTATTCTAGACATAATGTACAACCTACTGTTGTTGCAAAGGTAATAAAATAATGCTATCATGGTATTCCAACTTTAATACATGGTTGCAACCCCTCTTTTTGCATGATTTTAGCACTATTATGGCTTGGGAGGCTTGTTTAACTAAGCTACCATGATTTGTTTCAAATATCCTTTTTTATTTGGCTTCTATAATCTATAATCTAATGAATCCATGGGCTGTATTTAACTGTTATTACATATATTTATGAAAATGTGTTTTTAAGTGCATGCATTGCTACATTCCCCATTTGGGAATAGTACATTGCATGATCAAGGCCTACTAATGCATTTGTGGGCAGAAGCATGCAACACTGGAGTTTATGTGCAGAACCATTGTCCTCATAGAGTACTTCGCATGAGTACACCTGAAGAGGCTTTCACTGGTAAGAAACCTGATGTTTAACACACTAATATTTTTGACTCATCTGTTTATGTGCATGTGACCAAGGACGCCAGGAAGAAGTTGGAACCGACTGCTAAAGTTTGGATTTTTGTGGGGTACACAGAAAAACCCCATAATTATCGTGTGTATTTTCTAAACAGTAGAATGACTGTTGTGTGATAGGATATAAAATTTGATGAGGGGAAAGCCATGTGGTTGTCCCTTGAGGGAGAGATGGACTTGCATGCAGAGGAGGAACTACTGGTTCCCAAAGATGAGTCTCAAGAGGTGGATCAACCACATGAGGAGGTTCATGGAGTGGAGGAAGCCACTCATGCAGAGCCATCCATCAAAAATGGCAGAAGTCACACCACAGAAGCTTATAGGCTCAGACTTGATGCTACACATAACGTAGGAGCCCCTACTTCAGAGCACAAACAAAGACAGTCTCCTGAATGATTTACTCGATACATGGCTCTCATGATAAAATGTATTATGACTTAACCATATTCCTTTCAGGAAGTAGTGCAACATCCTACTTGGGTTGATGCAATGGTGGAGGAGTATGACTCCATTGTCAAAAATAGTGCATGGTAAATTATCCCAAGACCTGTTGACAAATCAGTGGTAGGTTCAAGATGGATCTACAAGGTAAAGCAAGCTGCTGATGGGAGTGTGGAGAAATACAAGGCCAAATTTGTGGCTCGGGGTTTCTCATAGATCGAGGGGATAGATTATGATGAGACCTTTGCACCTGTCGCAAGGTGCTCTTCCATGAGGACAATCCTTTCACTCTCAGCACAGATGGGCTGGCGCATTCATCAGATGGATGTGAAAACTTTGTTTCTCAATGGGATCATTGAGGAGGAGGTGTACATAGAGCATCCCGAAGGTTTCGATATCTTCAACAACGATTCACATGTATGCAGACTCAAAAGAGCACTGTATGGGCTAAAGCAAGCACCCCGTGCTTGGTACACTCGGATAGACAGGTATTTCACTGGACTGGGCTTCACCAAAAGTGAAGCAGATGCAAACGTGTACCAGATTGTAGTTGAGGGTAAGCTATTGATCATTTTTCTTTATGTTGATGATCTAATTTTGACTGGTGATGAGCAGTTGATGCACTCATTCAAGGAGGATCTTTCAAGGGAGTTTGAAATGAAGGATATGGGCCTCCTTCATTATTTCCTTGGATTGGAAATATCGCTACGGGATGATGAAATTTTTATGTCTCAAGGAAAGTATGCAAAGGAGATACTGGTAATTTTAACATGGAGAGTTGCAAACCCATGGATACTCCTCTTCCAGGAAACTGGAGGAAAAAGGATGCTACTTCTGGAGAGGTAGTGAATGTTATTGTCTATCAACAGTTAGTGGGTTCGCTAATGTATCTAGTGAACACGAGACCATACATTTTCTATGTGGTTAACAAGATGAGTCAAGATATGGTTAAGCCTACCAAGCTCTTTTGGAAGGTGGGGAAGCATGTCTTGAGATACCTAAGGGGCACATCAGAGTATGTTCTATGGTACAGACAAATAGATGGAATTTTATCAGACATAAAGAGCACATCAAGGGGGATCTTTAGCATTGGGTCGACAACAATTTCTTGGTACAATAGGAAGCAACAATCTGCGGCACGAGGTTAAGAACAAGTTGATGTCGAAGAAGAAACACGAGTAACTGGATTTAATTATGTACTTTCACCCTGGTGGGACTAGGGATGCCGGGGTATGTCTTCGAGATGTTCAACGGAAGCCGAATACATGGAAGAAAGTCAAGTTGCATGTGAGGCTATCTGGATGAGAAAGATCTTGGATGGTTTGTTTGGTTCTCAGATGGATCCAACAATGATTCCTTGTGATAATCAGAGTTGCAATAAACTCTCGATTAATCCTGTGTTTCATGATAGGTCCAAGCATATAGATATCTGGTACCATCATCTCAGAGATTGTGTGTAGATGATAATCGTGTTTCTTCAGTACATTCCCATAGAAGATTAGGATGCAGATATTCGTACGAAAGCACTCACCAGGAGAAAATTCGAATACCATAGAGACAGGATCGGGGTGATGGATAATCCCTTTCTTGTTGAGAGGGAGTGTTAAGATTCAACAAGAAATTTTTGGCACCCATGATCGTAGTGAAAATTAAGCACCTACACTAGGGTGGGGCCCGAGGTGAAGGCCATAAAGTTTCATTGGTTTTCTGTTGTTTTCAAAATTTAAGTCAAAGTCAATTCAATCAGTCTTGAGTTACTTTTAAGTTAGTCTTGATTTATTTTATTATGATAAGTTTTCAGTATTCAATTTTTTTTCAGCTTTTGACTCCATGCCCAATGGATAGGGACTTTCTCTACGGTGTTCTTGACACCTCCAAGGAGTTTTCATCCCCCAACTGGAGCCAATGTTAGTGTCAGTTTTTGTATCCTTCCACCAGTGATCAAATAAACTATTTTCATCCCATGTCAGGGTCCCATTTTGGATTTTTTTTCATTCCATTAGTGTTGGAAATACTGAGAGGGGGGGTGAATCATTATTCCTTTCAATTAGAGCTTTATTTAACGGTTAATTATTATCAGTGTTTGTACAATGATAGCAGTAAACAAAAGGAACACAAATGCACACAGTTTTTAAGGTGGAAACCCACTCCAGGACAAAAACCACCTAATGATTTTCTAATAATTCTTTAATATTCAACTCCAATTGAAAATAAAGCTCCAACTTCCTAGAATCTAGAAAAGAATTATTCTCCAGCTCCCACTAGATGGACGCTCCAATGCCCAAGATTCTTCAGTATTCAATTGAATGGATGCCCCAACACCCAATGAGCTACAACTCACCCTAGCACCACCCTACCACCCTGTAGAAGAATAAAAGAAGAATGGACTCCCGTGCCAGGGAAAATGGTCCACTTTACAATGATATAGAATGATGTAGAAGAATAAGACACACTAGACCATAACCCCAACTATGACACAACCACCTAATTATGATCCTAGACCTCCCGACACTGCCTCTTCAACTCTTGGCAGATAGACACTAGTACAATTTTTACAATAATGTATTTACAATGACTTAGTACAATGATACCTTTACAGTGATTGTATGCAGTGCTGCCCACTTGAAGACTTCATGTGATGAACTTATTGATATTGTTTTGCACCTTGATTTCTTCTCTTGTCATGCTACCCTCTACTGCAGCTTGCTTTGCTTTGCTGCCCTAGAAATTTTGGTCCTTTGCAACCCTTGACAACACATGATCTATCTTTTTTTACCTTCTAGGAGCTTGATATTGAATCTGGTGTATCTCTATTATTTTTAGATCCCCAATATGTGATTTTCGGTCTTGTAGTAGTCCTCTGAGTCTTCTTTCCAATGCCATAGGTCTGACCCAATTTGGATTCGTCAAGTGAGAGTTATGTCCAATCTCTCACAATGCCATAATTATGGATTGTTTCAGTAGAGCGAAATTTTACAGCGTGCCACATGTCATTGTTTCTTCATTCGGCTCTGAAATTGATACATCGAAAACTAAATTTCGTGCACTATCTTCCACTTCTTACAGAATTCCAATCTGATACTCAGAGAAAGTTATGACGATTTTCCCAAGGTCACTTCTTTGAGATGAATTTCAGGAAGGTCACTTCTTTGAGATGAATTTTAGGAGCCTACACAAACACTAACTTCCACATATCATATCTCCTAAAATATTACGACCTTGATCTAAATTTACAAGAGCTTCCTAAGGATTTCGGCTTCACCTCATAAAAATTTCACCTTCTGAACCTTTGTAGAAAAAAATTTAGAGCGAAAATTCCACGATGACCTATTTCAGATAGCGAAATCCCTACATAAGGAGGATATGAGGATCACAATTTATATAAATGTTTAGGTTGAGAGGAGATTCAACAAGTGAACATGGGAGGGATTTTAGGAGCTTAAAAGATATTAATTATGACTTTTCAATGACCCATGCCACAACCCCATGGGGTTTTATCCCACTAACTGGGGTTACAAACTTAAAACATGAATATCTCTCAAATCGTGAAGAATTATGTGGCATGCCATATATCAACGGAAACATCTCGACAAGTAGAAACCATAAAAAGCATTCTTGACCTAGAATATAGTAATTTGGTAGGTCAAAATTCCCATTCAATATTGGGGTAGCCCCTGTGCTGCTTGGGTTGACATCAATGACAACTGTTGATCAAAAATTAGGTCATCATGCAAACATCTGGTCACTTGGTGCAGATTTAGGTCTGATCTCACTCCTTTCAACATTTTATAACTTGTTGGCTCATTTCAACACTTTGCTGAGTGTACCATCAGTTATGAGCTTCCATCAACATTTTAGCCATTTTCATCATGGTTTCATTCATTCAGTGTCTCCATTAGGTCTTAGGGTTTCCAAGGTCATCAAATAACCATTTCATTGCATAAAATCCCAACAAATGAAGGAGTACCAAAAAAGAAATTTCATCAGTAAGTTTAATTTGTAAATTTGATTTTAGAGCAAAATGTAATTTTATTTTCCTAATTTGTAATAATTTATTAGAGTTCCAAGTAGCTGCACACTCAAAGTTCCATGAGCAGATGAGTAAAGTTCAAAAATTCAATCAGTTTTCCTAATGTCATCAAAATATGAAGTTCAATGATCTAGTTCATAAATTAAAAGATAAAGAGCAATGTAAAGACAATTTCAAAGAAAGGAAAATTGGGTCCCAAGTTTGTTTAATGACATTTCTCCAAGTATAAAGGCTCCCAAAAACCAAGAATTCATTCATTTGCATCTTCAAAGCATCAAGCTCTAAGCATCCCAAGAAAAAAATTGAGTTTTCCCTCAGAAAATCGAATTATGGGTCATTCGCTGAGCTTTTTCCAAAGGCGATGCGCTTTTCACAGTTCCGCGCTGTGATTTTTCCAAAGGTGATGCGCTTTTTTCAAAAGGGAGCCACGGTCCCTAATCTTGATTTCACATGTTCTCGGCTTCATTTCAGGGTGTATACAACTATTTTCAAGTAAGTGGCACCCCCATAGCCCCTCCTTTCAGCTTGTGGTGTAAACCATCCCTTACATTTTATGTCATGTTTTGAGCAATTGAAACCCTAGTTTATAGTTTGAAAGCTTAATTGTTTTCCCCTGGACCCCATTTTCCTCCCTACACCATAAATCACTCCCCACTATCATTACATCCACTTGTTTCCCATTCCCAATCCCTATTCCCTAAACCCTACCACCTTAGCTGTGCTTTCCTAGGCAGATACATACCTCCCTGTAAAACAAATTTCCTACCCTATTCCCCTAAATATTTCACCGTCCCATTACTTCCCTAAGCTCCCTAATCCCTTTATATATTCCCCCAAACTTTCCCTCACCCATCACAACCCCCTAACCCTACATTCCTACTCCCTTTCCCTTCCACTTCTTCCCTATGGTTCTCAAAGACAAACTGAAAATAATGGAGGAAGAAAGAAACATAATGGAGGAGGAAAGAAATGCCACAGAAGAAGACAAGAAAACATATAACAAAGGAGGGAGGATTCTAAGATTAGAGTCAACAGAAACTATGGAATTAATGGCATCACCCTTAGCTGTCAGATGTTTCTAGGATGGAGGTTGCTTTGAATTTTGTGAGATGGTACAAGGAGTCCAAAGTCATCCTACTTTGACCAGGGCTTTCATCAACAACCTCCAAAATAACCAAGTGACTATAGCAAGGGTGACTTTCACCATTTCCACTGACATCATTGCGGCAACAATAGGGATACCCAATGTCGGAGAAAAATGGTTTAAGACTAAGGATTTGGATGCCAGCCTGTATGAGCTGTACCTTAAGGCACCTTACAAAGATAACATAAAAAAAGTCTTTCCTTTTGATCAGTTGTTGAACAGGTTTTCCCTAATGATGAAATTCATCATGAAATACTTCACTTGTGAGGGCAGATTCTCCAGATTATACACCTATCACATTAGGTTGCTCATGCATTTCACTAGGGTGAAATTTCTCAACGAGCTCCCCTACTACTTCTACAGAAGCATTGATAAAATCGCCTACATTGTGCAAAACAGATATTATGAGCCTCAGAAGAATAGCCTCTTCCATCACTCTCTGATTAAAATCATTGTCCTTCACCACCTCAATCTGTTGAACATAGAATGACAAACTTTCATTGAGATTGATGTCTTCACTGTAGGTCCAAGTCAACCTGCTAGACCTATTCCACCAACAACATCAGTTCCTCACAAGAAGACTAGTATATTTAGCAAGGCTACATTGAAAGAGGTAAAAGAGGCCAAAGAGGTCAAAACCTACCAGAGGGGACCTATTCAAGTGTTTTCTCCACATATTGTGGAAGGGGCCTTGCCTTCTTCATCAAAAAAATAGGGAAACCAAAAGAAAAAAGAGGTAGTTGTTCAAGAGGAGAAATACCTTCATGAGGAAGAAAGAGAGTTTGACTTGGTGGATTTGGATGTCCAAGATGATTATGAAGCCTCAAATATGATCATCAAAGAGAAATATGCCACAATAAAAATATTTGCAGGACAACATGGCAAGAGCACAATTTGTCATATCCTTCCTTGAATAAGAAAACAAGAAGCTAAAAGACAAACAAGTACTCTTGGAGTTAGAGCTTCTAGAGGCAAAGAGGAAAGACACCAAAGGTAAAGAAGTGATGGAACTTGATGATTCTGACCATGGTGAGACTCAAATCACCAAGACAGGACCAAAAAAAAGAGGTCTTAAGAGAGCTTTAGAGCAGGAGAAACATGAGGCAGAGAAACTCAGTTTTGAGGAAAGAATTGCAAAGGAAATCAATGATGACAGAGAAGTGTGGCTTGATAGAGTTAAAATCCACCTTGAGAAGCTCCTCCATAAGGCCAATAAGGACAATGACATGCTGAGACACATGGCAAATAGATACACCACTAGAAACAAGATTTACAACACGAGGATTAGGTAGTTGAAGGATAAACTCAAGCAAACCCTAATCAAGAAAAAGGAGGAGGAAAAACTTGAGATTCTTGTTGATGCCTCCTTGATTGCTTGAGACACCTCATCATCACTTCATCTACCAATTTTGAATAATTTTTGGCAATTTTTCATGTTTTTGGGCATTTCTACATATTTTAACAAACTTTTTGCATAGTCAGCCTACAAAAAGCGCAGTGTGGACCACGCTACAGTTTTGTGGAGGCCTCCAAATGAGAAATGGTTTGCATATTTGGATTAATATTGATGTATAAATCATTTTTTTATTATTTCCACTCCAAAAATAGAGATTTTGATAGGTGGAAATGGCAAAAAAACACTTTTATGCCTCCTTTTTCAGCCTTTCGTTGCGCTTTTTGAGCAGTCTTGGGAGATTAAATTTTTGAGGAGCTTCACTCAACCATTTTCAGTGCTTTCAGACATTTTTTCCAACTATACTAGAAGATATTTCCAATGAGCCATCTTGGGCCCAATTTGGACTTTGGAAATTTTGTCAAAAATCAGTTTTAAGGCCCACATTGCGCTTTTTCCCAAGCACGCTACGCTTTTTGCAATTTTCTGTTTTCTCCAAAATTTTAAAATTTTCTCAGTTGATGGATGGATTATATGAACTTTTACTGATGTAATTGTCAAATGTAAATGTAATTATGTCATAAACAGTTACTAGGGGTAGATACATCATGTAAATATGTAATTTTTTTCAAAGTGAATCAGTCTCATGAATGATAGGGATGAGTTGGATAACCTCCCTAATCACTAGGATTCCAATTGAGAACTTTGGGGATCAGCTCCACAAGTTAGGGATTCGACCCTTGAGAGTAGGAGAAGTAGTTTTTGGTCTATATATTTCATTTCCTTCCTCATTTCAAGTGTTGGATGTTGTAGAATTTGATCATTGAACATTATTGTAATCAGACTTTTAGCAAGAAATAAAGGACAAAGTTGCAACTATTTTGATGGGATTCCTGTGGTAATGTGATTTGACATTGTTTCTTCTTATCTTTTTTAAATTTTTGAATGTATTTTGATTTCATATTCATGCCATCTCTTAATGTAATTGATTCCTAAGTCAGAAAAACAGAATTCATTAGCTTATGCTCTATTTTGGAGGAATAGTTACAGTTTTCTTTCATCTTCTTCTAATTGAAAAGTTCATGTTTCCAATGCTCTTTTCGAAAACCCTAGCAGTATAAACCACTCCATAAAGATACCTTAATGTGTTAAAGTTATTACCTATCTTGCCCCATCATATCTCTGCAATTTTGATCCTTCTGTGCCCTGACCTAGTTTCTCCCTGACCTAATTCACCATCCAACACTCAAAATCAATCAACCAAACCCTAGTGCTACTATACCTAGCCTAAAATTATCTTTATCCAGTCATCTTGGTTGTGATATTGTGGAGAGATCCCTATCCTGCCTATTAGAGCTAGTTACTTGGTGAAATATTGGTCTATGGTTACCTTTGCTGGTTTTTTCTTAGCTTCGGAGATCTAGTGGAATGATAACAGCAGTAGCACCAACAACTGTGAGAAAGAGTGTTAGTTGGGTTGCAGTGCAGATGCAGGGTTGGCAGTTGTATAGGTAGTATAATGAAATTTCACTAGTATCATAGATTCAGCATGGTTCAACTACATCTAGTGGCATATGAATAAGAGTTAGCACAGTGGTTGGTGGACAATGGCAGGAAACTATAGTTGTTAGACATTTAAAGTGTGTATGGAGGATGTTATGGAGACAGTTGGAGAACACCTTCCTCATTGTTAGTTTTTTTAATCATATGAAGGTGTTATTGTCTCAAAAATTTGTGGAGAGGATAAAAGACAAGAGTTCTCCAAAACCCATAAATCATTTTTGGAAACTCCACCTAGAGATAGCTCAATTAAATTAATTTCCCATCATTTAAATTTTTCCTAACGTAGTAAAATTGGTGAATTAATAGTAATTAAATGAGAAAGGTGAGAATTCTCTAGAAACTCACATGGATCGACTTGGATATGATCTCAAACATCGATTAATTTTTAATCTTGGTCATTGGAGTCCCAACTAGAGATTATAAGAGGTTAATGGGTAAATGGAGATACACATATAGTGAGAGCTAGTAGTGTGAGTTCCTTGGAAGGTCGAGCTATCCAGCTTCAAAGGTCAAGCAGAGGAAGAGAGTCTGATACAAAATGTACATAAAGGGGCATATACAATGATTCCAGTTTCAGAGAGTCAGGAGAGGAGGATGAGTTTATTATCCAAGACGTTGCACAATGGTTGCACAATGACTCAAGAGTAGTTTGATTTAGCTGTGGGGAATTTTGATTCAGTTGCCAGAGGCCCGGAAGTCTTCTAGAAGGCTAAGAGGATATCTTCCAAACCAGCAACAAGAAGAATGACTTATTTTGAGACTGTTTTTCAGTCACATGTGTGGAGGCCAACACAAGATCATCGTATAGGGTTTTGTGTAGTGGTTGGACAACTAGCCTTTCAGAGGGGATTCAATTGTCAAGATTGCTTGGAGAGGAGGATAATTTCCATGAATAAAATTTTCCAGTATTTTTCTCAGATAGAAAATGCCATTTTGGCATCATTTTATTGTACTCAATATTTCACTATTGTGTAATAATAAAACACTCAGTTGTTGCATTGGTTTTCCCACATCAGGTTTTTCTAAGGACAATTTGTCCAAACATAACCATGTCATATTTTGTGTGTGTGTGCTAGCATTTCTCAGTTTCCAACATTTTTACTTCCACGGTGTTTATTTCATTTGGTGAAGAAATTGAAATGTGATTAATTTGATATTCATCAAAAAATTAATAAATTATTTATCAAATAGGAAAATTAATTCCAATTGTTGCATTTCAAGTGAAATTTCACATTGTCTCACATTAAGAGGCATACAATGTTATTCTTTGAGTTGGGTATTTTATGGTTTGGTTGTATTGTTGAGCTTTGCTACTGATGAGATCCCGATCTTTCAATGACTTATATGTCCTTGCCTATGCTACAGAGGATATTGTTTAGGGAAAACCCTTTCTTGTGGAAGATTTCCACTAAAAGAAGATGATATGGAATGTTTTTAATATGAAACCATTCCCTATACAGGAACTATTTATGGATCATATATATTAATTTCTTATATGTGAAGCTTTGAACTGTAGAAATTTATTAATACTGATGTATTACCAGATTCTCCTGATCTAACAAATTAATCTTATGTTAAATACAGAATCCTTCCACTGTTAATCTTGAGGAAATTAAATCGCCAATTGCAAAACACATGTGAAGAAAATAAATCGCACATAAACACATTTGTTTAACGAGAAAGCTTAAAGCTAAAAACCCAAACTATCATATATTATGTATATCAATGGAATCATGTAATAATCTCATACAAAGCTTAGTACATCAAGATCTCAGTACAATCAACAGTCATTACACACTGTCATGCAGAAATTTTCATATCTATGCACCAATTTCTTGCCTCCTGACAGCCTGCCTCCATTGTGCAATCCCTGCTGAAGAAGAGCCCTGAATGAATTCAAATTTGCCTTTCCTTGATTGTGCAATCGTCATTGGCAACTCCAATGTGTGTAAGATGCATTGAATGCATCACTATAGTCACAACGGATAGTCCCTCTCACCCTTTCACCTATCTCTCCACTAGGTCTCCACTGGAACTGACATGCAAGTAGTTAACTGTTGTATTTGTTTAGTTATTAGTGAGTTATTAGTTGTGAGTTAATTAACTAATTAATTCTCTAAAATCTCACTAGTGTATCTTTCAGTTAGACTAGATACAACTAGCTCAACTTAGTTTAACTCACTTAACTCAGTTAAACTAAATAACAACTCCTATAACTACTCTTCCAACTCGATCATAACTTTGCCACTTCATTTCTAACTGAATCCTCCATGCATGAGTCACCAACCACCCTAGGAATCGCGTAATTCCTTCAGCCCACTGATTTTCCAAATCTGTTCACTGAAATAAAGTGCTCCAAGAGAATAAGTTGATATTTATTGTCAGATTATTATTAAGGGCTAATAATAATCAACATGCATCTATTTTTAGATTGATGATCTATAAATAGACTTTTCCCAATATTCTAAAAATAGAATTTTATCTATTTTTCACATTTGACCAACCATCTACAAATAGCATACTGCAACTTATAGAATATGCTCACCATGTATAAAAATAGACATACACCTAAAAATAGCCTGCGGGCCCCACTTAGTGAAAGTGCTTAATTTTCACTAAGCTCATCATCTTGTTGAATCTCAACACTCCCTCTCAACAAGATAGGGATTATCCTTCACCCCGATCATGCCTTTATGGTATTCAAATTTTCTCCTGTTGAGCGCCTTTGTGAGAATATCTGCATCCTGATCTTCTGTCGGAATGTACTGTAGCAACATAATCTTGTATTGCACACAATCTCTAATATGATGATACCAGATATCAATATGTTTAGATCTATCATGAAAAATAGGATTAATATAGAGTTTAATGCAACTCTGATTATCACAATGTATCACTGTAGGATCTAAATGAGAACCGAACAAACCAACCAGGATCTTCCTCATCCAGATAGCCTCACATGTAGCTTGACTTGCTGCCATGTATTCTAGTTCCGTTGAACTGAGTGCCACGAATATTTGTTTCTTGTTGTACCAAGAAACTACTGTAGATATGATATTGAAAACCTCTCCTGATGTGCTCTTTCTGTCCGTTGGGCTGCCTACCCAATCTGCATCCGTGAAGCCATGCAACTTCACCTCATCCTTCTATCTGTACCATAAGCCATACTCAGATGTGCCCCTGAGATATCTCAGGACATGCTTGCCTGCATTCCAAAAGAGCTTGGTAGGCTTAACCATAGTTTGTGAAAGATGTTTCACCACATAGCATATTTCTGGTCTTGTATTAACTAAATACATGAGCGAACCCACCAATTTTCGATAAACAGTGGCATCCACTACCTCTGCCGATGTAGCATCCTCTTTCCTCCAATTTCCTAGAAGAGAAGTATCCATGGGCTTGCAGTCCTCCATGTGAAACTTACCAAGTATCTCCCAATCATACTTGCCTTGAGACACAAACATTTCACCTTCTCGCTGCCATATTTCCAATCCAAGGAAATAATGAAGGAGGCCCAAATCCTTCATCTCAAACTCCTTTGCAAGATCTGTCTTGCATGAGTGTATCAACTGCTCATCACCAGTTAGTATTAAATCATCAACATAAAGAACAATGATTAAAATCTTACCCTCCACCACAATTTGGTATAGGTTTTCATCCGCCTCACTCTTGGTGAAGCCAAGTCCGGTGAAATAGCTGTTGATCTGAGTGTACCAAGCACGAGGTGTTTGTTTCAGCCCATACAACGCTCTTTTGAGTCAGCACACATGCGAATCGTTGCTGAAGATCTAAAATCATTCAAGCTGCTCAATGTACACTTATTCCTCAATTATCCCATTAAATAACGAGTCTTCACATCCATCTGATGAATGTGCCAACCCACATGTGCTGAGAGAGCAAGGATGATCCTTATGGAAGAATACCATGCGATAGGTGCAAAGGTTTCTCCATAATAAATCCCATCGATCTGTAAGAAGCCTCAGGAAACAAATCTTGCCTTATACTTCTCGACGCTCCCATCAACAGCTTGCTTTACCTTGTAGATCCATCTCAAACCTACCACTGATTTACCCACCGGCCTTGGAACAATCTCCCAAGCACTATTTCTAGCAATGGATTCATACTCCTCCACCATGGCATCTACCCATGTGGGCTCCTGTGCTGATTCTTCAAAAGAAAATGGCTTTGTCACGATACACTTGCTCATAAAAGCCATGTATCCAGTAAATCAGTCAGGTGACTGTCTCTGTCTGCACTATGATGTAGGGACTCCTACATTCTGTGCTACATCAAGCTTCATTCTCTCAGCTTCTGTGGTACGCTTTCTGCCTGTTCTGATGTTTGGTTCTGCGTGAGTGGACTCCTCCACTCCATGAATATCCTCCTGTGGCTGATCCACATCTAGAGGCTCATCTTTGGGAACAAGTAGCTCCTCCTCTGCATGCAAGTGTAGCTCCCTCTCAAGTGACAACTTCATGGCTTTCACCTCATTGAATTTTATATCCCGTCGCGCCACACTCATTCGACTATTTCGAAAATACACACGATAATTATGGGGTGTTTCTGTGTACCCCACAAATATCCCAACTTCTACAGTCGGCTCCATCTTCTTCTTGGAGTCCTTTGTCACATGAATGTAAATAGATGAGCCAAAAATCTTCAAATGAGAAATACCAGGCTTCTTACCAGTAAAATTTTCTTCAGGTGTACTCATTCCAAGTACTCTATGAGGACAACGGTTTTTCACATAAACCGTAGTGTTGCATGCTTCCGCCCACAAGTGCATCGGTAGGCCCTGGTCATGCATCATAGCTCGTGCAACACCCATGATCGTTCTGTTCTTCCTCTCTGCAACCCCATTCTGTTGTGGGTTATGAGGCACTATGAGTTCTCTTCGAACTCCTTCTTTTCTATAGAAGTCTTTGAATTCATTCGAGATATATTCACCACCATTATCACTCCGCAGAGCCTTCACTTACTTCCCCAACTCCTTCTCCACCAATGCTTTAAACTCACAGAACTTTGAGAATGTTTCAATCTTCTTCTACATGAATAAGATCCAGCATCTACGAGAATATCCAACAACAAAAATAACATAATACCTGTGCTTTGTTGTTGAAGCAACCTAGAAAGGTTCACACACATCTATGTGAATTATCTCCAAGATCACCGAAGCACAGTTCTCCTTCTCATGAAAGGTGGTCTTCACAAACTTACCCATACTACATCCCTTGCACTGATCTGACTGCGCAAGAGTACCCTTGGGAATTATAGTAGAAATATGCTGCAAAATCTTCAAGGCACCATGGTGAAGATGGCCCAATATCTTGTGCCATAATTCTCCCTCATCCCGGCTCACCACTTCTTCTGCTTTGCCCATCATTGCAGCACAACCATCTACCTCCAGCTTGTAGATATTCTTAACTCAAATCCCTATCCTCTTGGTTTGACCCGTTTTTTTATGTCGCAGGAAAGCTTTTCCATCACTGAAAACAACGTCATAACCTCTATCCTCCAACATTGCGACTGAGACCAAGTTCTTCTTCAAACCTGGAACATGCATAACATCTTTCAATAGAAATGGTTTACCTGACTCCCTCTCAAAGGTAATGGTTTCAATTCCGGTCGCCCTGTATCTACCATCGACGCCCATCTCTATATGCATTTGGAGATCCTTCTCCTCCAAGTCACTAAACAAATCCTTGTCTCCCGTCATATGGAAGGAAGCACCACTATCAAGATACCACATCGATCCCATTGCACTTGAAACCATGCATGTGATCAAAGATAAATCAAGTTCAAATTGTGAGGCTAAGGCCTCACCCACTGCAGCTCCAGCAACCTTCTTGTTCTTCTTTTTCTGTGGGCAGTTAGTGGTGAGATGCCCATGTTCGTGACAGTGAAAACACTTCACCTTGGACAAATCCAGCTTCTTTCCTTTAGCCTCAGATTTTTAGTGGAATTTCTTCCCCTTCCATTTCTTTTCTTTGGTAGCCAAAGCACAATTCTCTTCATCATCATTCTTTGATGAAGATCCATCCCTGGTATTCCGCCTTATCTCCTCCTACACAAGATCCGACCAAATTCGCTCCCAATCCGGTAGTTTCTCCTGTCCATTGACAGAGTCTTCGCAGCTATGCCAATTCTTTGAAATCCTAAGGAGAGCCAAGCTCACTAAGTCATCATCTGCAACTGTAATTCCCACACTCCCCAGCTCATCCCTACATTGGAAAAAATTCGTGAAATATTTTTGAATACTATCGCCCTTCTCCATTTTGATTTTTCTGAGCTTATCTTTCAGCGCCAACTTCTTATGGTCGCTGTTGCTTTGGAAATGATCTGTCAAAGCCTTACACATTGCAAATGGAGTGGATTTCCCATGAATTCTTGACATAATATGGTCTTTCACACCTTCCAACAGAACTCTTCTTATCTTCGCTACCTTCTTTTTCCATGCATCAAGTAATGCAACATCGCTAGAAATAGGCTTAGGAACATTGTTATCGATGAAATCCTTTAGTCCATTATCTTCAAGCACCGCCTCCATCCTATCCTTCTAGGCTATGTAATTCAAGGTACCCTCAAGGTCATACTCCAATCGCAACCCATTGAAAGACATTTCAATGAATACTCAAGTGTCGCACCAAGAAATTTCTGTAGCAAATTCGAATTGTCCACCAGCACAAAACTCAACACCTCTTCACAATTTCAATCTCCGGTGATTAACACTGCTCTGATACCATGTAGAAATTTATTAATACTGATGTATTACCGGATTCTCCTAATATAACAAATTAATATTATGTTAAATACAGAATCCTTCCACTGTTAATCTTGTGGAAATTAAATCGCCAATTGCAAAACACATGTGAAAAAAATCAATCACACATAAACATAGCTGTTTAACGAGAAAGCTTAAAGCTAAAAAACCCAAATATCATATATTATGTATATCAATGGAATCATGTAATAATCTCATACAAAGCTTAGTACATCAAGCTCTTAGTACAATCAACAATCATTACACATTTTCATGCAGAAATTTTCATATCTATGCACCAATTTCTTGCCTCCTGACAGCCTGCCTCCACTACGCAATCCCTACTAAAGAATACCCCTGAATGAATTCAAATTGGCCTTGCCTTGACTACGTAATCCCCATTGGCAAATCCAATGTGTGTCAGATGCATTGAATGCCTCACTATAGTCACAAAGGATAGTCTATCTCACCCTTTCACCTATCTCTCCACTGGGTCTCCACGGGAACTGACATGCAAGTAGTTAACTGTTGTATTTGTTTAGTTGTTAGTGAGTTATTAGTTGTGAATTAATTAACTAATTAATTCACTAAACTCTCACTGGTGTATCTTTTAGTTAGACTAGATGCAACTAGCTTAACTGAGTTTAACTCACTTAACTGAGTTAAACTAAATAACAACTCCCATAACTACTCTTCCAACTCTATCATAACTTTGCCACTTCAGTTCTAATTGAGTACTCCATGCATGAGTCACCAACCACCCTAGGAATTGCATAATTCCTTCAGCCCACTGATTTTCCAAATCTGTTCATTGAAATAAAGTGCTCTAAGAGAATAAGTTGATATTTGTTGTTGGATTATTATTAAGGGATAATAATAATCGACATGCATCTATTTTTAGATTGGTGATCTATAAATAGACTTTGCCCAATATTCTAAAATTATAATTTCATCTATTTTTCACATTTGACCAACCATCTACAAATAGAATCCTGCAACTTATAGAATATGCTCACCATGTCTAAAAATAGACATACACCTAAAAATAGCCTGCGGGCCCCACTTAGTGAAGGTGCTTAATTTTCACTAAGCTCATCATCTTACTGAATATTAACATGAAATTTACCAAATGTTGTGTTGAAAGTGCCCAGATCTAATTTTTTTATAAACCCAAGAAAAAAATGAGTAGGGAAACATAATCTCTAGCAATGGGTTTCATAAATTAAGTATTCACCACGTAGCCACCGAAATTTTGATTCAAATATTTCCACAAACTTTTATCATGCATTCACTTCAAGTATAAAGGGTAAAATATAATGGCATTGTTTCAAAAATGTCTTTTTCATTCATTCCTTTCTCTCCAAATCATGCATATGAAGATGGTTTGGACATGGACTGTGATGACTTATTGGATGCATTAGAGACTTTGTCACAAACTAAAACTCGCACTACTACCTCAACGTCAGTTTGGTGATTGAGATGGAGGATCGGGATCTTAGATCATCAAGTCACTTTGTTGATCCAAAAACACACAACTTAATGATCGACTAATTTCTTCCTCCTGCTAAAGCCATGGATTTTGAATCACCGGAATTAACTTCCAGACGGTCCCCTGTGCATTACTTGAATATTCCTTTGAACAAGGGAAGAGAAAATAGGGAACCTTTTTCGTTCGAGTTTAGACCATACATAATGAAATGATAGATAAAAGAGAAAGAAGATGATGAAACATGATCCTAAGGCATGTGGGTTCTTCCCTTGGCACTTCAAAAAATCCCTTTGTCATTTAAATCATGTATCACATGCTACACGAATGAAGAAGATACATTATCTTTGTTGCCTTCTCCAAATAGAGGAATTTCCCTACGCAATTTGTAATATTGAGTTATTTATTATTTTGTATGGAATAATCATCATCTCCTTGAAGTTATATATGTCTTTTGATGTCAATGAAAGTGAATAAAATCAACCTTTCAAAATTTGTTTTAGCATCCTTCTCACACATTCTCTAATTAGGGAGTGAGTTGGCTCATATAATATGGTGACAAGGTGCAATAGGTGGAATTCATAACTAATAAAGTCATATGCACACTCAGAATATATTATATTTTTTTTCATATGTGAATTATAACCTTCAATCATGCATAATTTATCACTAATGTGTGCCTCTTTAATGAACACTAAGTCCCGTAGTAACCAGAACAAAATTTAAGTGGAGCAATGTATGGTCACAATTAAACCTATATATTACATATGTACTTCCTTCAATGTGCATTCTTTTATTGTTTAATAACTATATTATATTTATGACTCAAGTAATTAGGGACTATGTCACTCTATAATAAAATGTAAATGTCTACAATGAAATCATATGATGAAATGAATTGACGATCATAAAAAATATTTCTTTTCAATTCAAAGAGACAGATTAATTGGAAATTTCCTTGTTATGAATTATTATATAAACCATGAAATTCAAGGTTCAAATCCCTTCTAAATCCCAAAAAAAATAGTTATCAAATACACACACACACATATATAAACAATGGCTAGTCAATTCCAAATCCCATGCAATCTCCTCCCGATCTCTGCCCTCTTCTTTGTCCAAATCCAGCACCCTTTGCATTGTATTTCATTCTCCATATATTTTTCTTTATTATTTCCTTCCACATTACCCCACTCCTCATATCGGCATTCCTTTGAACCTCTCGGTGCAATTTCTAGTTTAATATCTATACAAGATTCATGTCATTGCTGTCCTTATACTCTAAAGTAAATAGTGTTGATGATGTGATCGAGAAGTGATTTGAAGTGTTTCTAATAAATTTGGGTGGTTATTTGTTTCATGCATATGGTTTGAACTACTATTAAAAGAAAAATAGCCTACATGTTACTTCACAATGAAATATAAGGGTTTTGGGATGATTTTTTTTCAAAATAAATAAAAAAAGGTTTGAGGCTATACCCTCACCCCAACCTAGGAAAGTATGTTATAATAATAATTGTGAGCATGACCCCAACTATAGTATATCAATTTTAGGCTCATGTTACTAAACTCGACCATTATGTAATACACATCATATTGATTCATAGTGTGCACAGCATGTAACATATTTTGAATGTGGTTCAAAGGATTTGGATTTATTTTTCCAACCTACCATCCACCTATTTTATTTGGTATATCGACCAGTATTGGGATGTGAAAAAACTATCATTTTCTAGATCTTGACGTATGCAGGGAAATCATGTTCATTAACCACATTTAATTTAAATATTCCCGAATGATGTGAAATCAAGTGTGGGCTTCCATGTCAGTTTTTGAATTTACATTTGATTAGTAGTTGAATCTTAAATTTGGAGGGTAATACCCTCCACATTAGCCCTGAATTTCCATGTAATGGATTCAATCATCATATGCATTAAGTGTTGACTAAACCCCAATGCAATAGGGAATGCATACAGTTGAATGTGGAAAGTTTTGGTACTGTGGTAAATAGATTGATCATTCATGGAGTAAATTCATCACCTGCCACCAACTTTCAAGATGGGCCTCAAGCCACTCCATGAGAAAACATAAAATGGAAAGTTCTAATTTCATTTGCATGCCAAGAATTGCCAAGAGATCTCTGGATTCCTATAGGAGAACCCTTGTTAAATTGTCTAACTATGCAATTATATCTTAGAACAATTTAAGGTTTGATTTTAAGGTATGACAATTTATGAACCTCCACTCAGCTAGTTTAGCCTTGTTTCATTTTTTTTCATCATGGTTACATTGTGTTTAACCACTTTCATTGTGTTTTTTCCTTCCATATTCCCAAGTTATTTTTTATGGCTCTACATGCTAAAAATATGTTCTCAATTCATATTTTCTATTCAGTATAAGCTTGTATTTTATTATTTTTTCCATTTGTTAGCGTATCTCACTCCAGTCCCTCCTAAATTCAAGTCATATAAATAGTTTTACCTATATCCCTCATTATGAGTAAACTTTATCAATATTTTTGACAAAGGCCACCTTTTCAAATGCATACATGGCATACACTTTTTTTTTTTTTGTAAAAGTTAAGCAGAGTTATATTAATTTTTTGGATAAAAAATACATTGTTCCACAGGAGTCAAATCGACCTGCCTGAGTTGGAGTTGTAGCATTTTCTTGGCATAGCATTCAAGGAATGTGTTGGCTGTATATGTATGGCGCTGGCCAATAGAATCTCTCCTGGAAACCTTGAGGTGATCTGGCGTGCAGAGATAGTCAAGTCAACACCGAGGTGGGCGTTTTGCATTGCCTGAAGTGTATGAGCGAATAGTTCTTTGGTGCGACTTGAGTATGCAGAGACGGGTGTACAGGGATGTGGCGTAGATTGCTCGAGCCTATTGGCAAAGTTCGTCCCTTTTCGTGTCCTTCTTGTGTGCGCTCCTGCAGTGGCTGAGTTTGACATACCCTCCTATGGTGGAAACCATCGAGTGCCTTGTTGTTGAGGCCTATGTTTGCTGATCCGAATGCTAGATTTTTTTGCAGTTTTCTTTGAGCTCTCCCTCCGCCAGATCGTGCCAAAGGCTGTGATATTCTGCCAGCTTGGAATCGATCCCTGCATTTGCTAAGGCATCGATCATTTTATTTTCCTTTCTGCGAACTTCTTGGAATGTGATCCCTTGCATGTTGCAGAGTTGACCTTGGAGATCCTTCAGTATTGCCGATAGTCTCCAGCTTGGGGTCACTTTGTGCACCTGCGTTCCCATCTGAAGTTTCTTTATCATCCTTATTATGATCTCCGAGTCACCTTCCACTACCAGAGGTAGAATTCTGTAGTGGCAAGCCAGAGTGAGGCCCTGGATGAGAGCGATTAGTTCTGCAGTGTTGTTGGTGTTTACTCCGAGATTGCCATGATAGATGAGATGAATTGTGCCTGTGTGATCCCTTACTACTCCCCCATAGCCAGCTATCCCCGGGTTCTATTTTTAAGCCCCGTCAAATTTGAGTTTGAATGTGTTAAAAGGGGGCAGAGTCCATTTGTCCTGTGTTTTTCCTGTTGAGGCCCGGTTCTTTCCAGCAGGGTTGGTCTTGGTTTGAAGATTTAGGATCTGTATAATTCTTGCATCATTTGGAGATGTGTTTCCCTCTATCTACAATGTGCCCATGGCATTGACCATTTCTGTGATGAGCTGTCGCACTTTCCCTGTCAACACGTTTACTGCAATTGCTGAGTTTTTGAATATTCATGCATTTCGTTCTTTCCAGAGGATCCAAGCTATTGCTCCCGGCATTAAATTCCAGGCGTTGTTGACCAAGGTATTGGAGGATATGGAAGATCTCCACTTGCTGAGTGAGCGTTGGATGGAATCTCTGTCTCTGTCAGATTGTCTGAATACCATGGCCATGTCATCCCATAGAGAGCAGGCCGTAGGATAGGTATTGAGTATGTGATTGAGAGTTTCCAGACCATCCTCATGGAGTATACATCGTGAAGGGCCTATGAAGCCTCGTTTTTGAATATTGTCCCATGTGAGTGCCTTATTGTGCATGACCAGCCAGGAGAATAATGTGATTTTTGGCCATGTTTCTCTATTCCAAAGGGTTTGCCAATTGTGGTCTGGTTGCGGATCCAAGGAGGCAGCCAAGATCTGATATGCTTCTTTGAGGTTGAACGTTTCTTTGGGGTTTCTTCGCCATCTCAGGATGTCCTCTTTGTTGGATTTGAGGATTCTTATTTTGTCTAGGTCTTGTAGGAGATGGTCTACATTCATTGGGCCTGCTTGGGGTTGCCATTGTTCTCTGGATAACCATTTTTTCCATGTGGTTGCCTCACTTGCAGGTTGCCAGCAGTCTGCTATCATAACCTTGCCTGCCTCCTGCATAGCTCTTTTAAGAGTGTTCCAGTCTGGGTGTTCCAAGGGTGGAAGCTGCTGCCAGGCATCTTCCCAGAATAGGGCAGTGTTGCCTTGGTGCACTTCCAAAAAGCTATGTTGCCGAACAATATGTCTATTTTCCCAAGCTTTGTTCCAGATGGGGGATCCTTGAGTGGTGCCTGTAAGCCTAATGAGGTCTTTGTCCCTGATTTGGGTTGTATACTTCGCTTTCCACAAGGTTCCCCAGAGGGAGTTAGGATTTTATACCCATCTCCACCAGATTTTTGCTACTACATCCTTGCTTAATATCTCTGGGTCTCTGAGGCCCAAACCTCCCTCCATTTTTGGTTTGCAGATGTCTGTCCATTTGATGAGGGCCCATTTGGATTGCTTAGAGCTCCATTCCAAAGGAAGGATCTCTGAATTCTTCGGATGGATTTGTACACCGCCTTAGGGGCTCCAAGTGCTGAAAACATGTATGCTGGCATGGTTTGCAGGATGGACTTGACCAAGATCAGTCTGCTGGCCATGTTTAAGGCCCGGTAGGTCCAGCTGCTTAGCCTGGCTCTCATTTTGTTGAGGAGGGATTCCCAGTTAGCAGATTTGTAGGCATATTCCGAGAGTGGTATACCAAGGTATTTGGTAGGAAGGGAGTTCTTTTGAATATTCAGAATTCTGCTAAGATTTCTCTGCACAGGAACGGATGTGTTGAAGAAAAAAAGTTTGGATTTGGTAATATTAATCTCCATACCTGAGGCCTCTGAGAAAGTCTTTAACACTTTGTTGATGGTTCGAGCTTCCTGCACTGTGGGGGTGCCCATGAGCATTGTATCATCTACAAATTGCTGATGCGTTACTGTGGGTCCTTGGTGTGCCAGTTTAATGCCTTTGAGTTGATTCTGCTGCTTTGCCTTGGCTAAATATCTACCCAGCCCTTCTGCCATTATGACGAAGAGAAAGGAGACAGGGGATCTCCTTGCCTTATACCTCTGGACGGAGTGAAGGGTTGAAGGGGTCCTCCATTCAGCAGGATTGAAAAGAAAGCACCTCAAACCAGTTCTATTATCCAATTTGTCCATTGCTGACTAAATCCAAAAGCCTGGAGGATTGCTCTCATATAGTGCCAGCTGATTCTGTCAAAGGCCTTTGACAGGTCAAGATGGATAAGCATGCCTGGAGTCTTGTTTGTTTTGAGAGAGTGCAGCACTTCCTGGGTGAGGATTATGCTGTCAGTGATCTGCCAACCTTCGACGTAGCCAGTTTTCTCCTGAGAAATGATTGATGGGAGGACGGATTTAATTCTGCTATCCATTAGTTTGGAAAGGATTTTATAAAGGACATTACACAGGGCTATGGGGCAGAACTTGTCTGGGGAGTCAGCCTGGTCTGATTTGGGAATTAAGGTGAGGAATGTGGCATTGATGGTAGGTAACACTTTTTTGGTTCTGTGAAAGTTCCTTACTAGGATGAGAAGGTCATATTTAATAATGGACCAACAGGCTTTAAAAAATTCGATTGTAAATCTGTCTGGTCTGGGAGCCTTGTTTGCGGCCATGGTGAAGATTGTTTCTTCAATCTCCTGCTCGGTAAATTCTCTTAGAAGGAGGGAGTTTTTCTCCTCAGTAACTAAGCTGGGAATGGCAACAGTAATTTCATTGATGGCTTGGGTTCTGTCTAGGCTAGGATCGCTAAGAAGAGAGGTGAAATAAGAGTTGATTTCATACCCTATATGCTCCCTTGAAAAGACTTGATCGCCATCAGCTTTTTTGAGGGAGAGGATGTGATTACAGGCTCTGTGTTGGATGGTGAACTTGTGAAAGAAACTGGTGTTGCGTTCTCCCTGCTTTAACCATTGCACCCTCAATTTCTATCTCCACAGTAGCTCTTCCTGCTTTAATCGTTCTTCCCATTGTCTTTGCAGATTCGATTCTTGAGCTTTCCTTTCAACATTGTGCCCTTCTTTGATCAGTGTTTGCTGGAGAAGCGCCATTTTTTCCTCGAGTTCCTTTTTGGCTTGAAAAATGTTGCCAAAGGTGTTTTTGTTCCATCGTTTGAGGTTAGTTTTTATTGTTTTGAGCTTCTGCTGGAAAATGTACATGATATTGTCACTTCTTATGGTGGCTTGAGTTCACCAGCTTTGTATGTTTTGCATGAACGTTGGGTGCTCTGTCTAGAAGGCTTCAAATCTGAATGGTCTGTTGTGGGGCCTTTCCAAATTGGTGAAGTGGATCTGCACTGGCCAGTGATCAGAGCCTCCTATAGGTAGAATGCTGGCCTCCATGTCGATATTTTGCAGGAGAATGGATTCCGACATGAGGAACCAATCAAGACTTGATGCTATCTGCCTGTTTCCTCCTTGCTTATTATTCCAGGTATGCAGACCATTGACTGTGGGGATGTCAGTGAGTTTGGATTCAGCAATAAAGGTGTTAAATGCTTCTGAGTCCTTGTCCAATCTTCGTAAGCCTCCCTTTTTCTCCGCTAGATTGGTGATCATATTGTAGTCTCTGCCTAAAATCCAGTGAGTTTCCCCGTGGTGTTGTCTAACTTCGTCCAAGTCTAGCAGCATCTTCAGCTTTTCCTGGATTCGTTGGGGTCCATATACGTTGGTGATGCAGATCGATTGCCCTGATTCTGGCATGTTGAAAATGACCGATAACGAGTTCTTGGTGGACAGAGAATTCTTCAAGAAGAATTTGCTTTTGTTCCAGAACGTTAGTAACCCTCCTGCTTGCCCGATGGCATCTATGATTATGCAATTATGGCTGTTGGAAACCAGTTTTTGAGAATTTCTATGCCCTTGGGAGAGCATTTGGATTCTTGCAGAAGGACGATGTCTGGGTGCTGCGAGAATAAGTGGTTTTATAGGATCCTTCGTTTGGTGGTGCCGTTAAGCCCCCTGATGTTCCAAGTTGAGATTTTCATTGAGCTATCTTTGGAGTAGATAGGACCAAGGCCCTGATTTTTCCTTCACTGATTAGACGTCTGCCTAGCTCTTGTCTTTTCTGTCTTGTCGATTTGTGTCCTCTTTTCCTGCCTGGTCCTTGTGGCTTGTATTGATCCAGATCCAGGTTGGCTTGAATGCCTGTTTGATTGCTATTTCCCATTGCCTTTTGGATGTATTCTGGTTGATGTATTCCAACTGCAAGTATGCCATTTCTATCTTCTCAAAGTGTTCTTGGGGAATGGCATCGACCCCCAGTTTGGACCATTACTCATTGACCTTTTGGAGATCTAGATCTCCTAGGATCTCCTCTAGAGGATTGGTTGAAGTGGTTATGGAGGGATGATCTGCTTGCATTTATGTGCATTGAGGGGTTTGTAGTGAGGTGTGGCTGGTATTATTCTGGATGGGAGCGGATTTAAGTTTTTGTTGCGGTGCCTGGGCTTGGATTGAATCAGAGGTTGTGCTTGGAGCGTTGGTTGTTATCAAGGGTTGACCTGAAAATGTTGGATCATGATCAGTGGGGGCCTGTGAGACTTTAGGGTGCTCCGATGAGTCAATATTGCTCAGAACTTCAAAGCTGTTTTGCTGGGTGGAGGCATTATTAGTGGGGGTAGTATTGGTGGGGGGTTTCAGAGGCTTTTTGGCTTTCTTCCCTTTGTTCTTTCTTGAGACGATGGTGAAGCCAGGCATTGGAGTTGGAGTAGCCGCTTGTTCCTGTTGGGCCTAAGGCTGTGGTTGATTAGCAGAGCAGCTATGACTTAGATTTCCATGCTGTCGGCATGTTCAACATCTGAATGGGATATTTTCATAGTCAATGGTTTGCTTCCATTGCACTCCTTTATGGATCAACTCCATATGGCCTGGGAGGGGTCATGAAATGTCCAAGTAAACACAGAGTCGGGCATAGGCTGTGTACTTACCTTGTGATGTGAGATCTGAGGCTTTGATGAAGACTTCCAACTGGTTTCCTATGGCCTCCAAGATGTGTTGTTCCAATAATCCACAGGTAGAGAGTGTAGGCGAATCCATACTGGAACTTTCTTGAAATATTCCTACTCTGGAGCGAAGTTTGGCCTCCAGTACGTTATGTATAATCCTGCATAGTTGTAGAAGTATGGGCCGCCTTCGAAGATGCGATCTCTATTGTCCTTGTGAGCGAAGATTACAGTGAAAAAGCTTCTCGATCCCAGCTGAAGATCATAGTCCCCTTTGGGTTTCCATTTTTCGTTTATCCACCAGCATAGAGCCTTTTCATTAAGTCAAACCCCCATGAATCTGCAGATTAGGGCATGCTTGCTCATATGGTCTCTGTATTCATCAATCCATGGATCTTCAATGATTAGTCTGGGTATTTTCTTCGAGATGGGCTTGCATGGGGACGGATCTTGCTCGTTGTGTTGACCTAGAGTGTGCCCCGCAGACGCAGATCCTTTTGGCGCTGATTCATTGTTGTGTTCCTTAGATCTGGAGCTAGATGGAAAGTTGGAGGTATCCGAGGGGATGCTGCTGAATATGAAAGGCCTGAAGGTAGGGGTCAAACCCCCCCCCCCCCCCCCCCTGAGGTGTTCATTAGATGAATCAGGTGAGATTTCCTCTGATGGATCTATCTTGCACGACCCAGATTGGCTAGCAGGGCTGCAGAGCCGAGAATAGGGATCTTCAGAGTTTCGGCCCTATCGCCTCTTCTCAGAAGCCCGTGCACTCATTCATCTAATCGTTTTCTTTTCTTTCTCTTGATCCTCATACATGGCATACAATTAACCATATATATTTGTTTTATTTAAATTGGTCTTATGTTGTTGTGACAAGTGACATTTAAATAGCCCTTTCTTTATTGGAACATCAAACATTTGATTCTCCTTATTCCAAGAAAAACAATAATTTCATTTCGTGTCCTTCATTGCCCATGTACACAGATAATCCTCCTTTCATATGCACAATATCCCTTTCATGTAAGACCTAGATTTAAAATGTTCTCAATCTTACTTGATTGTATTGTTTTCAACATAAAAATGAAAGACTGTGGTTCTTTGTCCTTTGCAACCCAAGTTGTTAATATCAAATTATGTGTTGGATAAAAAAATATTATAGACATTTTATTGTATTTTTATATGTAACTTTACCCCCAGTCACGCATTCTCACATTTTTTATACTCATCATTGTCTATTGATGTAAAATTTTAAAAGCCCCAGGGCTCGAATGCAATCATCTTATGGTATATATCCTCCATGATGTATCATGTAGAGCTCTTGCAAAGAACAAAACTATTCCCTCGCTCATTTGCTTAATATTTGTACAGACATATTTTACCCGATTTTACTACTCTTCACTTTTCTTTCAGTACTCTATTCGTTACATATGTTGCCATACAATATGATTTTTCATTATAAAAGATTGACTTATATATATATTTTTTTCACCTGATTCATTTGTATGAGTCCTCTTCCCTCTTATGCATTCTTAATTCAAGTTATGAACGTGATCTTTTAAATTTCCCTACAATCATTAAAATAAATAGAGGGGATATGTATGCACAACCCTTCATTATTAATGTATAAATTTCTACAGAAATATTACTTCATTTATTGGTTATGATTGGGAAAATGGGACATTCCCAATATTAAAGAATTTAGTCCCTCGCAGTCCTCACATTATGTGACTTTCTCCACCAAAGAGTCAAATGTAATAGTTCTCGGTTGGTTACTACCTTGTAGGGATTCAAGATTAAGGGTATGTAGAGTAGAGGTCCTTGTTGAAGGTTGTGAGAGGAAGATATATATTCACTCTAATTGAGTTTATGGCATGCATGATGTCTTTGATCTCAATAGGAAAGTCCATGGGGTCATCATCCTTCAACTATAGGTTGAAGACTTTCACCAACAATTGCAGAATCCCTAATTCTGAGTGTGACTCATACAATTTTTTTAACTTCTTTAGAGAATCATTAGATAACATTATGACAACTCACCTCTTCACTTACCAACCCAACAATTAGGGCATAAATTTTATTGTATTTATTCTTCCATATGCATTGGAGAAATTTTGAGGTATAAAATGGGCCTCCTAAGAAATATTATAAAATAATAGTGGAAATAATAAAATAATATTAGATTAAATTATCAAATTTTAGAGGGAAAAAAGAAAAAACTACTCTTTCAACTTGTATTTTCAGCTTATCTCCCTATGGTTTCACTCAAATTTCAAGGGAGAGCACTCATTGGATGCATGATTTAATTCGTCATAAAAGGAGTACCCGTGTTGAATACTTTCAATTAAACCTGCTCCACGAAAAATGAGAAATACATGAAAAAACATGATATAAGTTGAAAATTAGTTTTTTTTTTTTAAATATTTTTAATTTTTTACTCCAAAAAAGGTGAATCATCCCACATGGTTGACATCATCATCTTGAAACCTATTGGTTCTCATAAATT
The DNA here is from genome assembly GCA_034641835.2 of Pinus albicaulis. NCBI lineage: Eukaryota > Viridiplantae > Streptophyta > Pinopsida > Pinales > Pinaceae > Pinus > Pinus albicaulis. The sequence continues at coordinate 1,663,001,506 of CM076582.1, forward strand.
TTATTTTGGTTGTACATTTTTGTTTTGAGGCCCATTTTTTACTGCAAAATTTCTCTAATGAGCGAGCTCATTGTCTAATGTAGGCTTCTTAGGTCCATTGCCCTCCTTCACAAATGTCATCCTAGAAATTATTGAAAATAAGTGTGTATTTTATCCTTCTAGATCACTCTCAATATTTATCCTTTCCAAGAGAACTACGCCAACAATGGAGACAAAGGAATGCATCTTCAAAAAGAGTTTTGATTTAAGGTTTGGAAAAGCAATATCTCTATAATAGTAATAAACTTTGTTTTTCATTTAAATTTTATATTGCATATATCATAAAAAATAACGTAATATTACACTTCAATATTATTTGATGAGGAGATATCTTGTAGCATTGGAAAGTTATATAGTCTCCTACAAAAAGTACCAACAACGTATGGTCTTGTGTCTCTCATACTTTGCCTTTGCTTGTGTAGGTTACTCCAAAACCCAAGGTTTTTAATATAATACAAGAGACCTTTCACATACTCTACAAACTCTTAGAAAGAGAAATCCACTTTGATCGATAATAATCAACACTTGCCAATATATTAAAATATAACAAAATGATTTTTAATTGTGTCTAGGTGATTAAATCCCCAAATACTAGGTGATACATGGTGGCATAATGTCGACCATGCCAATAAATTGTTGAAAATAGAAATATCATGTTGTACAACTATCCAAGCATACATTGAGGTCCTTCTCAATCCATTGTTAGGTGTTTTTTGACGAAATTTTACTCCAAAAATTCCTCGTTTTAATTCATATAGAGGTGGATACAAATACAGAGGGTCTCCTTTCAAGTCTTGATTTGCGACGATAATTTTTCCTTTGCTTATTTGAGAATCATATTGTAACACCCCTATGTCCCTGTTTTTTCAAACATGAATAATTTTAGACTTGTAGAACTATTATTAGACTGAATGGCTATGGAAGTCGGGTTGAGACTTACATGATGATGTAAGTATTATTTTATTTTAATCATGTTAATAAATAAATTTCTAGGAAATATTCAGGAAAAGAGTGTTGGAAATATGATTCTTATGTCTTAATATGTTGCCCTTGATGGCAAATCTCTAGCAAATAATGGAGTATATGTCTTCTAGAGAAGCTCAGTAGTTTGGAGAAGGGCTAACAGAAGAAATGTGTAAAGTCCAACAGAGGTTGGTTAATCTTCATAATAGAAGCTTCTATATGCAGGTTAGTACATGACAGGTCACGGATACTTTCTTATAAGAACGATCCATGTCGTGAATGCCTTTTTCACTCTAAAATTATAATACCAGGGGGAATTACCATGGTTTTAACCCACAATATTGAGCGATGTGTCGTCTATTTGATTCCGTCCAAGAATACCATTGGCACTTGTGTGGTTTTTTGCTCATGGTATTAGGAAAGACTAAAACTATATAAGGAGAAAAATATCATAGTGCAAAGGTGTGCATGTGTAAGAGTTGTTACTGAATACTTCTCTCTGAAGTATATGTGCATGGGATGGACTCTGTTTTATTGGTAGATTTGAATCTTTGATGCACCCTTGGATACAATGATGGATCAGGATCTCTAGACCTAAAATGACTATGTACTTGCATGATCTATTGATGAGATGATTGGATTTGTGACTTGGCGCATGTTTGCCGAAAGTGAAGTGAAGAAATCTGGATAAGTCTATAGATATTAATCTTTCTGCAATAATAATATTTACAGATCTATACGCTAGTTCGTCTCGTAGAAAGCATGTATATACGCGACTTTGTATCAAATAAAGCTTGTATTAAATTCAAGGTTTTCTTAAGCATTTCTGGAGAGGTTATATGTTTATTGCTGCTATATTTATGTTGTCTATCAATGAAGTCTTCATGTAGATGTTGGTTGGTTGAATACTGTATATCCTTCTAAATTGAATATCTACAAATCTGATCAGTGGGTGATTAAATATGATTAATGATGTTGACTGAATAAGTGTTCTACAAATCTGAAAAGATATCTGACTGAAAGCTTCAAATCTAGTTCTGAGACTAATCATATTCTAGAAATTCAGTATTCTCAGATCTATACGCAGGATGGTGTGAAGGGAAGCGCATATACACACGGGTTTAGTAAAGTGAAGTAGTGTATGCATTTTAAGACAATAAATTATCAGGGTTGAGATTGATTCTGCATGTTGATTATGATAGCTGGGTCTATTATTGTGTTCTAGTTACATTGATCTCACTGTTCTGATTGAAGTTTGATTTAAGTTGATTGGTGTTGATCTTTATGCTGATTTGTGTTAAAGTTGTGGGTTCCAGTGTGAAAATTGATGAAACGTGGTCTGCAGTGGTTTTGAGGGTTGAAGCCTTCATTATGGAAGTATAATCTTCCTTCCAGTAGAAGCTGGCGGTCTAATCAAGGGGTTGAATCTCCCTTCCAGTAGTGGTTGGTAAACGAGATCAGGGGGTTGGATCTCCCTTCTAGTAGCAGCTAGAGAATGAGAGAAGGTTGCAGCCTTCTGCAGGTAGATGCCTGCGTATTGATATGAATATGCATCAGTACAATATTGTAAGAAGTTTTCCATATAATAAATATTGAAGACAGAGACAACAGCAGTAGTGGATTTCTCCCAAATTGGGTTTCCACCTTAAATCTTGGTGTTCATGTGTGATGCTCTTGTGTGATGATTTTTTATGTTATTACTTCAAATATTACTGCTTAACTATCTGATGCATAACTGATAAGCTAGGTTAAAGAATGTTTCTGAAAGTTTATCTAACAATAAAGTTATCTCAGTATACGGAAGTTTCTATTAGTGTATCTGTGTATATACGCTATTTGGGCTAATCAAAGTCATGTATAAAAATCAGTAAGAGAAAAGTAAAAGAATTTGATTATTGAAAATACTGATTCACACCCCCCCCCCTCTCTTAGTATTTTTCCCAACAATTAGAATCAGAGCAGATCCTTCTAAAGAAGCTTAATCACTAGAAGGAAGATCAGCTAAGATGATCAATCAAGATGGGACAACATCTATCAGGCCTCCTCTCTTCAATGGAAACAATTTAATCTTCTGGAAGACAAGGACAAGATCCTATTTTCAGTCTCCTGGAGCAGATGTATGGGCTATAGTTGAAGGAGGTTATCAATATCCATCTTCAATTCTAGCAGATCCAGCAGCAAGAAAGAACTATGAAACCAATGCAACGGTGGTCGATTCATTATTGGGAAGTTTGAATGAATCATAATTTGTTAAAGTCATGCAGTTGAATACAACAAAGGAGATATGGGACAAAATCATTCTGAGCTATGAAGGTGATGCCAAGGTAAAAAGTGCTAAACTCCAAACTCTCAGAATTCAATATGAAAAACTCAGAATGCATAATGAGTAAAGCATTGCTAGTTTCTTTTTACGTCTATATGATATTGTAAATCGTATGAGAAATATGGGTGAAACCATAAGTGACACTACTCTAGTAGAAAAGGTTTTAAGATCTCTAACTCCCAAATTTGAGTCAAAACTGTCTGCTATTGAAGAGAGGTAGGATCTACAAAATCTTACTATTGTTCAACTTCATGTGATTCTGACTGCATGTGAAATGAGGAAAGGAGGTCCATCTAAAGTCAAAGAAGTTTTCTTTAGAGTTGCTGCAAAAGGAAAGGAAGTAGAAGAACAAGAAGGATCAGGGTATGTTTCAGAAGAAGATGAGATAAATTTTTTAAAGAAGCTACAACTTGACACAAGAAGGTTCAGATGTAAGCTTCCTTTTAAATGTTTTTCTTGTGGAAGAGTTGGTCATTATGCTGCTAAATGTCTCCATAAAGATAATCATGAAAAGGAAAAGGAAGTGGAAAAAGGAAATAATAAATGGTTTATCAATAGAAAAAGCTATAGTATACTCATGAAGATAGTGATGGTCTATCAAATAGTGAAGAAGGAGAATCTAATCAAGATATTAGACTGCTCATGGATTTTGAAAAAGACTCTAGTGAGGCTAAAGATACTTTTATGGATGTATAAGAAGAAAATGATTCTCTTGAAGAAATAAATCAACTCAAAATATGTTTAGAACAAAACAAAATTTCCATAGATAATCTAAAGTATCATCTTATAGAAAAGGAGAAGCACAATGAGAAATTAGAATGTGAAATAGTAAGTCTGAGAAAGGAAATTGAGAAAGTGAAAACTTTAAATCTTAGATTTGCTAAACGATCTGAAACCTTAGATGAAATTATCAAGGTACAACGCTCTCCTCTTGTAAAGACAGGTCTTGGATATATCACAGAATCCTCTCGGTCTTCCGCACCAAGCTATCTAAATGAAACTAAAGCCAGAAAACAACATTTTTTCACTCAGAAAAAGGACAAAGAGACTACCTAGGTAAAGCATGACCACTTGAATTCAAGGAAGAACAATAACAGAAATATCAATGAGTAGGTAAACATAAATATAAATTTCATGATCGCAGAAATTTCTTCTTTAATGGACAATGTTTCTCATGTCATAATTTTGGTCATAAAGTTGTACAATGTGTTGCATACAAAACCATCATGACCAGAGAAGCTAGAAAGAAAATAAATGAGACTAGAGCAAAGAAGAATACTTACAACAAATTTTCTTCTCTTCAAGGCGAAATTGAATGTTCTTATTGCAATAACTTTGGACATGAATAATATGAATGCAGGAGAAAACTTTAGCCAAAAGAACAAGTACCCACAAATTCCAAGGTATGGAGAAAGAAGGACTCACGGGTTGAAAGCTGTGGAATAGCGTTATTTGCAGAAGGAGAATAAAATATATGCTACATTAATAGCAGATGCTCAAAACACATGACACGTGATAAAAATAAAATTCTTTCATATAATGCATTAGAGAAAGAAAATAATGTTACTTTTGGAAATGACTCTCCTGCTATCATTAAGGGTAAAGGTTCTGTGTTTCTAAAAGAAAGGGTTAAAGCTAAAAATGTTATGTATGTTGATGGGTTAAAGCATAACTTGTTCAGTGTAAGCCAAATGTGTGATCAGGGAAATGAAGTTGTCTTTAGTTCAAAATAATGTGTAGTACGTGAACTTGGCACAGGAAAAACAGTAATAAAAGGAACTAGAACACCAAGCAATCTGTATATATTGAAAGGTAGCCAAGAGCAATGCTACTTAGGTAAATCTACAGAAAATTGGTTATGGCACAGAATATTGGGACATTTGAGCTTCTCTCAAATAAGAAAATCTAGCAGAATCAAAGTTGTTTGTGATCTTCCCAGCATCATTCTGCCTGAAATTACCATATGAAAATCATGCCAATTTGGTAAGAAAACCAGGGTGCAATTCAATGCCAAAGAAGGATCAGCAAGTAAGCCTCTTGAACTTATATATACTGATCTATGTGGTCCTGTAAGGAAAAAGACACCTCGTGGAGAACAATACTATATTTTATTTATTGATGACTTCTCTAAAATGTGTTGGATCGGTTTACTAAAACATAAAGATGAAGCATTCGAAAAATTTAAGATCTTCAAAGATTTGGTTGAAAATGAATTACATCTAAAAATCAAATGTCTTAGATCTGACAGAGGAGGAGAATATATATCAAATGAATTATTTGATTTATGTGAACATCATGGCATAAAAAGACAATTTTATGTAGCTGGAACCCCACAGCAAAATGGCATGGCAGAAAGAATGAATAGAACAGTTCAACAGATGGCTCGTTCTATGCTTGATGAATCTGGAACTCCCGATACCTTTGGGGAGAAGCAACACATACTGCAATAAATATTCTTCACAAGGCTCATGTTCATGTGAAAAATGATAAAACTCCTTATTAGCTCTTGTATGGTAATATTCCCACTGTAAATGTAATATTCCTACTTAGCCTAAGCTACGAGGAATATTCATTTTTGTTTTATTTTATGTTGCATGAATACATGAATAAAGGAGGACATGTAAAAATCCTAAGAATACTGAATAAATCAATGCCCATGTGAACACAAATAAATTAGGGCCATGTAAATAATCACTTGCAGGTGTGAAAGGGGTTTGAGCTATGAGACTAGGTCAACCTTGACCAAATCTACAGTGTTGTCTAGGTTCAATGCATCTCCTAAAGGGACAATGCAGTTCTAGAAGGAGGCCCCTCATGTGAAAAGAGCCAACTCATCAAGGGGTTTAGGGTTTGCAAAGGCTCTCATATTGTAAAAGGAAAGGGAAGGCAGCAAGAGAAGGTTGTTGATTGATCATATTTTTGAGTATCTTTTCTATTTAGACAAATACTATTCTCTGATGTTTAGTGGAGGATTGTGCTTGGAGTTCCTATGCAGGGATTTCACCTCTTCCTTTGAAGATTATTTGATGATTTTTTGCTGATTTGATCCACTATCAGGCTTGAGGCCAAGCACTACGTACAATTGCAGCGCTGATCCATTGAGGGTTTTTCTGCTTTTGCAAGCTGAATCAAGTGGGATTCTAGATCTACAGAGATCTAGCTTGTTTTGGGAGCCTCTTCTCATGGAGTGTGTCTTTTAACCTCCTGGAAGAGTGCCTCTCCTATTTTTACTTCAGCTCTGTAACTTAGCAGTGTCCATCCATGTCATTTTGAGCTACAGCACTGTTTCCATTGATGAACTGCGTTATTTTGATATGAGGTTCTTTATGGTGTTTTGATTCCAGTTTTGATCAGAGATCTCTAGTGCTGGGCTTTGCCTTTCACCTTGGTGATTCATGGATTAGCTTGTTGATCCATGCTCTGTTTAGATCTGATATATTGTAATGTAATGTTATATTCAGAAATTACTGCAGCATTTTACAGTTCTGCAACTTGTATCTCAAATCTACTCTTATTTATGCATGATTTGGTCAGAACCCCAAGGGGATCTTGTAAAGAAAACTATCTAGTTTCCAGATCTGAAATAGATCTGATCCTTTGTCCACAGATCTATCCTAGATCTAAGTTGTAATATACAGCTACTACAGCTCCTGAAAATAACATTGTTGAGCCATTTCTGCTGATATATATGTGTTGTAGCTCTCTTTTCTGAAGATATCTTTCTCTATTGTCTCATGTAGTCTACTGTATATTGAAAGAGCTTCACTTTACTTCTGATTTACTGCTGTACATTCATTTTTTAATCATATTTGATGGCCTCCTGCTCATATTTTCCAAGACTGCGTTATTCTTGAAGCAGTTTGTTGTGCATAGTTTCAACCCCTCTTGTAGGGTGTTTTCCAGCTAGACTAGGTTGTGGGAGATCTGTTTACCACACCTAGTTTGATTTTTTTTACTCCCCTTTTGGACTAGACTCCAGATATACTGATATAAGAGATCCAAGGGCTGCAAACTCATTTCTCTACATCAATTTCCCAGGAGTGCGTTATTTTTACAAGCCTGTTGTGCAATCCCAATTTGGGAATATTACAGTGGTATCAGAGCTCCTTTCTTGGCACAGCCTGTGCTTGCCTTGGAGCACCAGCCACGTTGTAGTCAGAAGAAGAAGATCCTCTTACTGAGAGGGAGAAGAGGTATCATAATAGAAGTCACAAGAAGTATGATTATACTACTGATGATCCTGACAAGGGTCAAGACAAGGGTAAAGCCCCTAAAACTGTAAATGAAAAATAAGGAGAAGAGTTTGCAAGAACTCTTTTGGAGACCATGCAAGATATTTCCAAAGAGATCAAGGAGATGAGGGTGGATAGAATGAGGTAATCTCCTGGGATATTTCAGCTGGGAGAAAGCTCTGATATGTCTCATCATGGGACTAGCCAACCAATGAATCTGCCACAGGCCCCACAAGCTTCACAATGCTCTACTATGCCTACTTTCTTGGCTGTGGAGAATGAAGGACCACAAGAGAAAGCTTCCCTTGAAGATTACTTTGTGGAGTATGATTCTCAGAGTCAAAGATTCAAGGACCAATTGAGTTTCCAAGATTTTTGTCATCTTAAGGACAGAAGGAGACCAAGGCAGCAGTATAGAGATGGTGGGTTCTTTCATGATAGACATCACTCCATGGGAAGATTCTATTTTCCCAAGTTTGATGGATCATCCTCCAGTTCTGCCAAGGCATGGGTATAAAATCTAGATATTTACTTCCAGTTGAACAAGGTCCCTGAAACTGAAGCCATCAAGATTGCAGCGCTACACTTTGAGGTAGAAGCACACAATTGGTGGTTCCATGGGTTGTCTACATTGGAACACAGCAATGTGACTACATATTCTGAGTTTACTAGAAGGCTGGTGGAGAGATTTGACAGGAAGGATCCTGAAGCACCCTTCATAAGCCTTGCAAAGCTGAAGCAGTCAGGAGATGCAGAGACCTATATCTATGATTTTATGAGATTATCAGTCATGGTCCCTGATCTATCTGTAGCCAAGAGGGTCTACATGTTCATTGATGGCCTGGAGGAACCTTTGCATGGATTGGTTAAATCTACCAAGCTCATCACTTTGCATGATGCCATTGAGAGGGCTAGAGACCTCCAAGATGCCTTGCCAAAAGAAAAGGCAACTTTCCAAAGCAAGGCTCCTCACTTTTCTAAGCAGAAGGATGGAAAAGCTACTCCTCCCAAGGAGAGCTCTTTGAAGAAACCTCTTGATATTTATCTCAGGAGGAAATTGAGGAAGAAGAAACTGTGCTTCACTTGCCAAGAGCCATGGGCACCAGGACATAGATGTGCTGCTGGAAAAGCACATTACATAGAAGTCTTCTTATATTTTGAGGAGGAAGATGAAGATGATGAACCTAGGAGGGGTCACAACACTGATGATGATGAGGAGGATCTTCTTCCTGCATCACTATCACCCTCTCACTTTTCTAAAGTTGCGCTATGGGAGGAGAAGAAGGGGAGGATCAGCCTTCCAACAAAACATTTTGGCATGTGTGATGTCAAAAAGGAAATCAGTAACAAGATAAGCACTTCCATGGATATATCAGCAGCGCTGTCATTTTTGAGTAGTGTGGATCTTTATTGGAAATCTCAACTGCTTGTAGAATATTCCAAAGATCTCCGCACAGGTATGATACTAGATGGCATGCATCAAGAAGAGGGCTACTTAGTGTTTGTGCTCAACCTAGTCTCCTAAATTGAGTTCATTTAATTGTCAACCAGGGTTGGTAAACTTTTGAAGTGAAGTGCACTATATGTGCCTAGGTGTTTGTCTCCTAATGCGTTGTGTTTAGTGTTTTATGATGTTTTTGGTCTTTTGATGGTTTTTATGTTCACAAGGAAAATGACTAAAAAGCTAGTGGAAAAAAGCTACTGATTAAAACAGAGTGAAGCCTAATTGGTTGATGACAAATGACAAATGCAAATGCAAATACTGAAACAGAATCAAACCTAAACTATGACTAAGCAGAATACAAAGCTTGATAATGACTTCAAGAAAATGAATCACGACATAAACTTAACTTGTCAAATTCTTTCATCAAAGGTATTTTGGGAGAGCTTGAGAAATGGTCAGCTAAGTATACAAATTCTCCTAACTAAACAATTAAACAATCAGCTTATAATGATACAACATTTTATCCATGGCTAAAGATTTGTTGAAACACATTTGGAGAAAAATATTGTTAACATCATAAGATCTCTACTCTAAGACTAGCTCCTAATTCTATTCTGCAACTTAGTTTAACATCACTAAACCTTATTCAAAAGTTATGGATTTCTTTTTAAAGTAGTCTTTTGAGGAAAGGTTTTGTTTATGAAGAAGTTGCAAAAGTACTTCAGGCCTTGAGATGATATTGTCTTCTATTCAAATGGTTATGAGTCAATTATGGATTTGGAACAAAAAGAGATTTTGTAAATAATGAAGGCCGTATTGTTTAAGTTTAACAACTAATGTAATTTAATCTACAATGGATGACAACTAAATGTGGAATGAAAATACAATGAACTAAGCTAAAACTGAACTAAGATGTCACTAGTATAAAACAGTGCTGAACTAACAAGCCATTATCAAACTTAAAACAAAATAACAGAGCATGAATTGAATGCAATTTGACTTCGGAGTACCCTAACTAAGTTATCATGCATTAATCTATGGGATTCTACAGCCTGTTTTTTCCATCGTGAATGGTGTTTTGGAAGAGCGTCTTAGAAAAATCCTGGCTGTACAATTCAGTGCAAATGCAAACATAAAGACTGAAAGCAATTTAAAAACTAAGACATCACAACTATCTCCTACCCATCATTATGATATTTTGGAAGAGCGTTTTAAGAGTAAGATCAGCTATGCTACTTAGTGCAAACAAACAACTGAAACATTCAGTATCATAGTCATGCCTTAGACATCATAAGAATTTTTTGGAAGAGTTTTCTTAGTATAAGTTCAACTGTGATAATGAACAAAAGAAATTACAAATAAATCCTACAACACTACAGCCATTTCCCTATTCATTATCATGATCTTTTGGAAGAGTTTCTTCTTTTGGAAGAGTTTCTTAGAACAAGTATAGCTATAGTGGCTAATGAAATTAACTATGAACTCAAACTTTAAAAACGTGAAAACGAATAAGATACTTATATAGATTACGAAAGTAAAGCCGTGCAGGAGGCAGGGGCCCTCTACCACCAGACGGAATCTAACTCAAAATAAACTCAACGCGTTCAAAGAAATGTTGTCTTCTTCATTAAAGGAAAATAACTTGAAACATAGTAGTCTTGGTCTTCAGAAATATAGCAGTCAATATATCAAATCTAAGCAAAATCTAGAGCTTGTCTCTCGGTTTCCCGAGTGATTTTATAACAAATTTACATAACAGAACTTGCAACAATACGAGGATCATTGTCTTTCCTTATCAAAATCGTACTAGGACTCTAAAGATGGTAGCGTAAAGGGAAAAAGGAAATCTGGACTAGGACAGTCCTATTAGAAGTTTGCCTCCTTGAATGAGTTCCCACGTACCAAAACCACGTCCAGAATTCGGTTCAGTCTTCATGGTGAGCAACGAACAATGAGGACATAATGTGGAATATACCCATGTGTGGCTTTTCCTGAGAGGACACCTGGAACATGCTTGAACGTGAAGACAGCTGCAGTATTGTCGGTTAGCTATGGAATGTCTGCATTCTGCAGCTAATTCCAGTCAAAATGCATTACAATGACAAAATCACAAAACTTAGCAAGTTAGCCATGTTAATCATTCTAAAAGTAGTTTTAACTAATTTCATTGATCATTTGGGTCTGGGATAACAATGGAAAAAGGAAAATGGGGTAAAGTAAGATGAAAGAAAGCACAATATTGGGGCTCAACATACCCCCACTGCTGACTTCTTGCATGTCCTCATGTAACTTATTCCATAAACTCAGAGACTTCTGCAAGAACATCTAACCCTCTCCTTCTTCTTTGCCTGGAAATTAAAGGTCTTCTGGGTTTTCTGATGACTAGTTTGAACCTTAAGTTGATAAGTGCCCTGATTAGCTTCTTGTTCCTCTTTTTCAACTTTTCATTAGCCTTTTCCACTTTGTCCATTTGTAGAGATAAGGTTGAGTTCATACTGGTTTTGAGTTTGACTTGTTCCTTCAGAATATCATTCTCATTTTTGATATGTCTATTAAGTATTTCCAACTCATACCTATCCCTTATTAACACATCTATTTCGGACAGTGGAGGACTAGGGGTTCTATCTCTACTCTCTGAAGCTTTCCTTTCCAATGTTTCAACATAGTCATAAACTTCTTGCTGAGCAGGGTCAATTTCAGGGGTTTCTTCATTAAAATCTTCTTCAACATCTTCTTCAATAGATGTTTCCTCATCTTCTATATTTATCACCCCTGTTTGTTTGATCTGAGTTTTCCTTAGTTTCCCCTTGAGTCTATGGCTTCTTCTTGGCTGGGATGATCCCTCTCCTTTTTCTGTGGCAGATTTCCTGATTACCCTCTCTTTCTTAAGTTGTCTCTTAATTTGAGTCAACTTCTCAGAGATTATTTCTTCACTACTTTCCTGTATTTTTTTGTCAATTTCAATTTTAGAGGCTCTCCATTTTCTACTTCTCCTTGTAGGCTGATGTTCAGGTGAGGGCTCTTTTGGTTCCTCAAAGTGGTTTCTTACCAAGAAATTATCCCAAGTGTCTTTTGTTTTGGCTAAATGGTGTTCAATTAAAATCTTAACCAAGCCATGATGGTATAGAGTTGTCTCTAGGAATTGGACTCTTCTTTGAACACCAGAAGCCATCTTTTTCAAACTTTGAAGCAAGAAATAGGGCAAATTTAGCTCTTCCTCCAGAAAATGCATTATCAATCTAATATGGTAAATATAAAATGTGCCATATCTACCTTCACATGTGATAAATTTTTGTAGAATAAGCAATATGTTTCTCCATTTATTTTTTAATGCAGAACTTGGAATTCCATTTTTAAACACAGTGACATCCATACCTGCTGATTTTAGGATTTTCTTCCATGATTCATTATGGAATTCTCTATTTTTAAACCATCTCTCTCCATGTCTAAGCAATCCTGTTGCCTCTGCAATAAAAACCTCTATGACAGTGAATTTAACATCTCCAACTTCGACCTCGGCTCCTTTGAATGACCTTGCAAATGTTTTAGTGACTTCTTTGTGGAAGCCATTAAATTCCTCAAGAAATTGTAGCCATCCTACCTGTTGCAACATTTCTCTACTTTGAGGGTATCCTTCCAGGTATTTTGTGCCCACTAGTTCAGTTCTTACAATGAGGCCCATAATTCCTCCTTCAATCTTTAGATTAGTACTCTTTCTGCTCACGGAAACAATAACTTCAACCTTCAAATTGATATACCTCTGGTTCACGGAGATAGTGCTTCAATCTTCAAACTAATATTTCTCTACTTCTCGGTGACAATGGCTTCAAATTCCACACTAATATACCTCTGCTTTTCAGTGACAATGCTTCAAATTCCACACTGATATGCCTCTGCTTTTCGGTGACAATGCTTCAAATTCCACACTGATATACCTCTGCTTCACGGTGATAATGCTTCAATCTCTGCTCACGGTGATAATGCTTCAATCTCTGCTCACGGTGATAGTGGTTTGATATTTCAAACTGATATACCTCTGCTCACGGTGATAGGGATATCTCTGTTTTGCGGAATGAAATGATGAAGGGCTGGCTACGGAATGGAGTGATGGAGGTAGTTACAAAATGAGTTAATGAATTGAGGTGAAGAAAACAAATTAATGAGTGAAAAGACTGCGAAGATTTTTACAACGGATTCAAAAATCATCATTAAATGATTTGGCTGGGTGACGTGAGGAAATCAAACACTTCAGCGTTTTTTAACCGCTTAAATGATGGTCGGGTATAGAATTTGAAATGAAAGATTTTTATCCAAAGTTTTGCGGAGGGTATATTTGGCATGATCAATAAAAATAATCAAAACAACTTTTTTGAATGATTCATAACTAGACTATACTAAAGTTTTTATGAAATGCCATTATAACCAGAAATTTTTACCTTTGCTTTTCATTTGCTTTTTGTGGTCTTTGTATACTTTGTTCTCCTCTGGAAGAGTCTTCATAATCCTTCTTGATTCTTCTTGTTCATGGATATACTGGATCATCTTGTTGCAATTCAAATGTTTTTTGATCAGTGCCTTCAGGATCTGTAGCTGCGGAATGACTGTCTGGCTGCGGAAAATCTGATCAGCTGCAGAATGTCTGTTTAGCTGCAGAATGTACCTGTGGAGAATTTTAATCATGGAATGGAGTGGTTTGGAATATACATAGAATATTTTATGGAATGAATGAAGATAGGTGATAAAACATGGTATAATGGAATATGTATGGAGTGAATGATGGAATGGGATGATGGAATGGAATGGATTCAATTTATGAAATGAAGTGGAAGAATATAGTAAATGGCCTGCAATCCATGACATGTGTTATTCATTTTGCAGAAAAACATCAAACTTTAAATTTTGATATGGAAATGAGGTGGATGAAGTATGGAATGAGATGAATGAAATATGGAATGAAGTGAAGTATGAATGAATGAATGAAATGGAGTATGGATGGATAAGTGAATGGAATGGAATGAAATGAGATGGATCATAAGTAAAATGGATCTGAACTTATGATTTTGTAACAGCTGCTTGCAAAAAAACAAAATGGGAAAGTTAGAGTGTCAGAAAGACTCTGATTTTCACCCTATCTTTTCTGTATAAACATGCCAATCAATGATTGGTTTTCATGTTTATACCTTCTTCTTCTTTTTTTCTTTTTTTTTCAAAAGAAATTCTTCAGAAAATTCAATCAAGTTGATGAAGAAGAAAGATTCTTCTTCATTAACTTCACATCACTGTTTTCCTGGAACTTCTTGACAAATTCTTCTCTTGAGAGTGGTTTGTGATACAGCTTCAATCTATGACCATTCACAAGAAAAGTGACCTCTTCTTCATATATTGTCCTGATTTTTACTGCTCCATTGTCAAAAATTTCAACAATTTCATATGGCCCTAGCCAATGTGTTTGAAATTTACCTTGAAAATCCTTGAATTTTGAATCAAACAAGAGAGCCCAATCACCTTCTTTGAATTTCTTCTCTTTGATGTACTTATCATGCCATCTAGTCATTTGTTGTTGGACTAGACTTGTTTTCTGAACTACATCTTGTCTGATCTCATCCAATTCATTAATCTGCTCCAATCTATGCTTTTGTGCCTCCGTTAAATCAAGTCCTAGTTGAACTGCCATTTTGAAAGTTTGAATCTGGAACTCTATGGGAAACAAAACTTGCTTTCCATAAACAAGTTCATAAGGAGTATGGCCTGTTGTGTTTCTACATGTAGTTCTATATGCCCACAAGGCTTCAGGAAGCCTATCTACCCAATCTCTTCTATGTAAATGAATAGTCTTTGTTAGGATTCCTTCAATGACCTTATTAGTATATTCCACTTGACCATTTGCTTGTGGATGATAAGGAGTAGATTTTCTATGCCTGATTTTGTATCTCTCCATCATCTGTTCCACTACCCTTGATGTAAATTGAGCTCCTTGATCTGTAACAATTTCCCTTGGGACACCAAAACTAGTAAAAATATCCTCAAAAAGAAAAGTAACTACAGATGCTTCATTAGCAAAAAGTAATGGCTTGGCTTCTACCCATTTGGTAACATAATCAGTGCAAACTAATATATATCTCTTTTGTCTTGATGGAGGACTAATAGGTCCTACAAAATCCAAAGCCCATTTATCAAAAGGTTTAATATGTACCTGAGGTTGTAATGGCATCTCACCTGAAGGAGAAGGTTTCCCTACCCTTTGGCAACTGTCACACCTTTTGACATACTCTTTAGCATATTTAAACAAGGATGGCCAATAATATCCTAAATTAAGGATCTTATAGGCTGTCCTCTTATCAGCAAAGTGTCCGCCACAAGGTTCATCATGACACGCTTTGAGAATCTCAGGCATCTCATCTTCACGAACACATCTTCTAATGATCAAATCTGGACCTGTCTTGTACAACTCATTAGCAACCCATGAATATTTTGCACTGTCATAAATGATTTTTCTTTTATCCCTTGCATTCATTATTGAAGGAAATTTTCTTGAAACTAAGTAATTAGCAATGTCAGCAAACCAAGGAGTTTGAGTAGAAATTGCAAAAAGATATTCATCAGGAAATTGATCTTCAACTGGAGTGTCATCTTTGATGTTTTGGAGTCTAGATAGGAAATCAACTACCGTGTTTTGTTTTCCAGGCCTATCTAGAATGGTAATGTTGAATTCTTGTAAAAGCAATAACCATCTTATGACTATGCCATTAGTAATTGATTTGTTCATTAAGTATCTAATTGCAGAATGATCAGTGTGAACAAAAGTTTCATAGCCTGTAATATAGTGTCTAAATTTGTTTATGGCATGAACAACAGCTAAAAATTCATTTTCAGTTACAGTATAGTTTAACTCTGCAGGAGTCAAATTTTTACTGGTATAGTAGATGGCATAAGGAATCAGGTCTTTTTGTCCCAATACTGCTCCTAGAGCTCTATCAGAAGCATCTGTTGATATATGAAAAGGTAACTTCCAGTTAGGTCCCCTTAAAATAGGTGCTTCAGAAATTTTGGTTTTCAGGGTCTCAAAGGCTAACTGGAAATCAGAATTCCACTTGAATTCACAGTCTTTGGTAAGAAATTTGAAGAGTGGAGATGCTATCTTGGTGAAGTTTTCTATAAACCTCCGATAATATCCTGTAAATCCTAGAAAAATTCTAACATCTTTTTGACAACTTAGAATAGATAAGTTAGAGATGACTTCAACTTTTGACTCATCAACTCTAATCCCATCCCCTGAAATGTGATGCTCCAAAACAATACCTTCAGTAAACATCATGAAACATTTCTCATGACTAAGTGAAAGATTTGCTTCTTGACATCTCTTTAAAACTTTTTCCAAGTTTGTTGAAGCTTCTTCAAATGTGTTTCCATAAACTGTGAAATCATCCATGTATACCTCTACACAATCATGTATTAGATCTGAAAAAATTCCTAATACTGTCCTTTGGAATGTTGCAGGTGCATTGCATAATCCAAATGGCAATACTTGGTAATCATAGGTACCCCAAGGACAGGTAAATGTGGTTTTTTCTTGTTCTTCAAGTGCTACTTGGATTTGATTGTAACCACTAAACCCATCTAGGAATGAGAAGTACTTTTTGCCAGCTAATGTATCTAACACTTGATCTATGAAAGGTAAGGGAAAATGGTCTTTAAGAGTAGCTTTGTTTAGTTCCCGGTATTCAACACATACCCTCCATTTACCATTTTTCTTTGGCACAATTACCAAAGGAGAAAACCATTGACTATCTGAAATAGGATAGATGAAGTTGACATATAAAAATTTTTGCAATTCTTCTTTAACAATCTCCCTAAGATTTGGATTCATCCGTCTTTGAGGTTGTCTAATTGGTTTGCAATTTTCCTCTATATAGATGTGATGAGTGCAAGTCTTGGGGCTTATCCCTTTCATGTCAGTGTATTCCCATGCATATGCAGAAGAATGTCTTTGTAATACTTTGACTAACTCTTCTTGTTGAGATTTTTCTAGGTTCTTGTTTATGTTCAAAGTTTTGCCTGGAAAAATTTCACTTGTAGAGCTGCCAAATTTGTCCATAGAATGAAGAGACATATGCCTTGATGACAAAAACTCAATATTGGATCCCTCTTGAAATGATTCATGTTTGTGTTCTGGAGAGGATTCAAAGTTTTCTAGAGTATTCGGAATTTGATTATCTTCACTAATTTCTGAAATTGTGAAGAGAGGTTGTAAATCTTCTTCATCCTCTATCCATTGAGTGTCATCTAGATCTGTAATTGTCCTAGCTGGAGGATATAAAGTGAATTTCTTAGTTGAACTACCATCGGAGATATACATATCACCGGATCTACAACTAATAAAAGCATCAGCTGTAGCCAACCAAGGTCTTCCTAATATAACAGGATGGCCTCCTAGATTATTCTTAGGAGTTAGGATCATGAAATCCATAGGGTACTCCCAAGAATCTAGGGACACTGGAATGTCTTCTATTACCCCATCTGGTTTGATCACAGATCTGTCTGCTAATTGTAATAATGTGGGTCTAAAGAGAAGATTAGGAAGTTTCAGTTTATCCATGATTTGTCTACTCATGATATTGATTGCTGCTCCTAAATCAATGAGTGTGTTTTGGATTTCAATTCCATTGATGTGAATTTTAACAACTGGATTTTCTGGGTCAAGATACTTTGGAATAGCAATCTTGCCCATCATAATATCTGCTATTTTTCCTGCCAGTTGAATTTTCTTTGTTTCTCTTATTATTTTTCTTGTTTTCTTCATACTCAACTCCTTTATTGTTTTGGCTAAAATTGGAATTTCCTTGATGGCTTGTAATAATGGAATTTTAATGCAAACATTTCTCAGCTCATCTAGGAAATCATAATTGGGCACCATAATTTGTTTTTCTACACCTCTATCAATTTGTAATCTTTCTGGAAAGGGAGGTATAGAAGTAGATGTGGATGGTTGCTCTAATACAGGAGTTGAAATTATTGGATATTTTTGCTTTAATTTTTCAGTGTTTGGGTCTTGAAAAGATGTGTCTTCCTCAAGACTTTTATTCACTCGTAGAGAGTCTTCCTCAGAGTTATCTTGTTCTTGTATGATCACAGAAGGTTTCCTCTTTTCAAGTATTCTTCTAGACCTAAGTTGAACATCACTAAGGTCTAAAGGAGTAATTAAATAACTTGGAAACTGTTGGCCTTCTATCATGTATGTGTTTTGAGGATTTTTATTATTGGGGTTTGGTATGGGTTGAGCAGGCAATTGATTTGATTTTTGAGGAAATGGTAATGGAAGTGGTTGATTTTGATGTGGTAGGTTCTGATGATGTTGTTGATGATTTTGTTGAAATTTTTTTTGAGGATTTTGAGGATAAAAATGTGGGTATGGTGGATAGGATGGTGGATACTGATAGTACTGAGAGTATCTTCCAAAGGGATTTTGTGCTCCTTGTGCCCAAGCTTGAGATTGATTTTGAAATTGAGGCCAAGGTTGCTGCCAAGAATTCCAAGGTGGAGGTTGATTATATATTTGATCATGGAATCCTTGTGTTTGAGGTCCCTGCCAAGGTCTTCTAGAGACAAAATTAAGAGATTCTGTGGAATCTGTAGGAGTTTCCTCCTGAAAGATAGCTTTGAGACCAGGAAGAGAAGGACAATTCTTGGTCTCATGTTTTTCAGAACAAATGACACAGGTCTCTACAACTTTAACATCCAAAGGAAACTCTCTCAAGGCATGTTTCTTTCTACATTTGGGACAAAAGATTGCCAAGGCATCAGATTCAGTTTTTTGCTTGTTTTGTATCTTAAGGGTGTCTATTTGTTCACTAAGACTCCCTAAGATGTCAGATTTAAAATCATCAATCATATGTCCTATTTCTAATCTACTTACTGTCCCAGAAGCAGACTTACTTGCCCTTGCAAGAGCAGGATCTCTTGGACCTTTTACAGTTTTAGATTTCCCTCTTGAAAGGTTGATACATAACTCAGATATTTAAATTAATGTGAGCTGTTATATATCCCCTTTTCCCATCATGTTAAGGATATCCAACCATTCATCCCTAATTGTTTTCAACAAAAGAGCTTTTAAGCTGTCTTGATCTAGGTTTTCCATTTTTTCTCTTTTGATGTTGTAATGAAATCTCTCCAACAAATCTTCCAAGTTTTCATCTTCTTTTTGTACCATCTTAAACACTTCTTCCTTATGATTGACCGGCATACAATAATCCAAATACCTCTCTAGAAATGCTTGTTTCATGTCTTCCCATGTCCTAATAGAACTGTTGATCAAACTCATAAACCACTTCAATGCTGCTCATTTCAATGTTGAAGGAAATAATTTAAGTTTTTGAGCATCTTGTAAGTAGTCATAAGTTCTACACAGGATCTCAAATTCAAATAGGAAGGTTTCAGGATCTTCAGTTTTAATTCCATAGAAGTTTGGAAGGATAGAGGGTGAAATGTTTTTCATGGTTGTATTGGTTTCTTCATCAATTATAGGGAACCCAAAAGAGTTTCCTATTTCTCTTATACCTCTTCATCCATCTGCACCTCTACTTCCTTCTCCTATACCTCTACCTCTACCTCCAAATAATGTGTGTTCTCCATTAAAGACTCCTCCTCCCCCTTCTTCTGCCATGTTTGACTCTCCTGTGGAAGTGGAAAATTTTGTATCCCTAACAGGAGTCTTTAGATCTTCTTCTAAGGCAAGTTCAGTGGATGAAGTGGAAGGTTTCTCTAATGGGATATCTGATCTTAGGTCTTCTAGAAGTCCAGGATCAGTAAAGGATGGAATATGGGTCTGAGTTGAAGGTGTACTAGCTCTTGGTCTAGGTGAAACAAGTGGTGTTCTAGAAATCAAATTTATGTTTCTGCTGCTTATGAATCTACCCCTTGAATCTCTCTCTCTACGCATATAATTGTTTTTTGGAATTAAGAAACAAAAGTTACCTAGTTTTCACTTCCCTGGCAATGGCGCCAAAATGTTTGTGGTCAACCTAGTCTCCTAAATTGAGTTCATTTAATTGTCAACCAGGGTTGGTAAACTATTGAAGTGAAGTGCACTGTATGTTCCTAGGTGTTTGTCTCCTAATGCGTTGTGTTTAGTGTTTTATGATGATTTTTGTCTTTTGATGGTTTTTATGTTCACAAGGAAAATGACTAAAAAGCTAGTGGAAAGAAGCTACTGATTAAAACAGAGTGAAGCCTAATTGGTTGATGACAAATGACAAATGAAAATGCAAATACTGAAACAGAATCAAACCTAAACTATGACTAAGCAGAATACAAAGCTTGATAATGACTTCAAGAAAATGAATCACAACATAAACTTAACTTGTCCAATTCTTTCATCAAAGGTATTTTGGGAGAGCTTGAGAAATGGTTAGCTAAGTATACAAATTCTCCTAACTAAACAATTAAACAATCAGCTTATAATGATACAACATTTTATCCATGATTAAAGATTTGTTGAAACATATTTGGAGAAAAATATTGTTAACATCATAATATCTCTACTCTAAGACTAGCTCCTAATTCTCTTCTGCAACTTAGTTTAACATCACTAAAACTTATTCAAAAGTTATGGATTTCTTTTTAAAGTAGTCTTTTGAAGAAAGGCTTTGTTTATGAAGTGGTAAAGAAGTTGCAAAAGTATTTCAGGCCTTGAGATGATACTGTCTTCTGTTCTTATGATTATGAGTCAATTATGGATTTGGAACAAAAGAGATTTTGTAAATAAAGAAGGCCATATTGTTTAAGTTTAACAACTAATGTAATCTAATATGCAATAGATGACAACTAAATGTGGAATGAAAATACAATGAGCTAAGCTAAAACTGAACTAAGATGTCACTAGTCTAAAACAACGCTGAACTAACAAGCCATTATCAAACTTAAAACAAAATAACAGAGCATGAATTGAATGCAATTTGACTCCGGAGTACCCTAACTAAGTTATCATGCATTAATCTATGGGATTCTACAGCCTGTTTTGTCCATCATGAATGGTGTTTTGGAAGAGCTTCTTAGAACAATCCTGGCTGTACAATTCAGTGCAAATGCAAACATAAAGACTGAAAGAAATTTAAAAACTAAGACATCACAGCTATCTCCTACCCATCATTATGATATTTTGGAAGAGCATTTTAAGAGTAAGATCAGCTATGCTACTTAGTGCAAAAAAAAAACTGAAACATTCAGTATCACAGTCATGCCTTAGACATCATAAGGATTTTTTGGAAGAGTTTGCTTAGTATAAGTTCAACTGTGATAATGAACAAAAGAAATTACAAATAAATCCTACAACACTACAGCCATTTCCCTATTCATTATCATGATATTTTGGAAGAGTTTCTTCTTTTGGAAGAGTTTCTTAGAACAAGTATAGCTATAGTGGCTAATGAAATTAACTATGAACTCAAACTTTAAAAACGTGAAAACGAATAAGATACTTATCTAGATTACGAAAGTAAAGCCGTGCAGGAGGCAGGGGCCCTCTACCACCAGACGGAATCTAACTCAAAATCAACTCAACGCGTTCAAAGCAATGTTGTCTTCTTCATTAAAGGAAAATAAATTGAAACAGAGTAGTCTCGGTCTTCAGAAATATAGCAGTCAATATATCAAATCTAAGCAAAATCTAGAGCTTGTCTCTCGGTTTCCCGAGTGCTTTTATAACAAATTTACATAACAGAACTTGCAACAATATGAGGATCATTGTCTTTCCTTATCAAAATCGTAATAGGACTCTAAAGATGGCAGCGTAAAGGGAAAAAGGACATCTGGACTAGGACAGTCCTATTAGAAGTCTGTCTCCTTGAATGAGTTCCCACGTACCAAAACCACGTCCAGAATTCGGTTCAGTCTTCATGGTGAGCAACGAACAATGAGGACATAATGTGGAATATACCCATGTGTGGCTTTTCCTGAGAGGACACCTGGAACATGCTTGAACGTGAAGACAGCTGCAGAATTGTCGGTTAGCTACGGAATGTCTGCATTATGCAGCTAGTTCCAGTAAAAATGCATTACAATGACAAAATCACAAAACTTAGCAAGTTAGCCATGTTAATCATTCTAAAAGTAGTTTTAACTAATTTCATTGATCATTTGGGTCTGGGATAACAATGGACAAAGGAAAATGGGGTAAAGTAAGATGAAAGAAAGCACAATCTTGGGGCTCAACACTTAGTCCAAGGAGGAGTCATCTATTATCATGGTAAGGTATTTCTAGCTAGAGCTTCCAAGCTCAAGCAAAAGATCCTACAAGGAGCATATGAAGAATTCTTCCTCAGCCATATGTATTCAATGAAGATCTATCCCCTAATCATGAAGAATTTTGATTGGGAAGGCATGAGAGAGGACTTACATCATCACTTCCAAGAGTGCAATAGCCATGGAGGATTGGGGCAACCAATGAAATATTTGCAAGGGTCATTTCAGCCAGCTCTTCCTTTGCTTGAGAAGAGGGGGATTCTCATGCACAACTCCACGTGTATGAAGGAATATGATGGTAAAGGATTTGATCATGACAAGAAAGTTGTATTTTCTGATCTATTACATTCCTTTGCCATGTTTTTGCAGGATATGAATCCTAAAGGGAGTGAGAGATCATGTGGATCTCATAGTTTGTTGGGGGCCAATGGAAATTCTAAACTTGGCCACTCCCTTGATGTGCAAAGGGAGATTTCTTTTCATGATGGGTGCTTCCCAAAGGCACCAAACTTATGTAACACCTCCATCCATGTTAAAGTGATTCATGTAGCAAAAATGTGGTGGGAATGCCACTTGCCACACCTGGAGCTAATGAAGACAAGAGGTGCACTGCGCTGGCATCACATGTGGGATTTTGACCCACCTCCTCAAGTTCAGATTTCGGTTTGCATCTATGTAGTTTTGCTTCCCTACATTGATGATATAGTTGTATTTTTATGGGATTGTATGGATAGAGGATGGGCAGTGTGTATGTACCACATGGTTTGGAACTTCAACTTGTACTTCATGATACATGTTTTAGATGCAGCATTGCTCCAAATATGTTTATTTTTGTTGAGTTTTTCACTCCTGAAGAGATGGACTATGAACATATTATGTTGCCCTTGGAGGAACAATTCATCATGCTTTGGCTTGTTGAGCACTTGGCTTATGATGGGGACTTGATCCCTGATGATGCCAACAAGGAAGGAGGAGAAGTACTACAGCTCTTACCCTATCAGTTGCTTGAGGACAAGCAACATTTCGGAGGGGAGGACTATAATATTCCTACTTAGCCTAAGCTAAGAGGAATATTCATTTTTGTTTTATTTTTTGTTGCATGAATAAATGAATAAAGGAGGACATGTAAAACTCCTAATAAGACTGAATAAATCAATGCCCATGTGAACACAGATAAATTAGGGCCATGTAAATAATCACTTGAAGGTGTGAAAGGGGTTTGATCTGTGAGACTGGGTCAACCTTGACCAAATCTACAATGCTTTCTAGGATCAATGCATCTCCTAAAGGGACAGCGCAGTTCTAGAAGG
Source organism: Pinus albicaulis (assembly GCA_034641835.2). Taxonomy (NCBI): domain Eukaryota; kingdom Viridiplantae; phylum Streptophyta; class Pinopsida; order Pinales; family Pinaceae; genus Pinus; species Pinus albicaulis. The sequence goes on from CM076582.1 coordinate 1,663,025,053, forward strand.
AGGCCCCTCATGTGAAAAGATCCAACTCATCAAGGGGTTTAGGGTTTGAAAAGGCTCTCATCTTATAAAAGGAAAGGGAATGCAGCAAGAGAAGGTTTTTGATTGATCATATTTCTAAGTATCTTGTCTGTTTAGACAAATACTATTCTCTGTTGTTTAGTGGAGGATTGTGCTTGGAGTTCCTATGCAGGGATTTCACCTCTTCCTTTGAAGATTATTGGAGGAGTATTTTCTGATTTGATCCACTATCAGGTTTTAGGCCAAGCTCTACTTATAATTTCAGCGCTGATCCATTGAGAGTTTTTCTGCTTTTGCAAGCTGCAGCAAGTGGGATTCTAGATCTGAAAAGATCTAGCTTGTTTTGGGAGCCTCTTCTCATGGAGTGTGTCTTTTAACCTCCTGGAAGAGTGCCTCTCCTGTTTTTAATTCAAATCTATAACTTGGCAGTGGCCAGCCATTTAATTTTGAGCTACATCATTGTTTCCATTGATGGACTACGTTATTTTTATATGAGGTTCTTTATGGTCTTTTGATTCTAGTTTTGATCAGAGATCTCTGGTGCTTTGCTTTGCCTTTCACCTTGTTGATCCATGGATTAGCTTGCTGATCCATGTTCTGTTTAGATATGATATATTGTCATGTAATGTTATATTCAGAAATTACTACAACATTTTACAGTTCTGCAACTTGTATCTTAGATCTACTCTTATTTATGCATGATTTGGTCAGAACCCCAAGGGGATCTTGTAAATAAAACTATCTAGTTTCCAGATCTGAAATAGATCTGATGATTTTTCCACAGATATTTCCTAGATATGAGTTGTAATATACAGCTACTACAACTCCTGAAAATAACGTTTTTGAGCCATTTCTGCTTATATATATATGTGTTGTAGCTCTCTTTTCTGAAGATATCTTGCTCTATTGTCTCATGTAATCTACTGTATATTGAAAGAGATTCACTTTACTTCTGATTTGTTGATGTACATTCATTTTTTAATCATATTTGATGGCCTCCTACTCATATTTTCCAATACTGTGTTATTCTTGAAGCAGTTTGTTGTGCATAGCTGCAGCCCCTCTTGTAGGGTGTTTTCCAGCTAGACTAGGTTGTGGGAGATCTATTTACCACACCTAGTTTGATTTGTTTTTGCTCCCCTTTTGGATTTAGACTCTAGATATGCTAATATAAGATATCCAAGGGCTACAAACTCATTTATGTACATCAATTTCCCAGGAGTGCATTATTTTTACAAGCCTGTTGTGCAATCCCAATTTGGGAATATTACAATAAAGCATTTTAGAGTTTTTGGAAGTAAATTTTTTATTAAGAACAATGATGAAAAACTTGGTAAATTTGAGCCTAGAGAAGATGAAGGAATATTTCTTGGTTACTCTTCTAGAAGTAAAGCATATAAATGTTACAATAAAATACTTCGGAAGATTGTTGAAATTATTGATGTTGTAATTGATGAGTCTCTCATAGCTCCTAAAAGGGAAATAGAAACAAATGAAGATGATGATGATGTATATTTTCCCTTATCAAATAGCAACAATATAGAAGGAGAACCCAATGAAGCACTAGAAGAAGATATATCTGAAAAGGCTCCATCCAGGTATGTTCAAAAGAATCATCCAGAATCTCAAATTCTGGGAGAAAAGGAATCAGGTGTCCAAACAAGAAGAACTCTTGTAGTATCCCCTAGATATCCAACATTCTTATCCACTATTGAACCACAGAATGTAAATCAAGATAGTAAATATGAATGTTGGATTCAAGCCATGAATGAAGAACTTGATCAGATTGAAAAGAATCATACTTGGGAACAAAATGGATATTCAAAAACAAGTTAAATTAAAATGGATATGTTATTAGAAACAAAGCTAGATTTTTTTGTAAAGGGTATGCTCAACAAGAAGGTATAGAATTTGAAGAAACATTTTCTCCTGTAGCCAGACTTGAAGCCATTAGAATATTTCTTTATTTTTCAAGTTTTCAACAATTCAAAGTTTATCAAATGGATGTAAAATTTTCTTTCCTTAGTGGTGATCTATAAGAAGAATTTTATATAGAACAACCAGACGGATTCATTATGGGAAATGATGAAAAAATTGTTTTCAAAATTAAAAAGGGTTTATATGGTCTCAAACATGCTCCTCGGGCATGGTACTATCGTCTTGACAAATATCTTCAACAACAAGGTTTCACAAAGGGAACTGCTGACAGTAACTTATACATAAAATTTGATAATGATAAACTATTTATTATTGTTGTGTATGTTCATGAAATCATTTTTGGAAGTAATGAAGAATCCATGAGTCAGAAATTTTCTTCTGTTATGCAGCAAGAATTTGAAATTTCATTACTTGGGGAACTAACATATTTTCTTGTCTTACAAGTGCAACAAGCAACAGATGGCATATTTCTATCACAAGAAAAATATCTCAAGCATATTTTGAATAAGTATGGGATGGAAGACTGCAAACCTGTGAGTACTCCAATGGTAACTGGATGTAACCTTAGTTCTCATGATGATTCTCTCATGGTGAATCAACCAGAGTATAGATCCATGATTGGAAGTCTGCTTTATCTAACCGAGACAAGACCAAACATTATGCATGCAGTTGGGATTGTTGGACGATTCCAAGCTAATACGAAAGAGTCTCACCTTCAGGTTGTAAAATGTATATTCAAATATCTACAAGGGACTCAAGACTTTGGTCTATGGTATCCAAAGAATGTTGATCTCACTCTTCATGCTTACACAGATGCAGATTGGGCTGGAAATGTTGATGATTGAAAAATCACTAGTGGTGGTGCATTCAATATGGGGCTTTGATTAGTATCTTGGTTCAGCAAGAAACAAAGTTATATTGCCTTATCTACAATAGAAGCAGAATATGTGGATGTCGTGTCATGTTGCACACAACCTCTTTGGATGATGCAGACATTACAAGATATTCAAATCAAATGTTCACCTCCCATCTCCATTCTATGTGATAATACAAGTTCCATTAGTATCTTGAAAAATCCTATTATGCATTCCAAGACCAGGCACATTCCTATCAAGTATCACTTCCTATGTGAACAAGTACTTGAAAAAAGGCTAAATTGGAGTATGTTCCCTCCAAAGAACAATTTGCAGATATATTGACTAAACCTCTTCCCAGGGAAGCATTCAAATATCTCAGAAATAATCTGGGAGTTGTCTCTGCCTCTCTTATCAAATCTGCTTAATTTCATAAGATTAAATTCAGTACGATGGTTTCATAAAGGTGAATCGCGTATATACACGACTTTATGTTCATAAAACCGCGTATGGTTTTTGCTGACATAAATTCTCTGAATTAGCTTTCAGAACAGTCTGTGGTGTTGTTGGGTAAACTCTGTTGTTCTGTATTTTTTCTTACAGTACCTTTATTTGATATTTATCTCCTTAATGAAGATTCCTTGATGAAGTGGTTGTTGAAGGTGTTCAGGATGCACAAGTTTAGGGGGAGCACTTGCCTTGATAAAAAGAGTGCATTTTTGGCACTATGATGGTTGTTGTTATGATCTCCTGTTTAATATTCTTTGGTCTTCGGTTATACAAGAGTCATATATGTTATTAGATGAAAAGTTCATGTTGAGACCTATGATGTAAATGTGTCATATTCTGTCATCTGTAAGGACTTGTTCAAAATTGTAAACCCACTTGGTTGGGTATTTGATTTAATATGTAAATCCTCTTGGTTGGATCCTTGATGTAATTTTGATGTCCTTGGTGATAGGAATGGTCATACTTGGTTGAGTTAAAGAGTCATTTATTTCATTAACATTCTATCTGTATATTCTCAGGGGGAGCAATTGTCCACCCTTTTCTCTTGATATCGAAGGGGGAGATTGTTCTGGTGTTTGAATATATATCTACAGGATGAGGTGATCAAACTCCATCATGGTTGCCATCAAGTTCAAATGGGGATATTGTTGGAAATATGATTCTTATGTCTCAATATGTTGTCCTTGATGGAAAATCTCTAGCAAATAATGGATTATATGACTTCTGGAGAAGCTTGGTAGTTTATAGAAGGGCTAATAGAAGAAATGTGTAAATTCTAGCATAGGTTGATTAATCTTCATAATAGAAGGTTCTATACGCGGGTTAGTACAGGCCAAGTCGTGTATACTCACTGATAAGAACAATCCATGTCGCGTATGCCTTTGTGCACTAAAATTATAATATCAGGGGGCATTACCATGGTTTTAGCCCAAAATATTGAGCGATGTGTCATCTATTTGATTTCGTCCAAGAATACCATCAGCACTTGTGTGGTTTTTAGCTCATGGTATTAGGAAAGGCTAAACCTATATAAGGAGAAAAAGATCATAGTGCAAAGGTGTGCATGTGTAAGGGATGTTACTGAATACTTCTCTCTGAAGTATATGTGCATGGGATGGACTATGTTTTATTGGTAAATTTGAATCTTTGATGCACCCTTGGATACAATGATGGATCAGGATCTCTAGACCTGAAATGACTATGTACTTGCATGATCTATTGATGATATGATTGGATATGTGACCTGGCGCATGTTTGCCGAAATTGAAGTGAAGAAATATGGGTAAGTCTATAGATATGAATCTTTCTACAGTAATAATATTTATAGATCTATACGCTAGTTCGTCTCGTAGAAAGCACGTATATACGCGGCTTTGTCTCAGATAAAGCGCGTATGAAAGTCTGGGTTTTCTGAAGAATTGCTGGAGAGCTTATCTATTTATTGCTGCTATATTTCTGTTGTTTGTCAATGAATTATTTATATAGATCTAGGTTGGTTGAATACTGTATATAATGATAAATTGAATATGTACAAATCTGATCAATGAGTGATTAAATATGATTAATGATGTTGATGAATAAGGGTTCTGCAAATCTAAAAAGATATCTGACTTAAAGCCTCAGATTTGGTTCTGAGATTGATCATATTCTGGAAAATTCATTATTCGCATATCTATATGCAGGATGGTGTGAAGGGAAGCATGTATACATGTGGGTTCAGTAAAGTGAAGTAGCGTATGAATTTTAAGGCAATAAATTATGAGGCTTGAGATTGATTCTTCTTGCTGATTCTGATATATCGGTTTATTACTTTTTTCTGGTTACAATGATCTCATTGTTCTAATTGAAGTTTGGGTTAAGTTTATTGTTGTTGATATTTATGCTGAGTTGTGTTAAAGCTGTGGGATCCAGTGTGAAAATTGATGAAACGTGGTCTGCACTGGTTATGAGGGTTCAAGTCTTTAGTGTGGAAGTAGAAGCTGGTGGTCTAATCATGGGGTTGAAGCTCCCTTCCAATAGTGGCTAGTAAAGGAGATGAGGGGGTTGGAGCTCCCTTCCAGTAGGAGCTGGAGAACGAGAGAAGGTTGCAGCCTTCTGCAAGTAGATGCATGTGTACTGATATGAGTCTGCATCAGTACAATATTTTAATAAGTTTTGCATATAATAAATATTGAAGACAAAGACAACAGCAACAGTGGTTTTCTCCTGAATTGGGTTTCCACCTTAAATCTTGGTGTTCATGTGTGATGCTCTTGTGTGATGATTTATTTTGTTATTACTGCACATACTACTGCTTAACTATCTGATGCATAACTGATAAATTGGGTTAAAGAATTTTTATGAAATTTTATCTAACAATAAATTTATCTCAGTATATGCAAGTTTTTGTTATTGTATTTGTGTACATACGCTAGTTGGGATAATCAAAGTCATGTATAGAAATCAGTAAGAGAAAAGTAAAATATTGTGATTATTGAAAATATTGATTCACCCCCCCCCCCTTAGTATTTTTCCCAACAAAAAGCACTAAAGTTAGAAGACTCCTTTCCAACATGGGAAAAATCTATAGGCGTTCAATTCCACATGATGGATCTTCCCTAAAAATATCCTAAAAATCCATAGGAGAAAATAATTAAGAGAAATTAAATTAACATAATGGGAGAGAATTTTACGTTAAACACTTAGTGGGGGATAAATACTAAGTGGGGTGGAATAAAGCATCTCAGAATAGAAATGTGTGCTTTTTTTGGCTTCAAGGGTCTTAAGCCAGGTTCAAAGTTGAGGTTAACCAACAAAACCCTCTTACTACTGGCCCTTTCGGTAGTGACCTACTTGCGCAAGTCAAAGTCTCACCCAAAGCAGTATGGGGAGGGGTGCTGGAACCATATTTCCACACCTTGAGAGAGAATTAAATGATGTGGGTGCCTTTAGATCTAAACAATCATGAACATACCTCCGCAACAGAAGCCCTAACCAGGAAACCCTTATCAGAAAAATTTAGGACATTTATACAGAATATCTTGCGTGCGAGTTTAACAGAGTCCAAAATCCTTGCAATAACCCTTAACAGATATTATTAGAACCTAATAGTACTAGATCCATTCAATAATAATTCATCTAAATCCATAAAAATTTGTGCAATTGATCTAAATACAGATAACATAGGAATCATAAATAACATGCAGAAACGATCATAAAGTAAATAACAGATGCATTTCAAACTCAGATATCAGCTAAAAATAGTTCTTCATTCATAAATAATTCAGATCTTCCTTAAAAAACCTTTAGTTCACCCCTGCACACAGCCAATGGGGTCTGCACACATCAGGACTAAGGTCTTCATCCACACAACCAGCAGGAGCCTTTTTAGCCAGATCAATCCGCTAGAATATCAAAATACAGTCATATATCTATCATTGATTCATTTTTCTCTTCTATCGACTTGATATAAACTCCTATTTATACTTATAGCCTTCTTTCATCTAAGTTTAATTCTACCCTTTTAACCCATTACAACTCACGAGGGGCTTTGACCCGCCCCAAAGCCCCTTGACTTGTGCTGCGCATGACTAAACTTACAAAATATTTAGAAAAATATATCAAAAATGTCTCAAAGTTTCGTCCTAGGGGACCTCACTCCAACAGGCCCCCAACCCAATATTGTGACTCGTCCCAAGTCACAGCGACATTGGGTTCTTCATCTTATTCTGCATTTCTTCAATGGCAGTGGAAAAGGGCGCCAAAATGCGCGCACTCTAATATGTTGCACTTTGTGCGGTGTCCACCAACTTCTGTGATGTCGGTCCTTCTGCGGCCAGGCTCACACTCTGTAGGGTTTGATTTAGGGTCTTAGCTGCAGCATCCAGATCCTAAGACAACTTCATTGCCTCATCTGCCTGCGGCTTCATATGGTCAGTGACAAAATTCTTCTTTCAACAGAGCTCCTCAACCTCATCTAGTAGAACTTGACTGGCCTACAAGCGGGTCATGCGCTGGGCATGAATGAAAGTAGGTAAGGCTTCCTATATATCATCAAACACCTGCTCCTTGGCATGCAACTCCTAATTAATCTTCTTCATAAGTGTTACTATTTTCACAGAGGTCCATAGTCTCATGGCTATCTTGAGTAGCTCTAAGCCCTTGTCGACATTGGCTGATATGCTTGTGGATTCTTATTTGACTAGGGCGGCCCGCTATGCGCACACCTCCAGGGGAGTCTAAGGATGCAACTTAGCCTATAATGCAGTAGTTTTATGTTCAAATTCCACCTTCACAATTTTCATTTTGGTTTGGGAAGCCTTTAGTGCGGAAACCAGGCTTTCAATCTTGACTTGCGGTGCAACAGATGCCAGGATGACCACTTCAGGAAGATCACCACACAGTTTTTCAGTTAGATTTTCCAACTCAGCACACTGAGCCACAGTTGTTTGTTGCGTTGTTTGTGCCTGAAGCGACCCTTCTGTTTTTTTTGGAGTTGTCTGTTCTGCTTCACCTAACTATTGTTGCACGCGTGCCTCCCTCACTGCAGCTCGTTGGAAATACATTTTTGGAGAGCGTTTAGTTTTCCACTGGTAGCTTAATTGTGAGATAAATTTCGACTTCAGGGTAGGTTTACACCTGCGCACATAGCTTCGTTTGTGCCACTGTCACATCTATACCCAGGAAGGGGCAGATTCTGCTATCTCATGTTGTGGTGATCATGGTTGTCATCAGGCTCACTTGTATCAACCTCACTTGAACTACGTTCGCTTGCAAGTTGTCTGCCTTTAACTGCAGAACCTGCAATCGAGTTTGTAAGGCCTCCATTGCAGCCTTATATTTCTCCTCCATGGTAGTCCATCTATCTTGTGAAACGGAAGTGACTGCGTCCGCAATTTTATCGAGGTCCTCTTCTGTCAGAGTGACCTCATCGGCACCTCTGTCTTTGGATTCATTTCGCTTCTTTCACGGACCCTTCGAGGTTTCTACACAACGCTTGGTGCCACGTGAAGATTCGGAACCATCACCATCTAATCCATCTAGGACACCAGGGTTTACATCTTCCTCACTTCCCTGATCATGCTTTGTGTCCTTCTTTGCACCTAGTTCCTTCTCACCCTCACCGTTCTTCTGCGCGCCTGTTTCCGCCTCTTTGTCAGTGTGCGACTAAGCCCCTTTATCTTTTTCTCCTGGATCCATATCTTTCCCTAAAGTCGAGGCTATAACAGGTTGAGTGGATTCGAGCCCCACTTTCCAGGTTGTTGTCTAGGTCGCAATGACCTAGTCGACCTCCGCGTCAATTACTATAAAAGTTAGATTATACCATACCAGGTCACAGTGCACCCTCACCTGCACATGGTGCATTATGACCTGAAAACGGAAATGCACTTGTATTTTTCATATATTTCCAGTGATAATCTTGGACTTGAGTGGATCATAGTGGCCAGCTCTCCCTTAAATAGGACACAAAAAATCTTGTTTTCCTTTACGCGTGTTAGTCATCAGTAATTTTTTGATTTCATAGATGACTAAATGATTTCCATAGATTTCTAGAAACAAAGTTCATGAACATTGTGAGTTCTAGAAATCTCACTGCCTTCATCATCCTTACGATAATTTTTCACTATTTCATCATTCCATCATATCAAGCTCTGCTTACCAATCCCAGAAAACCCATTAGGGGCTCATGTCACTCCTTTTGTCTATATTTTGTCACCTTTGGCCCAAATCCTCTGTTTTATTTTTCCTAAACCCCCCCAATACTACCTAAGGCCACTAATCAAATAGCTCTGTTGTGTCTCCCAAAATACCCCAAGCATTAATGGTCTCAAACTATCTCTGTAGGCTCTTTAGATGAATCAAGTACATTGGATTTTGGATCTTCAATACATCAGTTTATCATAAACTCTATCTTACACTTGATGACCCAAAATTCTAAGTTTCAGTCCAAAAGCCAAGTCCAAGGAACCTTCCGCTAGGTCACCTAGGGTTTCACAAAGTCATAGGGTGGATTTGGTATCCTAAAAACTATGTTTTTCCTATATGAAGAAACTACATTCAAAGAAGAAAGGGACAAGTTATTTTGTCCAAAACTCATCAAAGAGGTCATTCAAGAAAAGCATTTTTAGCCTAAATCACAAATCTTGCAGGGGGGCAGCTTCCCCTTGCTCACATTTCTACAAAAGAATCAAATGTCCATCAACCTAGCAAAAGGTATGGTAATGGGAAAATCATCACAAGAAGATCATCAATAGAAAAGAGAAAGCAGCAGGCATATGTTTGAAGAGAATCAGGGTTTGTGACTTCTTTGGCCAAACAAGAAATAAGTAGTAGGGCTACAAGGACAAAGGTCATCTCCACTCCATCAGTACACAATTGAAGGTCTTTAGAAATAATAAATGATGATTGAAATTTTTTAGAGAAATTAGAAGACAACACTATTTAATTTTTTCTAGCAGCCCTAGAACCTAGGAGTTTGGGAAGATTGACAAAACTGGTCAAGAAATGATGATGAAGCCTCCTTCATAATAGCAGATGGCATTCAAAGAGTTTCAAGTTTCCCTCTAAAATTTTGACAAAGAAGCACTAAGTCTACCTCACAAAAAGTACAAAAAGGCAAAGAGTATCAGTGCAAAGGCTTGAATTTTCAAAGTACAGTCAAAGGCCTCTTAAAAAGGATCAAAAGGAAGGTAAGCATGAGGTGAAAAGATAGTGATCAGAGGCAAAAGTTGTGTAGGCACCTGCAAAAACAAAAGTGGCCAAGGGGAAGACACAAAAATGGTTTAAATTTCTCACCTCTCCCACTAGAGATATATCATTGTCAAAGTGGTCTGAAGAAAAAATATATCACTGGTCTAAAGCAAAGCAGTAAAGTCTCCAACAATGGTTTCCTTATCAAAGTATATTCTGCAAAAGATAGCTAGCCATGAATGACGCTTCTCCAGGACTATAAACATGTTTCCCTACAGGAAGATTGATAAGGACAAGCAAACCTAATGTTTCTCATAACAATGACACATCTAAAAGACCAAAGTGTTGTTGATTCCAACAGCTAGGGTTTTCACACCAAGGTCTCCACTGATTCATAGTGAAAAAGATGGTAGAATAACAGTTAGAGGAAGGGTAAAATTCTTCTTTCAGTCTATCCACCAAGAAATCAAAGGCATAAATATGCAGGGCTGAGAAATCCAAGGTGAAAGTGCCAAAATGGTCACAAGCTTAATGTTTACAAGTTTTGAATTTCATGAAAATGAAAAAGTGAAGAAAGGCCTTCAAATAACACTAATTTCACTCTCTGCCTTTTTCCTCAAAAATTTGCCAAAAGACCTTTTTGCTTTTCAAGGATTGGTTCATTTTTTCAAAATCTGAGTAAAGGGAAAATTTTGAGCTTTTTGAAGAGTTTGTAAATTTAAGGGGAGCATCAAGATGATCTAGCAAAGCTAAAAAATCATTTTTCTCAAGGTCCTGCCACCTATAGGACAAACAGACCAAAAGACAGTGAAAAAAGTAAGAAGAGAAATAAACTTTATAAAGTGGGTTTTGATCATGAAATAGTTTTCAAAAAATGAGTGTAAAGGTCTTCTTTTACCTCTCACCCAACTCATTTGTGTCTTTGCAAAAGAAGAGGAGAGCCGTTGGAAACAATTTGTATGGTCTTTTGCAAATTTGGTTGAAGTTCTCAGGCGCTACCCACCAACAGAGGTGCTACGCACAGAGCCGTCGGTGTTGCGCACAGAGGAGGCAGCCACAGTGTCAAAATACACTGCACTATGCACTAGAGAGCCGGCGCCACGCACTGGCCAAGACGCTGCACACAGGCCCAGGTCCGGCCCGACTTGCTCGCCAATTCAACGATGCTACGCACCGAGAAGGCTCGACAAGCCCGTTCATTTTCCAAAGGCGCCCACAACTGACCTGGCGCTACGCATAGACCGGTCAAACGCCCGACCCGACCCGACGCTATGCGCAGGAAGGCCCGACAGGAACGGCATGTTGGGTGGTGCTACGCACAGAAGGTTTTTGGCCGAAATTGTCAAAAAATTGCTCAAATCACCCTGTTTCTCCTCTGATTTGTCTCCAGACTCCTGCACAAAGTTAGACACAATTGGTGGTCCCTTTTTCTTTTCACTCCAAGCAATATTTCTCATTCATAATCAAAGGAGAGTATTAAAAACCTAAATTGGCTAAAATATTTATGCCAACTATCATTTGACCTTCTAGGGAAAAAATTACCATTTTTAGAGTGATCATGAGCATATAGACACTCAATGCAAGACAATCCTCCTCCTAAACACTGAAAGCATTCCTTGATTACTTCATTTTTCCCTCATTTGCTAAAATATTCCCTCACATCCCTCATTCTTACTCACTAGACCTAAAAGCTCTTACCAAGCTAAAACCATTTTCTTCAAGAACACAATTAGTCACCATGTCTGAGGAAGAGATCAGTACCAGTAGTGATGAAGGCCAAAGGCCTATCAAGCCAAAACACAAGGGAGGAAGGGTTAACATGTTTGAGCCTGTATATACCATTCAAATCACCTCTTCTCCCATGATCCTTGCATGTTTTCAAGATGTTGGATGCTATCAGTTCTGTGAGAAGGTCAAACATGTCCAAAATCACTCAGAGTTGACTAGGTTGTTCATTCTCGGCCTACAAAACCACCAAGTCAACCTAGCAGGAGTAAATTTTTAACTCTCATTTGAATCCATTGCTAAAGCCACAGGAATACTAGATATTGGTGAGATATGGTTCAAGCAGAAGAAATTGGCCTTGAGCTACTATGAGCCCTTCCTAAAACCTAGTTGTCAACAAGGCTGCAAGGTTGTTTTCCCCTTCTCCCACCTGCTAAAGAGATATGCCCTACTAATGAGGTAGATTATCAAGTACTTAACTTGTGAGGGGAGGTACTCCAGGGTTTATTCATATCACATAAGGCTGCTAATGCACTTCACCAGGGTTAAATTTCTAAACCTACCATACTATCTCTACTAGAGCATTAACAAGATGGCTTTAGTAGTCAAGAAAAGGAGTTATGCCCACCAAATGCAAAGCCTTTTTCACCACTCCTTGATTAAGATGATTTTTTTGCACCAGCTAGAGCAGCAGGGAATTCCTTGGAAAGTTTTTATTTCACATGATGTATTTGCAAATCCCCAAGCCTTCATTCAGCAAAATTTCCCCTCCACTTCACACCCACTTACCTCCACTCCTCCATCAACTCCACCTATGCCTTATCCACAACGAAAATTACCTCCTACTTCTTCTCCTAATGCATCTAATGAAGATGATGACAGTGATAATGAGCAAAAATCAAATGAAAGTGGAGATGAAGAAAATAGTGAGGCAGAAACAAAGCTTAATGAGGAAGAGCAGGAGGATGATGATGACAAGGAAGAGGAAGATGAACATGGAAGTCATGAAAACAAAGACAGTGATAAATTGGAGGAAAGCAGTGATGGGGATGATACAAATGAATCACTCCCAAGTACAGAAAAAGGTGTTGATGATGAACAAGATGAAGACACGGAGGATAATGAAGAAAATAATGAGCATGATAGTGAGCATAGTCATAGTGCAAACAATGACCATATGAGTGAAGATGGAAAACTTGAAGAAACAGAGGGAAATGATGAGGAAATAGAAGATCAAGAATAAGGAAATGATGAAGCTGAAACAGATTTTGAAGAGGTAGGCAGTGACCAAGGCAATGACACTGATAAGACAGTCAGTGATGAGCAAGACAACCAAAGAGATAGTCATGACAGTCATGAAAACTGTCATGACAGTCAAGACACAAATCAGCCTCCTAATGATAATGAGAGTGAATATATCCCAGAAGATGATAAAGAGAAATACCTCCATGAGGAACAAGGTCAATTTAGGCAAGTGAGGAAGGTAATGATCAATTTTAAGGTCAATATGGTAGTAGGGAAGACAGTGAAGGCAATGATGATGAGGATGGTAAAAATCAAGAAAGAAATGACCTAATGAGGTATGATGTGACTCATGGAAGCCATGGAAAAAATGGCAAAGCTGGTGACAACAATAAAAAGGGTCAAAGAAATGAAGAAAACACATTCAAAACTACCATTGTCACCCCTCTCCCATGCATATATCACAGAGGCAAGAGAGATGTGTTTGATGCCTCAAAAATGCGAAGGGCCATCTCTTCTCAAGCTATCAATCCATTGGAAAAAGGCAAGGAAAGGATGGAAAGAAGTGAGCAGCAGGTAAAGGTGAGGAGAAGTAAGAGAATCAAGAAAACTTCTCAAGAACCTCAATTCATTTATCTAGACAGTGACAATGAAGACAAAGAGATGGCCACCAGATTGCTACTCTTAACCAAATATGCACAGCTTAGGGAGTGGGAAAGAGATTTTGAGATGGCACAAAGTGTCATTCAGTATTAAAAATATGAGCACAAGCATTTCAAGAAGGTGAAAAGAGACCTTTCTCTCCATAAAAAAATGACCAAGCACTATGCAAAGAAAAACATGCTTGCTTGTGCCAAACTTAAGGAGGCCCTCATGGAGCTGGAAAACCTAAAAAGGGAAAAATTTAATGATAGCCTTGGAATTTTGGTTGAGGCTTCTCAACAGGTGTCCAAGACCTCTTGAGGGACCTCTCCACTAATTTTGAGCCAAATTGAACAAAAGTTTGTTTTTTTTTTAAATTTTGAGGCCTCTATGCGCAGCACCCTAGGCGCTACGTACAAATTTGGTGCATCCTTAGCTTGAAAACTTTGAATTTTTGGATTCCTCTCATCACCAGCAGTCTGTTCACAAAATTTCATATTATTTGGAGCAGTTTTGACCCCCCAAAAGGTCAAAAAATACCTAAATTTTGACCATACTGCCTCTCTTTCAGGCAAGGTGTTGCGCACAGATCAGTGTTGGGAGAATGGGTTTTTGGATAGGAAAATGGCACTTATTTATAAAAACAAAGGTAGATTTGGAAATCTAACTTGACAATATTTTCAACGAGCCATCACGAGGAAAAATCCGACACTGGGAATGAGGTCAAAACAGGGTTGTAAGTACACCTATTTTCTGATATTTTGGCACTGCGCACATAGGACCAAAAGTGGCAAAAGTCAACAAAACACACTCATTTATTGCAAAATAAGATTTTCGAGTTCCTTTAGGAAAAATACTCTAGAATTAGGTGGAAGAAGTTATTATGGAATTTATTTCATAGGATATTATTTGCCTTGGGCCTTGCATGGTCTCTTGGGCATTTATGACATTTATGAGTTTTTTTAGGGTTTCTAGAAACCTCTTATGGTTTCCACCTCCTCATTTGCTAGATAAATAGAGCATGAGGATTCCATTGTAAAAGTTGGAATTTGATGAATTATTCTGAATTAATACATAGTCTCTTGGAGGTTGAAAGCATTTTGATGTCTTGGAGCTTGTGAATGCACTGATTTGTTTGTTGATGGAGGAGGCTTGCTTGTAGGATCCATGAGCTTGGTTGATGGTGAAGTGCTTCTATTTTGTTATTTTTATTTCATGTTTCGTTATGTTTCCATATTTCTATGATGCATTAGAGCAAAGGATTTAGACTAAGAAATGTTTCTGAAGACACCTTAGCTCTATTTGTTCTTCACTGCCTCGATGTTTTCTTCTGCTAGGACATGTTAGAGAATACTTCATTGCTCTCTAGACCTCCTAAGCTTGTTTATTTCCTGAATGGTTTAATACAGTAGGTATCAATCATGATTCAATGTTAGCCCTGTTTATTTGATGTCACTAAAACACTTTTCTTGAAATCTCTCTTTAAAGTACCATTACTTAGGTTTGTCAAAGAAGTTTTGTTTCAATCATACTCTTTGCACTTTCTTAGTTAATTGTTTTAAAGATCTTCATAGCTATAATCTTAGATGTTCAGGAGTTCCCTCCTCTATGATTATATATATTTGTGTATCTTAAATGTTTTCTTTCCTTGATAATGAAATCATTGGAAGTTAAATAGGTTTCCTACCTTCTATATTTCATTGGAATGTTGTCTTGAATGATTATCTGCTTTAGTTGAATCAAAGAGTTTAGGGTCTGCTCTGCCTTTCATTTCCTCTCTATGAATATGATTCTTCTAAGTCCCTTTGTTTAAAAGCATACGATAAAGGATTCTTGATTTCCCTTTGTTCAAATTTGTTCTCAAATTTGATGTCCATCTCATGATCCATTAAACCCTGAAGATCCACCAACCAAACTAGATTTTCCCTACAATAATACCTTATCCATCTATGAACCTATCATGACTTTATTAGACTCCATTGCTCAATAGCTTGAATATTTACTTGTTCTATCTGTTCTATCTAATCATCATACCCAACCAAAACAAACAACAAACCCCAATACTTAATAACTAGCCTAAAATTAACCTTAAAAGCAAACAAGAATACATTGTTTGCAAACAACAGAGAGAGCCCTCTCTGAATCCATGAAGGTTGGGTCCTTGGATTTCAAAGTCTGGTTTGATGTTACCCCTGTCCATTTGTATCTCAATCAATATAGAAAATTATAGGTACCTAACATAATGGAGATCACAGTGGGACCTTTGAGTCAGTGACAGTCTAAGTACTCGTTAGGACTTCAGAAACCCTTATCAGTTACATTTAGAAAATTCAAGTTTTAGCCAAGAGTATAATCTAATTGCCTCACCATCCTAGAAAGATGATGACTCAGCTAGAGGATACTCATTGAGACCTTTACGGTTGCATAAGGAAAACTCAGAAAACCCAAAACAGTCCCTAGATTGATTTTTTTTCAAAATTTGGTGGTGGACCATCATATACATACCCTCAAAACTACAAAAACATCCACCTGATGACTCCACTAGTCCCATAGGCTTTCCTAAGATTGTGTCAAATCAGTCCTAATCAGTTTAGAGGCCTAGTCACACACTGTGGGATTTCCACAAAACTAAGAGAGGTCAACCTTCTGAAAACAGTCATAAAATTTTAGCCTCTCTAAACTTTGGGTTTGAAATTTGGCTTCATGAAGACTCAATACTAGATCTCACCCGGACCCAAATCCTCCGACCATAGTTGATGACCTGGAGAATATTTTATGGCAAACTTATAAATCTGAACATTCAACTACTAAGAGGACCATCCATAGAGCAAGTTATGTCCCGAAACACCTTACAACCTTGCAATACCCTCAGTTTGACCTCCCTCATCAAAGAAATTTGTTCAGGACCAAGTCACAAACTGATATTGACCAAACTAATCTTGAGCCCATAGATTTGCAACAGAGTTCAAGTAGAGAAGCTTCTCCTTCCACTCCTCCTGATTTTTCAGCTTCTCCATCACTTTAGCTCCTTCCATACTAAATTTGCTCATAATCAGCCTGCTGGTCCAAGCACTTCCACCACCCCCATTCATACCTCCACTGTTCAAACCACTTCACTTCATGCCCCTCCACCTCTCACTAATCCTCCCCTTGTAAATCCTCCATTGTCTCTCATCATGGCATCTTGGTATGCACCCTTGGCTTTACCTCAACCTTTAGTGGCTTTGCCTAATGACTATCAGTCCAAGATCCCTCATTTCACAGGAGCTAAATCCATCACTGCCCAACAACATGTAGATAGGATAAATGATGCTTTTGTTTACATGGAAATAGAACAAGAAACCATCAAAATGAGGATCTTTGCACAAAGTTTAGGAGGAGAGTCCAAAAAATGGTTCAAAGAATTAGCTCCTAACACAATACATGATCTCCCTTTCCTCTACCAAACTTTCATAAACAAGTGGGAAATCAAGAAGAACTGTCTCCAAATCCTTTCAGAGTATAAAAACCTCAAAAGAAACATAGGTGAAAGTGTTCAAGACTATTGCACTAGATTTAACAGTGTTTACAATGCCCTCCCACCTCAAATGAAACCTCCCCAAGGCCTAGTGTTGAGTCCCGAATTTGCATCTTTTCCATACACTTTTCCATACCTTTTTCACTCACCTAAACCTCCAAAATTGTCAATATCATGTGCAAAAGGGTATCTAACATGGTTTTTAATTATGTTTTTGTGTTTTCTATTTGATCTAGATTTTGTTCATACAGTTGCGGAAACTTGCCACTTTCCGCAGCTGCTGCAACTTTCCGCAGCTATTTTGTGGAACTATATGCTACAGGTGTCTACAAGGGAAACGAGCCACATGGGCAGGCTAGGAATGACGTGGACATGGTTCGTGTCCTATTGGTTCAAGCAAACTCGTCCAAAGAAGCCGCGGTCAATGGCGTCCACGTGGAGGTCAACTATGGAGTTTCATGTCGGCCGGACTCTGTTTCGTGGCACATAAACATCCATACGGCCGTTTCTAAGCTTGCGGAGGTTAAATGGACATCTGTGCAGAGCTCTGGAGTTGAATTCAAGCATCCACCTTCCGTAGATTCACTTTCCAACACGGCCATACTCCTATATCCGTGGACGTAGTGGTCTACGTGCTCTTTGCCATCACGAACTTTAGGAGACAGTTACAGTTTATTGTTATATATAGAGCGTTTGCATATGCACATAAAGTTAGTTGTGAGTTGTCAGTTGATAGTTGATGTTCGTGAATGTACTCTGTTATCTTTTAGTCTGTTCTGTAGTGATTACGCTGCACCTTGAGCCGTAACACTACCATTATGTAATGAACTGCTTGTTAATATGAGAAGACTCTGTTTTTCAACTTAATTCGTGTTTGAGGATCGTTACCAAGGCTGTGTAGAGGGCCCCTGCTCAGCTAAGGTTTTGTGTATTAGTGTACATTTCTCATTTCATTTCTTTTAAAAGTCATTGTATCATAATCCATCCATATGTTCATACTTTGTAGTTGTTTCATTTCTGTTTATACATTTCCATTTCATTTCTGTCTTTCATGTTTTTATGATTGTTAATCACTGATCATTTTTCTTGATTGCAGGTTTAGATAGACAGCCCGGGCATTTTTATAGCATTTTGACTAATGACATGAAACTAACATTGTTCTGCTGCTAGTTTGCTTTTCATAGCTTTTGTTTAACTTCAGTCTTGCTTTGTACATTTCGGTTTTGCTTATCTGATTCAGTAGTTAAATTTAGATATTCAAGGCACTCTGTGATCTTGGTTGCCTAAAATATAATTTGGGTGATGGGGGGGTGAGGAGCGTATGAAATGTGTAGTTTGATATTAGTTTCCTTTCTGAAATTTAGATATATTAAACTGCTCATAACATCTTCAGTTGCCTCCGAAAGCCACAGCTGGACTGATGGTGAGGGATTGTATTATGAAATGTGTAGTTTGATATTAGTTTCCTTTCTGCAAATTAGATATATTAAATCATATGCTGGTAATACGGGTTACATAGAAAGCAGAGTGGGTGATGGCGAGGGATTGAATCATGAGTGTATGGTTTTAGTATTAGTTTTACTTTACACCAAATTAAATATCGGTTACAAGTTGTTTATGATAACTTAGAAAGTCATAGGCTTTGTCTAATGATGAAGAATTCGAGAAAATGAATTGATGTAATCGATTTAGATTATTTTGTTGCAATTTTGAATTTCCTTAAGCATAGTTTCTTTTGTGTTTAGTTGGCTTGTGTGAGAATAGTTTGGTTTTCATGTTCACTAGTTTACTGTTTTGATTCATTACATTAGCAGCACCTTTTCATTTCAGCAGTACACTTTTACTTTCTTTCAAGTCTTGTCATTGTAATTTTCAATTTGCTTTTAAAGTTTCAAGTTGGTAAATCATTATAGGGGATATCACTTCCTTGAACAAATATAACCAAACTTGTTTTCATTTTAGAATTTTCATTTCACCTTAGAAAAACCAAAAACGACAAAAAGTTAAGAAATAGGTTATCTTGCACATATAGTGCACCGCACTTCATCAGCTTACGATTCCCGGATTGACAAATTAAATGCAGCAATTTAGTACACACTAAATTGACCAAACACCTAGCCTTAGTGAAATTTCCATAGGGTTTTGATGCCGACATGGCCTACCAACTAAGGGTGAGAGATCCCCCAACTCTAGAGGACATGAAAAAAGGGGCTATGAGTGTAGAGGCCAACTTGATTGAGAAAAGAGCTAGGATCAGATCAGAGAAGAGAGTAACTTATAGAGATGAAACGGTGCCTTCAATTTCCTCTTTTGATGCGAAAATTGACACCCTAGTTAGGAAAATGGAGAGAATGATGGAAAAGATCAGTTTGAATGAGAGAACACCTCCTAGGGAAAACTATGTCAATCCAAAAAATAGGAATAGGAATCAGAATTTTAGAAAAGACCCTCCCCAAATCAGACAAAGAGAGAATGACCAACAAATTAGACCCCCTTTCCGAGACAACTATGTAGATGAAGAGGAGAGGGAGCTGGAGGAGTTGGAAGAAAACCATGTAAATTTCATAGGCTCTGATGATGAGGATAACACTTTTCTTACCGAAGAAGAACAAAGGATGTTCTCTTCAAAACCAAATGAAAAATCATATGAAAATTTTGAACACTATAAGTTAGGATTTGATAATGCCATAATGTAATTCCATAAGAAATATGACCTTAGGAGAAAAAAGAATCAATAAATTCCTTAAAAAAATCAATCAAACACTGTTGTTAGGAAAACTCCTGAACATATCCCTAAAAATACAGCGGAAAACACAAGCACTATGCCTAAGAAAACTGATCTAAACAAGCTAAAAACCAGCCAGCCAAGTAATGATTCAAGCTGCGCTAGTACTTCAACTAGTGGCCCTGAAAAAACCTTGTTGTCCAAACCATCAAATAAAAATCAGCAAATCAAAAGTGTAGACAATTTTATGGCTGATAAAACTGATGTAAATATGTTAAAGACACCTATGCCTTTCAGTTTTGAAGGAAAAATTGCTAAAATCAAGATAACCATGCCTCTCACTGAATTGGTAACCCAAGAGATGTATAGATCCCATATTTTGAAAGTGTTAAACATATGGAATGATACCGACACTCTAAACTTAACTGATGATAAACCAGAACTGTTTTTTGGTCCTCAAGTAGAGGGAAAATATCCAGAAGGAGTTGTCCCTCTTTTCTATGTCATTCTGAACATACATGACAAAATTTTGCATAATGCCATGCTAGATTCCAGTGCCTCACAAAACCTCATGCCAAAGGTTGTGATGGAGAGATTAGGCCTAGAAATCACAAATCCTTACAAGGACTTATACTCCTTTGATTCGAGTAGGGTCAATTGTTTAGGCCTAATCAAATATTTGTGTGTCAATTTGGCACAGATCCCCGCTAAGAGTCTAGTCATGGACATAGTTGTTGTTGACATTCCCCCAAAGTATGGCATAATTCTATCTATATCATGGGGGGGCAAGCTTCAGGGAAAACTTCAAATGGACATGTCCTATGCCACCATCTCGGTCTTCAACCAAACAAGGATGTTGTACCTGGAATCTCACATGAAATATATGGTGAGCAACTTAAATAGGCCAAACAACACACAAGTTTATTCCATTCATTCGGACTTTGTCTCATTCATCTTGTACAATGAAAATGATATTAATGAACAAGTGAATGGAAATAAAGGAGAACTAAGCCCACCAGAACAACCAAATCAGCCCTCTAGTGAAGAAAATGACACCCAAAACTCTAGCAGCCCTGAAGTACGAAACAGTGACAAATCTGAAATTGACACACTTTGGCACATGAGCTTTGATGGCTCTTATGGAAAGGTTGGCTCGGGAGCTGGAGTTTGGATCCATAACACAAATAAAGGCCATTCCTATAGACTATATTTATAGTGCACTAATAACATTGTAGAGTATGAGGCCCTCCTTATTGGTTTGCATTTACTTAGGGACCTCAAAGCTAAGTAAATATGTGTTCAAGGAGATTCAGAACTAATTGTTGAGCCTCAAAATTGTGCTTTCTTTCATTCCATTTTACCTCATTTTACTTTTTCCATTGCCATCCTAGACCCAATTGATCAATGAATATAGTTAAAATTACTTCTAGAATGATTTACATGACTGACTTGCTAAGTTTTGTGATTTTTTCCATTGTAAAGCATTTTGACCGAAACTAGCTGCAGAATGCAGACATTCCGTAGCTAACCGGCGATTCTGCAGCTGCCTTCACATTTGAGTATGTTCCAGGTGGCCTCTCAAGAAAAACCGCATATGGGCATAATCCACGTCATGTCTACATGGTTCGTTGCTCATCATGGAGGAAGAAACGAATTCTGTGTACGGTTTTGGAACGTGGGAACACATTTAGGAAAGTAGACTTCTATTAGGACTGTCTCAGTCCAGATGTCTTTTTCCTCTCCACGCAGCCACTTCAAGAGTCCTAATGTGATTCCGATAAGGAAAGACAGTGTTCCTGAATTGTTGCAAGTCTGGTTATGAGCATTTGCTTTATAAACACTTGGAAAACCAAGATTTTATGTTAGATTTTATGTTAGATTTGATGCTAGATTTTGTTTAGACTCTGTGCTACATTTCTGAAGACGCAGAGTGTTATGTTCAAGTTCTTTTATCTTTAATGAAGCAGACAGTGTTGTTGTGAAGGCGTTGATTTAATTTGGAGTTGAATTCCGTCAGGTGGTAGAGGGCCCCTGCCTCTTGCACGGATTTATTTTGTGTAAATTAGATAAGTCTTCTAGCTGCCTTTACGTTTTGAATTTGAATTAATAGTTGTTTTAATTAGCTACCGTAGTTGTACTCATTCTAACTCTTCCACAAGAAGAAGCTCTTCCAAAAGACTATAATGATGAATGGGAAATGACTATAGTATTGTAGGATTAGGAGTTGAATTCATAGTTGTTTTTAATTAGCTACTGTATTTATATTCATTCTAACTCTTCCACAAGAAGAAATTCTTCCAAAAGATTATAATGATGAATGGAAAATGGCTATAGTACTGTAGGATTTAGTTGTAATTTTTGTTGTTCACTATCACAGTTACACTTGTTCTAATCACTCTTCCACAAGAAGAAAATCTTCCAAGAAATCCTTAAGAAGTTCAAGACATGACCGTGATAATGAATGATTTAGTTGTGTGTTTGCACGAAGTATCATCTCTGTTCTTGCTCTTAAACGCTTGCCCAAAACATCATAATGACGAGTAGGATATGGATATGATATCTTAGTTTTTCATTGCTTTCAGTCTTTTTTTGCTTGCATTTGCACTCAATTACACAGTCAGAATTGTTCTAAGATCTCTTCCAAAAGAAGGAACTCTTCCAAAATATCACTAATGATGGACAAACAGATTGTGTAATTTCATAGAATAATGCATGATAGCATAGTTAGGATATTCCAGAGTTTAATTGCACTTAACTCATGTTCAGTTACTTTGTTTTGAAGTTTGATGATGACTTGTAGTTCATCATTGTTCTAGATTAGTGGCATCTTAAGTTCATTCTTAGATTAACTCATTGCACTTGCACTTCACATTCAGATTGTCATCCACTGCACAATAGATTACTTCAGTTGTTAAGATTAACAAGACAACCTTCACTATTTACAAACATCTTCTTGTTCTAAAATCTACAATTGATCCATAACCATATGAACAGAAGACAACATCACTATAAGGCCTGAAGTATCTCTGCAATTTCCTTATCATTTCATAAACAGAGTCCTCCCTCAAAAGCCTACTTTGAAAAGAAATCAATAAATTTTGAGTAAAGGTTTTGTGACATTCAATTGAATTGCAGAATAGAGATAGGAATTAGTTTTAGAATAGAAGATCTTAGGATGGTATCAATATTTTTCCTCCAAATCTGTTTCAAATCTCTAACTAAGGACAAAATGTTGCATCATTGTGAGATTAGTTGTTTAACTGTTTAATTAGAGGATTTGCATACTTAGTGATCATTTCTCAAGTTTAGTTTGTGTTTTGAATCATTTGCTTAAAAGTCATTATCAAGCTTTGCCTTTACTTAGTCATAGTTTAGATTTGATCCTACTTCAGTGTTTCCAATTTCATTTGTCATTTATTATCCATCAATTAGGCTTAACTCTGTTTTTAATCACCAGCTCCTTTCCATTAGCTTTCTAGGCATTTTCCCTTGTAAACATAAAACCACCAAAAGACCAAAAACATCATAAATCATCATAAAAGACCAAAAACATCACAAAACACTACACACAACGCATTAGGAAACAAGCACCTAGGTACATACAGTACACTTCACTTCAGCAGTTTACAAATCCTGGTTGACAATTAAATGAGCTCAGTTTAGGAGACTAGATTGAGACCAAACATTTTGGCGCCGTTGCCGGGGAAGTGAAAACTAGGTAACCTTTGTTTCTTAGCATCCAAAAACAATTTTATGCGCAGGGAGAGAGATTCAAGGGGAAGATTTATAAGCAGCAGAGGCAGAAGTTTGATTTCTAGAATACCACTTGTTTCATCTAGATCCAGAGCTAGTACACCTTCAACTCAAACCCATCTTCCATCCTCCCTTGATCCTGGACTTCTAGAAGATCTAAGGTCAACTATTCCATTAGAGAAACCTTCCACTTCATCCACTGAACCTGCCACAGAAGAAGATCTAAAGACTCCTAGTAAGGATACAAACCTTTCCACTTCCACAAGAGAGTCAATCATGGCAGAAGAAGGAGGAGGAGGAGTTTTTAATGGAGAAAACACACTGTTTGGAGGAAGAGGTAGAGGTAGAGGAGAAGGAGGTAGAGGTGTAAATGGAGGAAGAGGTAGAATAGGAAGCTCTTTTGGGTTCCCTATACTTGATGAAGAAACCAATACAACCATGAAAAACATTTCACCTTTTGTCCTTCCAAACTTCTATGAACTTAAAACTGAAGATCCTGAAACTTTCTTATTCGAATTTGAAGTGCTGTGTAGGACCTATGACTACCTACAAGATGCTCAAAAACTGAGATTATTTCCTTCAGCTTTGAAGGGAGCAGCATTGAAGTGGCTTATGAGCCTAATCAGTAGTTCTATTAGAACATGGGAAGATATGAAACAAGAATTTCTAGAGAGATACTTGGATTATTGTATGTCGGTTAATCATAAGGAAGAAGTGTTCAAGATGTTACAAAAAGAAGATGAAAACTTAGAAGATTTGTTGGAAAGATTTAAATACAACATAAAAAGGGCACAAATGGAAAACCTAGATCAAGACACTTTAAAAGCTCTTTTGTTGAAAACCATTAGGGATGAATGGTTGGATATCCTTAACATGATAGGAAAAGGGGATATATCACAACTCACATTACCTGAAATATCTGAGTTATGTATCAACCTTTCCAGAGGGAAATCCAAAACTGTCAAAGGTCCAAGAGATCCTGCTCTTGCAAGAGCAAGTAAATCTGCTTCTGGGACAGTAAGTAGATCAGAAATAGGACACATGCTTGATGATTTTAAATCTGACATCTTAAGGAGTCTTAGTGAACAAATAGACACCCTCAAGATACAAAACAAGCAAAAGGCTGAATCTGATGCCTTGGCAATCTTTTGTCCCAAATGTAGAAAGAAACATGCCCTAAGAGAGTGTCCTTTGGATGTAAAAGTTATAGAAACCTGTGTCATTTGTTCTGAGAAACATGAGACCAAGAATTGTCCTTCTCTTCCTGGTCTCAAGGCTGTTTTTCAGGAAGAAATTCCTACAGATTCCACAGAGTCTCTTAATTTTGTATCTAGAAGACCTTGGCAGGGATCTCAGACACAAGGATTCCATGATCAAATGTATAATCAACCTCCACCTTGGAATTCTTGGCAGAAACCTTGGCCCCAATTTCAAAATCAATCTCAAGCTTGGGCACAAGGATCACAAGGTCCCTATGGAAGATACTCTCCATATTATCGGTATCCACCATCCTATCCACCATATCCACATTTTTATCCTCAAAATCCTCAACAAAATTTTCCTCAAAATCTTCAACAAAATCCTCAACAACATCATTAGAACCAACCACATCAAAATCAACCACTTCCATTACCATTCCCTCAAAAATACAATCAATTTCCAGCTCAACCCATATCAAACCCCAATAATAAAAACCCTCAGAATACATACATGATAGAAGGTCAACAGTTTCCAACTTATTTAATTACTCCTCTAGACCTTAGTGATGTTCAACTTAGGTCTGGAAAGATACTTGAAAGGAGGAAACCTTCTGTGATCATACAAGAACAAGATAATTCTGAGGAAGACTCTCTATGGGTGAATAAAAGTCTTGAGGAAGACACATCCTTTCAAGACCCACACATTGAAAAACTAAAACAAAAAGATCTAATAAATCCAACTCCTGTATTAAAGCAACCATCCACATCTACTTCTATACCTCCCTTTCTGGAAAGATTACAAATTGATAGAGGTGTAGAGAAACAGATCATGGTGCCTAATTATGATTTCTTAGATGAATTGAGAAATGTTTGCATTAAAATTCCATTATTGCAAGCCATCAAGGAAATACCAATTTTAGCCAAAACAATAAAGGAGTTGAGTATGAAGACAACAAGAAAAAGAATAAGAAAAACCAAGAAAATTCAACTGGTAGGACAAATAGCAGACATTATGATGGGCAAGATTTCTATTCCAAAGTATCTTGACCCAGGAAATCCAGTTGTCAAAATTCACATCAATGGAATTGAAATCCAGAACACACTCATTGATTTAGGAGCAGCAATCAATATCATGAGTAGACAAATCATGGATAAACTGAAACTTCCTAATCCTCTCTTTACACCCACATTATTACAATTAGCAGACAGATCTGTGATCAAACCAGATGGGGTAATAGAAGACATTCCGGTGTCCCTAGATTCTTGGGAGTACCCTGTGGATTTCATGATCCTAACTCCTAAGAATAATCTAGGAGGACATCCTGTTATATTAGGAAGACCTTGGTTGGCTACAGTTGATGCTT
Organism: Pinus albicaulis; assembly: GCA_034641835.2. Taxonomy (NCBI): domain Eukaryota; kingdom Viridiplantae; phylum Streptophyta; class Pinopsida; order Pinales; family Pinaceae; genus Pinus; species Pinus albicaulis. Next base: position 1,663,051,209 of record CM076582.1, read on the forward strand.
TTATTAGTTGTAGGTCCGGTGATATGTATATTTCTGATGGTAGTTCAACTAAGAAATTCACTTTATATCCTCCAGCTAGGACAATTACAGATCTAGATGACACTCAATGGATAGAGGATGAAGAAGATTTACAACCACTCTTCACAATTTCAGAAATTAGTGAAGATAATCAAATTCTGAATACTCTAGAAAACTTTGAATTCTCTCCAGAACACAAACATGAATCATTTCAAGAGGGATCCAATATTGAGTTTTTGTCATCTAGGCAGATGTCTCTTCATTCTATGGACAAATTTGGAAGCTCTACAAGTGAAATTTTTCCAGGCAAAACTTTGAACATAAACAAGAACCTAGAAAAATCTCAACAAGAAGAGTTAGTCAAAGTATTACAGAGACATTCTTCTGCATATGCATGGGAATACACTGACATGAAAGGGATAAGTCCCAATACTTGCACTCATCACATCTATATAGAAGAAAATTGCAAACCAATCAGACAACCTCAAAGACGGATGAATCCAAATCTTAGGGAAATTGTTAAAGAAGAATTGCAAAAATTGTTAAATGTTAATTTCATCTATCCTATTTCAGATAGTCAGTGGGTTTCTCCTTTAGTAATTGTGCCAAAGAAAAATGGAAAATGGAGGGTGTGTGTTGACTGCCGAGAACTGAATAAAGCTACTCTTAAAGACCATTTTCCTTTACCTTTCATAGATCAAGTATTAGATACATTAGCTGGCAAAAAGTACTTTTCATTCCTAGATGGGTTTAGTGGTTACAATCAAATCCAAGTAGCACTTGAAGACCAAGACAAAACCACATTCACCTATCCTTGGGGTACCTATGCTTACCGAGTATTACCATTTGGATTATGCAATGCACCTGCAACATTCCAAAGGGCAGTATTAGGAATTTTTTCAGATCTAATACATGATTGTGTAGAGGTGTACATGGATGACTTCACAGTTTATGGGAATACATTTGAAGAGGCTTTAGAAAACTTGGAAAAAGTCTTAAAAAGATGTCAAGAAGCAAACCTTTCACTTAGTCATGAAAAATGTTTTATGATGTTTACTGAAGGTATTGTTTTAGGGCACCACATTTCAGGGGATGGGATTAGAATTGATGAGGCAAAAGTTGAAGTCATTTCTAACCTATCCATTCCAAGTTGTCAAAGAGATGTTAGAAGTTTTCTAGGATTTACAGGGTATTATCGGAGATTTATAGAAAACTTCACCAAAATAGCATCTCCTCTCTTCAAATTACTTACCAAATATTGTGAATTTAAGTGGACTTCTGATTGCCAGTTAGCTTTTGAAACCCTGAAAACCAAAATTTCTGAAGCACCTATATTAAGGGGACCTAACTGGAAGTTGCCTTTTCATATCTCGACAGATGCTTCCGATACAGCTCTAGGAGCAGTATTGGGACAAAAAGATTTAATTCCCTATGCCATCTATTATATCAGTAAAAATTTGACTCCTGCAGAGTTAAACTATACTGTAACTGAAAAAGAGTTTTTAGCTGTTGTTCATGCCATTAAAAAATTTAGACACTATATAACAGGCTATGAAACTTTTATTCACACTGATCATTCTGCCATTAGATACTTAATGAATAAATCAATCACTAATGGCAGAGTTATAAGATGGTTGTTACTATTGCAAGAATTCAACATTACTATTCTAGATAGGCCTGGAAAACAAAACACTGTGGCTAATTTCCTGTCTAGAATCCAAAATATCAAAGATGACACTCCGGTTGAAGATCAATTTCCTGATGAATATCTTTTTGCAATCTCTACTCAAACTCCATGGTTTGTTGATATTTCCAATTATTTAGTTTCAGGAAAATTTCCTTCAATTATTAATGAAAGGGATAAAAGAAAAATCATTAATGATAGTGCAAGATATTCATGGGTCGCTAATGAGTTGTACAAGACAGGTCCAGATTTGATCATTAGAAGGTGTGTTCGTGAAGATGAGATGCCTGAGATTCTCAAGGCATGTCATGATGAACCTTGTGGCGGACACTTTGCAGATAAGAGGACAGCCTATAATATCCTTAATTTAGGATATTATTGGCCATCCTTGTTTAAAGATGCTAAGGAGTATGTCAAAAGGTGTGACAGTTGCCAAAGGGTAGGGAAACCTTCTCCTTCGGGTGAGATGCCATTACAACCTCAGGTACATATTGAACCTTTTGAAAAATGGGCTTTGGATTTTGTAGGACCTATTAGTCCTCCATCAAGACAAAAGAAATATATATTAGTTTGCACTGATTATGTTACTAAGTGGGTAGAAGCTAAACCATTACTTGTTGCTAATGAATCATCTGTGGTTACTTTTCTTTTTGAGGATATTTTTACTCGTTTTGGTGTCCCAAGGGAAATTGTTACAGATCAAGGAGCTCAATTTACATCAAGGCTAGTGGAGCAATTGATGGAGAAGTACAAAATCAGACATAGAAAAACAACTCCTTATCATCCACAAGAAAATGGTCAAGTGGAATCTACCAAGAAAGTCATTGAAGGAATCCTAATAAAGACTATTCATTTACATAGAAGAGATTGGGTAGATAGGCTTCCTGAAGCCTTGTGGGCCTATAGAACTACATGGAGAAACACAACAGGCCATACTCCTTATGAGCTTGTTTATGGAAAGAAAGTTTTGTTTCCCATAGAGTTCCAAATTCAAACCTTCAAGATGGCAGTTCAGCTAGGACTTGATTTAACGGAGGCACAAAAGCATAGACTGGAGCAAATTAATGAATTGGATGAGATCAAACAAGATGCAGTTCAGAAAACAAGTCTAGTCCAACAGCAAAGGGCTAGATGGCATGACAAGTACATCAAAGAGAATAAATTCAAAGAAGGTGACTGGGCTCTCTTGTTTGATTCAAAATTCAAGGATTTTCAAGGTAAATTTCAAACACATTGGCTTGGGCCATATGAAATTGTTGAAAATTTTGACAATGGAGCAGTAAAAATCAGAACTATAGATGAAGAAGAGGTCACTTTTCTTGTGAATGGTCATAGATTGAAGCTATATCACAAACCACTCTCAAGAGAAGAATTTGTCAAGAAGTTCCAAGAAAGCAATGATGTGAAGTTAATGAAGAAGAGTCTCTCTTCTTCATCAACTTGATTAAATTTTCTGAAGCATTTCTCTTGTAAAAATAAATAAATAAATAAATAAAGGTATAAACATGAAAACCAATCATTGATTGGCATGTTTATACAGAAAAGATAGGGTGAAAATCAGAGTCTCTCTGACACTCTAACTTTTCCCATTTTTGTTTTTACAAGCAGCTGTTACAAAAAATCATAAGTTCAGATCCATAGTTCTTATGATCCATATTATTTCATTTCACACCATTCACTTATCCATCCATACTCCATCTCATCCATCATTCATATTTCACTCCATTCCACATTTCATTCATCTCATTCCATCCTCCATCCATTTCATTTTCATGTCAAAATACAAAATTTGATGTTTTGCTGTAAGTGAATAAAACATGTCATGAATTGCAGTACAGTTCTTATGTTCTTTCACTCCATTTCATAAACTTAATCCATTCCATTCCATCATCCACTTCATACATATCATAATCCATCATCCATCTTCATTCATATCATAAAAAATTTTACCCATATTCCAAAAACACTCCATTTTCATGATTAAAATGCTCTACAGGAACATTCTGTAGCTCAGTAGACATTCTGCAGCTGATCAGCCTTTCTGCAGCCAGACAGTCTTTCCGCAGCTACAAACCCTGAAGGCATCAATCAGCAGACATTAGGATTGCAACAAAGTGACCCAGTGTATCCATGAATCAAAAGCATCAAGAAAATTATGAATACTCTTCCAAAGGTGAACAAGAAGACAAAGACTAAAAAAATCAAATGAAAGGCAGAGGTAACAAGTTTAAATTATAATGGCATTTCATAAAAGTTTAGCATAGTTTTAGTTATGGATTGTTCGAAAAGGTTGTTTTAATTATTTTTATTAATCAAGACCAATAAACCCTCCACAGACTTTGGATTAAAATCTCCCATTTCAAATTTCATGCCCGATATCATTTAAGCGGTTAAAATGGTCGAGGTATTTTAATTCTTCACGTCTCTTAACCAAATCATTCAATGATGATTCTCTTTGCCGTTGTAAAAATCTCTGCCGTCTCTTCAATCATTAATTCATTCCCTCCACCTCACTCCACTACTTCATTCCGTGACCACTGCCATCACTCCATTCTGTAGTCGGCATTTCATTCCATAGACAGAGATATTCTTATCACCGAGAGCAGAGCCAAAGGATATCAGTTTGAATAGCATTGAGCATTGTAAACGCAGAGCAGAGCAAAAGGGTAAATTCAGAGGTATAGCAGCGTGAGAATTTGAAGCCATTTGATTCCGTGGGTAGACAAAGTATCACTGTGGGCAGAGATAGAGCATTATCACTGAAAACGTAGAGGTATATCAGTATGGAGTTTGAAGTCTTTTGTCACTAGAAGACAGAGGTGTTGCAGTGTTGAATTCAAAACCATTTGCTACCAAGAGCCAGAGGTATTGCAGTAGAGAAGTTGAAGCCAGTTGTCACTGTCAAACAGAGATATATCAGTCCAAAGTTCAATTGTCAACAGAGGCATATCAGCCCGAAGTTTTGAAGTTGTTGCCACTATCAATCAAAGGTATGTCATTCCAAATTTTGAAACCATTTCCATTCAGAACTTGAAGCCATTTCAATTCGAAGGTGAAAGTCATTGTTTTTGTGGGTAGAAGAGTGTTAATTTGAACATTGAAGAAGCAATCATGGGTTTCATTGTAAGGACTGAACCAATGGGTTCAAAATATTTAGAAGGCTACCCTCAATGCAAAGAAATGTTACAACAAATAGGATGGCTTCAATTTTTGGAGAAATTTAATGGCTTCCATAAGGAAGTCACTAAAACATTTGCAAGATCATTTCAAGGAACCGAAGTTGAAGTGGGAGATGTCAAATATACTGTCACTGAAGTTTTCATTGCAGAGGCTACAGGGTTGCTCAGAACTGGAGAGAGATGGTTCAAAAATAGAGAATTCCACAATGAATCCTGGAAACAAATTTTAAAATCACCAGGTATGGATGTTACTGTATTTAAGAAAGGAATTCCCAGTTTTGCATTGAAAAATAAATGGAGAAACATACTACTTCTTCTGCAAAAATTTATTACATGTGAGGGTAGATATGGAACATTTTATGTCTACCACATTAGATTGATAATGCATTTTCTGGGGGAAGACTTAAACCTACCATATTTCTTGCTTCAAAGTCTGAAGAAGATGGCTTCCTGTGTTCAAAGAAGGGTTCAATTTTTAGAGACAACCCTATATCATCATGCTTTGGTCAAAATTTTGATTGAACATCATCTAGCTAAAACAAATGATACATGGGACAATTTCTTGATAAGAAATCATTTTGAAGAGCCAAAAGAACCCTCACCGGAACCACAGCCTACAAAGAGAAGTAGGAAATGGAGGGCTTCAAAAGTTGAAATTGACAAAACAGTCCAAGAGAGCAGTGAGGAAATCATTTTAGAGAATTTGACCCAAATCAAGAGGCAACTTAAGAAAGAGAAGGTAATTAAGAAATCTGCCACAGAGAAAGGAGAGGGATCCTCTCAGCCAAGGAGAAGCCACAGACTAAAGGGAAAACTAAAGAAAACTCAAATCAAACAAACAGGGGTGATTGATATAGAAGATGTGGAAAACTCCATGGAAGAAGATATTGAAGAGGATTTTTATGAAGGAACCCCTGAAATTGACCCTGCTCAATAGGAAATTTATGACTATGTGGAAACTTTGGAGAGAAGAGCTTCAGAAAGCAGAGAGAGAACCCCCAGTCCTCCACTGTCTGAAATAGATATATTAAGAAGGGATAGGTATGAGTTGGAATTACTGAATAGACACATAAAAAATGAGAATGAAATTCTCAAGGATCAAATCAAGCTCAAAACTGATATGAACTCAACCTTATCCCTGCATATAGACAAAGTGGAGAAGACCAATGAGAAGTTGAAGACAAGGAACAAAAAGTTAATCAAGGCACTCACCAACCTAAGGTTCAAACTTGTTATCAGAAAACCCAGAAGACCTCTAGCTTCCAGACAAAGGAGAAGAAGAGGATTAGATGTCCTTGCAGAAGCCTCTGAGTTCATAGGATAATTTGCATGAGGACATGCAAAGAGACAGCAGTGGGGGTATGTTGAGCCTCAAAATTGTGCTTTCTTTCATTCCATTTTACCTCATTTTCCTTTTTCCATTGCCATCCTAGACCCAATTGATCAATGAATATAGTTAAAATTACTTCTAGAATGATTTACATGACTGACTTGCTAAGTTTTGTGATTTTTGCCATTGTAAAGAATTTTGACCGAAATTAGCTGCAGAATGCAGACATTCCGTAGCTAACTGGAAATTCTGCAGCTGCCTTCACGTTTGAGTATGTTCCAGGTGGCCTCTCAAGAAAAATCGCATATGGGCATAATCCACGTCATGTCTACATGGTTCGTTGCTCATCATGGAGGAAGAAACGAATTCTGTGTACGGTTTTGGAACGTGGGAACACATTTAGGAAAGCAGACTTCTATTAGGACTTTCTCAGTCCATATGTCTTTTTCCTCTCCACGCAGCCACTTCAAGAGTCCTAATGTGATTCTGATAAGGAAAGACAGTGTTCCTGAATTGTTGCAAGTCTGGTTATGAGCATTTGCTTTATAAACACTTGGAAAACCAAGATTTTATGTTAGATTTGATGCTAGATTTTGTTTAGACTCTGTGCTACATTTCTGAAGACGCAGAGTGTTATGTTCAAGTTATTTTATCTTTAATGAAGCAGACAGTGTTGTTGTGAAGGCGTTGATTTAATTTGGAGTTGAATTTCGTCAGGTGGTAGAGGGCCCCTACCTCTTGCACGGATTTATTTTGCGTAAATTAGATAATTCTTCTAGCTGCCTTTACATTTTGAATTTGAATTAATAGTTGTTTTAATTAGCTACCGTAGTTGTACTCATTCTAACTCTTCCACAAGAAGAAGCTCTTCCAAAAGACTATAATGATGAATGGGAAATGACTATAGTATTGTAGGATTAGGAGTTGAATTCATAGTTGTTTTTAATTAGCTACTGTAGTTATATTCATTCTAATTCTTCCACAAGAAGAAATTCTTCCAAAATATTATAATGATGAATGAAAATGGCTATAGTACTGTAGAATTTAGTTGTAATTTTTGTTGTTCACTATCACAGTTACATTTGTTCTAATCACTCTTCCACAAGAAGAAACTCTTCCAAGAAATTCTTAAGAAGTTCAAGACATGACCGTGATAATGAATGATTTAGTTGTGTGTTTGCACTAAGTATCATCTCTGTTCTTGCTCTTAAACGCTTGCCCAAAGAATCATAATGACGAGTAGGATATGGATATGATATCTTAGTTTTTCATTGCTTTCAGTCTTTTTGCTTGCATTTGCATTCATTTACACAGTCAGAATTGTTCTAAGACCTCTTCCAAAAGAAGGAACTCTTCCAAAATATCACTAATGATGGACAAACAGATTGTGTAATTTCATAGAATAATGCATGATAGCATAGTTAGGATACTCCGGAGTTTAATTGCACTTAACTCATGTTCAGTTACTTTGTTTTGAAGTTTGATGATGACTTGTAGTTCAGCATTGTTCTAGATTAGTGGCATCTTAAGTTCATTCTTAGATTAAATCATTGCACTTGCACTTCACATTCAGATTGTCATCCACTGCACAATAGATTACTTCAGTTGTTAATATTAACAAGACAGCCTTCACTATTTACAAACATCTTCTTGTTCTAAAATCTACAATTGATCCATAACCATATGAACAGAAGACAACATCACTATAAGGCCTGAAGTATCTCTGCAATTTCCTTATCATTTCATAAACAGAGCTCTCCCTCAAAAGACTACTTTGAAAAGAAATCAATAACTTTTGAGTAAAGGTTTTGAGACATTCAATTGAATTGCAGAATAGAGATAGGAACTAGTTCTAGAATAGAAAATCTTATGATGATAACAATGTTTTCCTCTAAATATGTTTCAAATCTCTAATCAAGGACAAAAATGTTGCATCATTGTAAGTTAGTTGTTTAACTGATTAATTAGAGGATTTTCATACCTAGTGATCATTTCTCAAGTTTAGTTTGTGTTTTGAATCATTTGCTTAAAAGTCATTATCAAGCTTTGCTTTTACTTAGTCATAGTTTAGATTTGATCTTGCTTCAGTGTTTCCAATTGCATTTGTCATTTATTATCCATCAATTAGGCTTAACTCTGTTTTTAATCACCAGCTCCTTTTCACTAGCTTTCTAGGCGTTTTCCCTTGTAAACATAAAAACCACCAAAAGACCAAAAACATCATAAATCATCATAAAATACCAAAAACATCACAAAACACTACATACAACACATTAGGAAACAAGCACCTAGGTACATACAGTACACTTCACTTCAGCAGTTTACAAATTCTGGTTGACAACTAAATGAGCTCAGTTTAGGAGACCAGATTGAGACCAAACACTAATCATTAGACAAATAAAGGGAGAATATTCAGCCAAGAACACCAGACTAAGAGAGCATAGGAATTCTGCCCTAGACCTTCTCAAAACCTTTGAAAAGTATGAGCTCACTTTCAACCCTAGAGCCCAAAACTGCCTTGCCAATGAGCTTGCCTTTGCTGCCAGCAATTGCCAAGTACCTTATGCCAATGAGAAATACCCCATCAAAGTAAAAAACAAGCCTACAGTACCGGACAACATAAACCATTGGCAAGTGTTTGAGGGGGATGAACCAATAGATGGTTTTCTGCAGTCTAGGAATGGATTTGCAAGTACAAAATAGAGTTTAAGGCTTGAAAGAGATGATTTTTCTGAAGATGAAACTCCCATAACAGAGTTTTTCTCTACTTCTGATATAAACCTTATTGAAAATCCTTATGATGCTGAAATATTTGATAATTTAGATCAAAGAGAACTTAAGGTTTTTCAATGTAAAGATGACACCTTGCCAAGAGGCCTTACACCATTAGAAGTGTTGTTTGATTTTAATGATGTAGCTAAAAAACCCAAGATGGAATCCACCAAGACAAATGTAGAATAATGTAACATTGGAAGCATGGAAGAGCCAAAAATTATCAAGTTGTCCAAAACTCTCCCTCCTCACATAAAACAAAAATACATTGAGCTTTTTAGAGAATTTAAAGTCATGTTTTCCTGGAGGTATGAGGTCTTGAAATCCTGTGACACAAACATCATTCAACACAAAATTCCTCTCAAAGAAAATCAGAAACCATTCAAACAAAAATTGAGAAGAATAAACCCCATCTTATTACCTTCAGTTGAGAAAGAGATAAAAACGATGTATGATGCTGGGATCATAGTCCCTATTAGGTACTTAGAATGGGTATCCAACCTTGTGTCAGTTAGGAAGAAGACCGGGGAGATTAGGCTTTGCATTGAATTTAGAAACTTAAACAAGGCCTCCCTAAAAGACAATTATCCCTTGCCAAAAATGGATCACATACTTCAAAAGGTAGTTGGCTCACAAAGAATATCATTGCTAGATGGCTTCTCAAGTTATAACCAAGTACTAGTCTTTCCAAGTGACCAACACAAAACTGCTTTCACTATGCCTTGGGGTACATTCATGTATGTCAAAATGCCATTCGGTCTAATGAATGCAGGGGCCACCTTCCAAAGGGAAATGGACATAGATTTTTCAAAGGACAGAGGTTACTTCATAGTCATATACCTTGATGACATCACTATCTACTCTAAAATTGACGAAGAACACTTAATCCATTTGAGAAAAGTTTTTGAAAAATGTAGGAAGTATGGCCTATATTTGAATCCTAAGAAAACATTGTTTGGCCTTCAGGAAGGAAAAATCCTATGCCACATCATCTTTGAATAAGGGATCAAGATAGATCCCAAAAGGATCGAAGGCATACTACAAATCAGCCATCCTAGAAACATTAAGGAGCTGCAATATTTCATTGGAAAGATCAACTTCCTAAGAAGGTTCATCCCCATCCTTACTGATCTCCTAAGGAATATTACAAACATGTTAAAAAGGGCAGTAGGAGTGAAGTGGAATATGGAAGAAAAACAATCTTTTGAGCTGGTAAAATAAGCACTCACATAAACACCAGTCTTGATTAGTCCCGACTTCACCAAGGATTTCTACATCTTCTCATTTGCATCTGAAAACATTGTTGCTGCAGTGCTATTGCAAAATAAAATCATGGGGCAAGAGAAACCCATAGCCTTCTTCAACAAGGCATTAATAGATGCTCCCCTAAAGTATAACATCATGGAGAAACAAGCCTTCACCTTAATCAAAGTTTTGAAATATTTTAGAGTTTATATCTTGCACTCACATGTCATTGCTTTTGTCCCACACACATTTGTCAAAGACATACTCAATCAAGACCCTGATGGTAAAAGGGGTAAGTGGATTGCTACTATCTTAGAGTATGATTTAGAAATCAAACCCACTAAATTGATTAAAGGACAAGGACTTCCAAAGCTTATGGTTGAATCAAATTTCGAAGCATTAGACATGAATATGGTTGATGTGTTAGAAGAAACAGAAGAATTCACAGCTCCATACATTGAAGAAATATTTTTGAATTCATCTTGGTATGCTGATATCATTTATGTACTTCTTTATCTCAATACTCCTCCTTCTCTATCAAAGACTAAAGCTAGATTCTTGAAACAGAAAGCTTTAAATTTCTGCATTTTAGATGGAGTTCTGTATTGGAAAAGTTTTGTTGGCATGCTTCTTAAATGTTTTCTTGAAGATGATGTAGAAAATATCATGCATGAAATGCATGAGGGAGAATGTGGAGGTCACCTCTATTGGAAGACCATAGCCAACAAGATACTTACAGCTGGCTACTATTGGCCTACCCTTTTTCCTGATACTCACAAACTAGTTATGACTTGCCATAAGTGCCAAATCTTTGATGGTAAAAGAAAACTTCTACCTTTTCCTTTGCATCCCATCAGTGTCGAAGCTAGTTTCCAACAATGGGGGTTGGAATTCATAGGAGAGATCCATCCTACCTCATCTGCCCAACATAATTGGATCCTCACTGCCATTGATTACTTCACCAAATGGATAGAGGCCATCCCCTCTAGGAATGCCACTGACTCAGTCATTATCAAATTTCTTGAAACCAACATCTTGTCAAGGTTTGGTTGTCCTAGAAAGATCATCACCGATAATGCTGCTGCCTTTACATCTAAAAAAATGGTTGACTTTTGTTATAAATATCACATCACACTAGGCCATACCACTACTTATTACCCGCAAGGAAATGGGCTAACTGAGTCCTCTAACAAAATCTAGGTGAACATCATTAAGAAGCTCCTAGAACAAAATCAAAAGGTATGGCATAGCAAACTGGTGCATGCACTATGGGCTGATAGACTACCCACCAAGAAATCAATTGGTATGTCTCCCTATCAACTAATGTATGGCATGGATGCGGTTTTTCCGACATATTTGGGAGTTCCAGTTGTGAAGCTCCTCCAGGAGGTATAATCGGAAGAAAATGACATGCAAAGGAGGCTGAACCAAACCATCCATTTACAACAGTCAAGGGAGGAAGTTTACAAGAGAACAAAAGCAATACAGGACAATATCAAGAAAATTTTTGATAGGAGGACCAAGGCCAATGATTTCCAAATTGGAGACATAGTTCTGAAGTGGGATTCAAGGAGGGAAGACAAAGGAAAACATGGTAAATTTTAAAATTTATGGAAAGGCCCTTACATCATTCATTCAGCAAGAGGTAACAATGCTTTCTTTTTTCAAGAGCTAGATGGAGCAGAAATATTTGGAGGTCCTGTCAATGGAAGGATGCTCAAACACTACTTTTGTCAAGATTCCTAAATTTTGAATCTAGCACTCATTGTACATAACATTGCTTGATCAAGAAATAGAAAGGAAAAAAAACTCTAAAAGGCAGAAAAAAGGAAAAAGAGGGCAGATTTGAAAAGATGGTAAAAGCCCCATACCCAAAAACATTGATGCTGAAAGTGTGCAAGTCTAAATGCCATCTAGCCTAAAAGAATTCTTGTTCATTCATCTAGCCTAATCATGGCTGAACATGTTTTCAATTTATTTGCTGATAAGTAGTGAAAGGAAAACTTGTCAAAACATCTAATCTTGACTTGTCAAAAAGATAGATTAGGAAAGAAAGATATTGGTTCCACATGCTTAAAACAGAACCAAGGAGAAAAATAGGTATGAATAGCAAACAATGTATCACAACCCTGATTTTCTAGTCTTATTTTGTACAAAAATAACATTTGTGTGCAATTTGTTTTAGTGCCACAGCCCATGATAAATCAGATAACCTAATCTTGGTTTATTCATGTTTCAATTTCATGTTAGTAGGATAGAGAATAAATTTTGTCAAACAACTTAATATTGACAAATGAGTAGACTAGGTAGAAAATAAAGACAGTTCATTAGCATAATCTGAATTCTCGGAAGAAATAAGGGTACAATTAGATAGTTTGATTTTTGTTTTCAAAAAGAAAAATGTCAAGGGTTTTCTAGTTCAAATGCACCCAAGGAAGAAAAAATGTTAGGCAAGTAGATTGAGTAGGTAGAGATGAAGATTATTCGATCATGTTTTTCAAATTTATTGGGATCATAGCTTCAAGCGAACATCGGCAAGTGAAAGAGGTAAAAATCTACCTAATGGATGAGGCATTGGTCTCCATAAAGCCAGAGATCTGAAGTTCTGGACACCTCCTGAAAAGGAGCTACCCTCCCCAAATGGAGCCACTATTAGTCATTAGTAATTTTTTTCCTTCATAGATGACTAAATGATTTCCCTAGATTTCTAGAAACAAAGTTCATGAACATTGTGAGTTCTATAAATATCACTGCCTTCATCATCCTTAAGATAATTTTTCACTATTTCATCATTCCATCATATCAAGCTCTGCTTACCAGTCCCAAAAAACCCATTAGGGGCTCATGTCACTCCTTTTGTCTATATTTTGTCACCTTTGGCCCAAATCCTCTGTTTTATTTTTCCTAAACCACTCCCCCCCCCCACCCAACTACTACCTAAGGCCACTAATCAAACAACTCTGTTGTGTCTCCCAAAAATACCCCAAGCATTTATGGTCTCAAACTATCTCTGTAGGCTCTTTAGATGAATGAAGTACATTGGATTTTGGATCTTCAATACATCACTTTGTCATAAACTCTATCTTACACTTGATGACCCCAAATTCTAAGTTTCAGTCCAAAATCTAATTCCAAGGAACCTTCCACTAGGTCACCTAGGGTTTCACAAAGTCATAGGGTGAATTTGGTATCCTAAGAAATCTGTTTTTCCTGTATGAAGAAACTGCATTCAAAGAAGAAAGGGACAAGTGATTTTGTCCAAAACTCATCAAAGAGGTCATTCAAGAAAAGCCTTTTTGGCCTAAAGCACAAAACTTGCAGGGGGACAGCTACCCCTTGCTCACATTTCTACAAAATAATTAAATGGCCATAAACCTAGAAAAAGGTAAGGTAATGGGAAAATCATCACAAGAAGATCATCAATAGCAAAGAGAAAGCAACAGGCATATGTTTGAAGAGAATCAGGGTTTGTGACTGCTTTGGCCAAACAAGAAATCAGTACTAGGGCTACAAGGACAAAGGTCACCTCCACTCCATTAGTGCACAATTGAAGGTCTTTAGAAATAATAAATGATGATTGAAAGGATTTAGAGAACTTAGAATACAACACTATTTACTTTTTCCTAACACCCCTAAAACCTAGGAGTTTGGGAAGATTTACAAAACTGGTCAATAAATGATGATGAAGCCTCCTTCATAATAGCAGATGGTATTCAAAGAGTTTCAAGCTTCCCTCTAAAAGTTTGAAAAAGAAGCACTAAGTCTACCTCACCAAAAGGAAAAAAAGGAAAAGAGTATCAGTGCAAAGGCTTGAATTTTCAAAGTACAATCAAAGGCCTCTTAAAAAGGATCAAAAGGAAGGTAAGCATGAGGTGAAAAGATAGTGATCAGAGGCAAAAGTTGTGTAGGCACCTGCGAAAACAGAAGTGGCCAAGGGGAAGACACAAAAATGGTTTAAATTTCTCACCTCTCCCACCAGAGATATATCATTGTCAAAGTGGTCTGAGGAACAAATATATAAGTGGTCTAAAGCAAAGCAGTAAAGCCTCCAACAATGGTTTCCTTATCAAAGTATATTCTGCAAAAGATACTTAGCCATGAATGACACTTCTCCAGGACTGCCAAAATGGTTACCTATAGGAAGATTATAAGGACAAGAAAACCTAATGTTTCTCATAACAATGACACATCTAAAATACCAAAGTGTTGTTGATTCCAACTGCTAGGGTTTTCACACCAAGGTCTCCACTGATTCACAGTAAAAAACATGACAAAATAATAGTTAGAGGAAGGGTAAAATTCTTCTTTTAGTCTATCCACCAAGCAATCAAAGGCATAAATATGTAGGGCTGAGAACTCCAAGGTGAAAGTGCCAAAATGGTCACAAGCTTACTGTTTACAAGTTTTGAAGTTCATGAAAAGGAAAAAGTGAAGAAAAGCCTTCAAAGAACACTAATTTCACTATCTGCCTTTTTCCTCAAAACTTTGCCAAAAGACTTTTTTGCTTTTCAAGGATTGGTTCATTTTTCCAAAATCTGAGTAAAGGGAAAATTTTGAGATTGTTGAATAGTTTGTAAATTTAAGGGGAGCAACAAGATGATCCAGCAAGGCTAAAAAATCATTTTTCTCAGGGTCCTGCCACCTACAAGACAAACAGGCCAAAAGACAGTGAAAAAAGTAGGAAGAGAAATAAACTTTATAAAGTGGGTTTTGATCATGAAATAGTTTTTAAAAGATGAGTATAAAGGTCTTATTTTACCTCTCCCCCAACTCATTTGTGTCTTTGGAAAAGAAGAGAGCCATTGGAAACAATTTGTAGGGTTTTCTACAAATTTGGTTGAAGTTCTCAAGCGTTACGCACCGACAGAGGCGCTACGCACAGAGCCATCGGCGCTGTGCACAAAGGAGGCAGCCGCAGTGTTAAAATGCATTGTGCTACGCATCGGAGAGTTGGCGCTACGCACCGGCCAAGGCGCTGCTCACAGGCCCAGGTCCGGCCTGACTTGCCCTCCAGTTCAATAGCGCTGCACATCGAGAAGGCCCAACAGGCCCGTTCATTTGCCCGAGGTGCCCACAACCGACCTAGCGCTATGCACAAACCGGTCAAATGCTCAACCTGACCCGGCGCTATGCACATCAAGGCCCGACAGGAACAGTCTGTCAGGTGGCGCTATGCACTAAGGGGTTTTGGCCGAAATTGTTAAAAAACTTCTCAAATCACCCTCTTTCTCCATTGATTTGTCTCCAGACTCTTGCACAAAGTTAGACACGGTTGCATTAGGGGAATTTTGAGGTCTAAAATGGGCCTCCTAAGAAAAATGTACAACTAAAATAAACTTTATAAGAACCAATAGGATTGAAGATGATGATGTCAACCATGGGGGATGATTCACCATTTTTTAAGTAAAAGATCAAAAATAATAAAATAATAAAACTACTTTTTCAACTCGTATTTTCAACTTATCTCCCAAATTTTGTATTCAAATTTTGAGCGGGAGTACTCGTTGGGTGCAAAATTTAATTCCTCATCCAATGAGTACCCATGTCGCATACTTTTGTTGGACCTTACTACATGAAAAATGAGAAATACATGAAAAAACGTGATTGAAATCACGTTTTTCATGTATTTTCCATTTTTCATGTATCATGATCCATCGAAAATATGAAACATGGGTACTCCTTGGATGAGGAATTAAATTTTGCATCCAACGAGTACTCCTGCCCGAAATTTGAGTAAACAATTTTGGAGATAAGTTGAAAATACGAGTTGAAAAAGTAGTTTTTTCTTTTTTCCCTCTAAAATTTGACGATGTAATCAAATCTTCCTTTATTATTTCCACTATTGTTTTATAACTTCCTTAGGAGGCCCATTTTAGACCTCAAAATTCCCCTAATGGTGGTCCCTTTTTCTTTTCTCTCCAAGCAATATTTTTCATTCATAATCAAAGGAGACTATTAAAAACATAAATTGGCTAAAATATTTATGCCAACTATCATTTGACCTTATACGGAAAGAATTACCATTTTGAGAGTGATCATGAGCATATAGACACTCAATGCAAGGCAAGCCTCCTCCTAAACTCTAAACGCATTCCTTGATTACTTAATTTTTCCCTTATTTGCTAAAATCTGCCCTCACATCCCTCATTCTTTCTCACTAGACCGAAAAACTCTTACCAAGCTAAAACCATTTTGTTCAAGAAAAAAATCAGTCGCCATGTCTGAGGAAGAGATCAGTACCAGCAGTGATGAAGGCCAAAGGCTTATCAAGCCAAAACACAAGGGAGGAAGGGTTAACATGTTTGAGCCTTTATATACCATTCAAATCACCTCTTCTCCCATGATCCTTGCATGTTTTCAAGATGTTGGATGCTATCAGTTCTGTGAGAAGGTCAAATAGGTCCAAAACCACTCAGAGTTGACTAGGTTGTTCATTCTCAGCCTACAAAACCACCAAGTCAACGTAGCAGGAGTAAATTTTGAACTCTCATCTGAATCCATTGCTAAATCCATAGGAATACCAGATATTGGTGAGAGATTTTTCAAGCAAAATAAATTGGCCTTGAGCTGCTATGAGCCCTTCCTCAAAACTAGTTGTCAACAAGGTTGCAAGGTTGTTTTCCCCTTCTCCCACCTGATAGAGAGATATGCCCTACTGATGAGGCAGATTATCAAGTACTTCACTTGTGAGGGGAGGTACTCCATGGTTTATTCATATCACATAAGGCTACTAATGTAGTTCATCAGGGTTAAATTTATAAACCTACCATACTATCTCTACCAAAGCATTGACAAGATGGCTTCAATAGTCAAGAAAAAGAGTTATGCCCACCAAATGCAAAGCCTTTTTCACCACTCCTTGATTAAGATGATTTTTTTGCACCAGCTAGAGCAGCAGGGAATTCCTTGCGAAGTTTTTATCTCACATGATGTATTTGCAAGTCCCCAAGCCTTCATTCAGCAAAATTTCCCCTCCACTTCACACCCACTTACCTCCACTCCTCGATCACCTCCACCTATGCCTTCTCCACAAGGAAACTTAACTCCTACTTCTTCTCCTAATGCATCTAATGAAGATGATGACAGTGATAATGAGGAACAAGCAAATGAAAGTGGAGATGAAGAAAACAGTGAGGCATAAATAGAGTTTAATGAGGAAGAGTAGGAGGATGATGATGACAAGGAAGAGGAAAATGAACATGGCAATCATGAAAACAAAGGCAGTGCTAAATTGGAGGAAAAAAGTGATGGGGATGATATAAATGAATCATTCCCAAGTACATAAAAAGGTGTTGATGATGAACAAGATGAAGACACAGAGGATAATGAAGAAAATAATGAGCATGACAGTTAGCATAGTCATAGTGCAAACAGTGACCATATGAGTGAAGATGACGAACTTGAAGAAACAGAGGGAAATGATGAGGAAATAGAAGATCAAGAACAAGGAAATGATGAAGCTGAAACGGATTTTGAAGAGGTAGGTAGTGACCAAGTCAATAACAATGATAAGATAGTCAGTGATGAGAAAGACAACCAAAGAGATAGTCATGATAGTCATGACAGCTGTCATGACTGTCAAGACACAAATCAGCCTCCTAATGATAATGAGAGTGAAGATAACCGAGAAGATGATAAACAGAAAGACCTCCATGAGGAACAAGGTCAAAGTGAGGCAAGTGAGGAAGGTAATGATCAATTTGATGGCCAATATGGCAGTATGGAAGACAGTGAAGAGAATGATGATGATGATGCTAAAAATCAAGAAAGCAGTGGTCCAATGAGGCATGAGGTGACTCATGGAAACCATGGAAAAAATGACAAAGATGGTGACAACAATAACAAGGTTCAAATAAATGAAGAAAACACATTCAAAACTACCATTGTCACCCCTCTCCCATGCACATATCACAAAGGGAAGAGAGATGTGTTTGCTGCCTCAAAAAGGCAAAGGGCCATCTCTTCTCAAGCTATCAAGCCATTGGACAAAGGAAAGGAAAGGATGGAAAGAAGTGAGAAGCAGGTAAAGGTGAGGAGAAGTAAGAGAATCAAGAAAACTTCTCAAGAACCTCAATTCATTGATCTAGACAGTGACAATGAAGACAAAGAGATGGCCACCAGATTGCTACTCTTAACCAAAGAAGCATAGCTTAGGGAGTGGGAAAGATATTTTGAGATGGGACAAGGTGTCATTTAGTATTACAAATATGAGCACAAGAATTTCAAGAAGGTGAAAAGAGACCTTTCTCTCCAGAAGAAAATGACCAAGCACAATGCAAAGAAAAACATGCTTTCTTGTGCCAAACTTAAGGAGGCCCTCATGGAGCTAGAAACCATAAAAAGGAAAAAAGTGCATGATAGCCTTGGAATTTTGGCTGAGGCTTCTCAATAGGTGTCCAAGACCTCTTGAGGGACCTATCCACCAATTTTGAGCCGAATTGAACAAAATTTTGTTTTTTTTTTTTAAATTTTGAGGTCTCTGTGCGCAGCACCCTAGGCGCTACGCACAAATTTGGTGCATCCTAAGCTTGAAAATTTTTCATTTTTGGATTCCTCTCATCACTAGAAGTCTGCTCACAAAATTTTAGATCATTTGGAGCAGTTTTGACCCCCCAAAAGTTCAAAAAACACCTAAATTTTGAAAGCCATTCGCATATTTTGTGCAAGGTGGGTGGCAGTGCAATGTTGGGAGAATGGGTTTTTTGGACATGAAATGGCCTCATTGAGAAAACCTCGGTATAACTAAATATAACTTGACAGATTTCTAGCAGGCTATCTGGAAAAATCAACATTGGGAAGGGGGTAAAATGAGGCTGCAAAGTACCTATATTTTACGATATTTTAACTAACTAACGCACACGGGACCAAAGTGGCAGAAGTGCTAAACACTCATTTGTTGCAAATCAGATTTTTAGTTTTTGAGAAAAAACACTCTGATTGAGTGGAAGAATTGTATAGCATTTATTTCATAGGATATTATGAGCCTTGGGCCTTGCATGGTCTCTTGGTCATTTATGACATTATGAGTTTTTTTAGGGTTTCTAGAATCCTCTTATGGTTTCCACCTCCTCATTTTCTAGATAAATAGAGCATCATTATTCCATTGTAAAAGTTGGCATTTAATGACTTATTCTGAAGTAATACATAGTCTCTTGGAGGTTGAAAGCAATTTGATGTCTTGGAGCTTGTGAATGCACTGATTTGTTTGTTGATGGAGGAGGCTTGACTGCAGGATCCCTGAGCTTGGTTGATGGTGAAGTGCTTCTATTTTGTTATTTTTATTTCATGTTTCATTATGTTTCCATATTTCTATGATGCAGTAGAGAAAAGGATTTAGACTAAGAAATGTTTCTGAAGACACCTTAGCTCTATTTGTTCTTCACTGCCTTGATGTTTTCTTCTGCTAGGACATGTTAAAGAATCCTTCATTGCTCTCTAGACCTCCTAAGCTTGTTTATTTCTTGAATGGTTTAATACAGTAGGTATCAAGCATGATTCAAGGTTAGCCCTGCTTATTTGATTTCACTAAAACACTTTTCTTGAAATCTCTCTTTAAAGTACCATTACTTAGGTTTGTCAAAGAAGTTTTGTTTCAATCATACTCTTTGCACTTGCTTAGTTAATTGTTTTAAATATCTTCATAGCTATAATCTTAGATGTTCAGGAGTTCCCTCCTCTCTGATTATAGTTATTTGTGTATCTTAAATTTTTTCTGTCCTTGATAATGAAATCATTGGAAGTTAAATAGGTTTCCTGCCTTCTATATTTCATTGGAATGTTGTCTTGAATGATTATCTACTTTAGTTGAATCAAAGAGTTTAGGGTCTGCTCTACCTTTGATTTCCTCTCTATGCATATGATTCTTCTAAGTCCCTTTGTTTAAAAGCATATGATAAAGGATTCTTGATTGCCCTTTGTTCAACTTTGTTATCAAATTTGATGTCCATCTCATGATCCATTAAACCCTGCAGATCCACCAACCAAGCTAGATTTTCCCTACAATACTCCCTTATCCATTTATGAAACTATCATGAATTTTTTAGACTCCATTGCCCAATAGATTGAATATTTCCTTGTTCTATCTATTCTATCTAATCATCATACCCAACCAAAACAAAAAACAAACCCCAATACTTCATAACTAGCCTAAAATTAACCTTAAAAGAAAACAAGAATACATTTTTTGCAAACAATAGAGAAAGCCCTCTCTGAATCTAGGAAGGCTAGGTCCTTGGATTCCAAAGTCTGTTTTGATGTTGCCCCTGTCCATTTGTATCTCAATCAATCTAGAAAATTATGGGGACCTAACAACACACTTGGGATTTGGGGAATCCCATAGATTGGCGTGGCGCACCCCCTCAAATACACCAGGCTCTAATTCTGAGAGGACTGCATCCGAGGGAGTCTCCAATGCTATCAGTGTGACAAGTAGAAATATCCAAGAGTAGAAAAATGGCTTCCCCATCTCCTGCGCCTCACGCACATTCTCCAAAAAACCCTTCACAAAGGAACTGGGACCAATTGTAGCTGATACCCTTCTCACATTATCTCGCCAACGCAATTATGTTTGTGGGGACCATCTTTGGTCGACATTTTCTCATCAATTTACAGCCTAGGACCAAGGTTCCTAGGCACATGGTCGGGTCCAAAATTTTCTGCACCAGGAATCCTCTCTTATCTCACTCGAGCTTGAAATCTTTCTTGACTTTAGTTTCAACCTTCTACTCGTTTCTTTTTCCATATCTCGCCATGGGATGAGGCCCCTTCTTGGGAAGGCCAGTGATCCGGTGGATCAACGCGGCGTCGATTGGAATGCATCCCTGGATCCATAGGCACCCTTCATGAACTAATGCCAGCAATTGGCGTGCGTAGATAGAAGTTATAGGCTATCTTCCAAAACACGGAATCCTTAGTAGGTTCAGAATCTCGGCATTGCCTAGCCCACATGCCCATGGCATCGGCTCAACCTTCATTACATCATCGTAGAGTATTCACTCCAAGTAATACTCCGTCACTAACTCAGGGAATTTTTCTTCATTTTCCAAGTCGTGGTCATCAAAATTAACACTCGGGAGCTTTCCAAACACATCTTTAGCCAAAGGAACATCCTGCGGGACCAGAGGCGTCTGAAGGTAGTCCTCCACTATGTTGACATTCTTTGGGGCGCACGCACAAGGCTTGCATAGCTTGACATATGGTGTTTTCCATGAGATGGGCTTGACGTACGCAACCTCCTCAATGGCGCTCATTGGTCTCTTCAAGGGGTCACCGATGGGCAGCCTGTCCTTAGTAGCCTGACTAGGGGATGTCACATTCCTCGGGGAGGTCCACGACTTCGAGGTGGACCACTTAGATATTTTTTCTTTGCCTCTAGCTAACGTGCACATGACTTATTCAACCTCAGGGATTACTTTATGGACATCGTCTGATCTCGGCTCGGTCGATGCTGTGAGAGGCACAGAGTGCTCTTCAGCAGGTGCGCTCTCCAGATTAGTGGCCATCATTCTCGTGCAGAAGACAAATTCAGGATTACTTACGTAAGATGGGGTCTCTTGGCTAGACATATAGTACTTACAAGAATATTTACAACACAAAGAACGAATAATCTTAGGGTGCAATGTATTCAGAAAGAAAAGGAACCAATTATGACCTGTGCCCTTCTTTTTATAAGCAATCCAAGGTAAAAACAGTCGGATATTCATTAAATGCAACTTACCCCCATAAGAACTGTCAAAAATCCTGTAAGATCACCTCATTAAATGCATAAAACCCACTCCATCCAATGGTAAAATTACTTTTTCAACCAGTTTCAATGTTCCGATGGCTAGTTTCTTCTCCTGCGCATCACCCCTGTGCTCTTGTTGCACCTGTCTGTGCCTTTTCTTTATGTCACACGTAGACCCTTTGATTCTTATTCTATAGCCATATATTCATTTATTTAGCACCATGTTTTCCCTGTATGGCTTTAGACGGCTTCCATCAAAATACTCGGGAAGATTCTATCCGCGCAATGTGGCCAAGCGCACTGCACCGCCATCAGTGATTTCTGTCACAATGTATGGCCCCAGCCAATGTTTCCTGAACTTCCCCGGGTGGCACGTAAACTAAATCTCGTATAACAAGACCAAGTCTTCCTCCTTGAATACTTTTTGTCTGATGTGCCTATCATGCCAAGCCTTTTCGCACGGCTTCTGCACTTGCTGATGGAATTTAGCAATGAACCAATCTTCTTCTAAGGCAACCAATTGTGAAAAACGTTCCTCCACTGATACCAAGCTCAGCCATATTAGTGAAATTTGCGATGCGTAGGCTTGGGACAATATATTCCATTGGTATGATTGCTTCCTGCCCATAGACCATCCTGAAAGGTGTCTTCCTTGTCAACTTCTTGAATGTGTTCCTATAAACCCATAACACAGAAGGGATATGCACGTCCCAGTCATTTCGATTGGAATTACAGATCTTTGTGAGTGCATTCTCTAAGATTTTGTTGAAAGCTTCTATTGCGCCATTTTCTTGTGGGTGATAAGGGGTACTTTCCTAGTGATGGATCTGAAATTCCTCCGTCGACACTTCAATGATTTCATTAACAAAGTGCGTACCTCTATCACTCATCAGTATCTTTGGGCATACGAATCTAGTCAAAATATGTTCAAAAATGAAGTGCAAGTAGTATCTACAGTACAGTCCTTAAATGCCTTAGCTTATGCCCATCTAGTTACATAATTAGTGGTAATGATGATATAGCAGGCTCCCGTCTTCTTCCCTAGAGGGTTAATTGGTCCAACAAAATATATATCCCATTTATCAAAGGCCTACAGGGCCATCTGTATTTGCGGGGGAATTTCATCTCTGTGGGAGTGCTTCACTATTCTCTGACATGCGTCATAGGCTCAGTAGTATGCATGTACATCACTATGTAGTGTGGGCCACCATAACCCAGCACACAACACCTTCTGCACAGTGGCTTTCCCAGCATAGTGGCCTCCTGCCACCCCTCCATGAGCCTTAGCCAAGATATCCTGCCTCTCATTTTCCAAAACATATCTCCTCAACACTACATCTGCTCCCAACTTATAAAATTGACCTGCCATCAAGGTAAAATCAACTATGTGTGCAACCAACTCCTTCTTTTGTACTGAATATTCAACAGGAAGGCTTCCAGTAGTCAGGAAGTGAATAATATCATAAAAGTGCTCATCAATCACCTTGATAGCGAAGAGTTGCGCATTGGGTAGCCCCTTCTCCATACTGGTTGGTTCTTCTCCATTTTCGATCCATGACAAATGATCAGGTTCGAAATTTAATCTTCCAGGCTTCACAATAATTTCAAAGTCACACTCCTAAAAGAGCAGCAACCATCTGCAGATCTTCCCCCCCAACACAAGCTTATTGATCAAATATTTTGAAGTAGTGTGGTTAGTGAACATTTTGAAATGCCCTCCTAGAAGATAGTGCCTGTATTTTTTCAAAGCATACACCATGGAAAATCCTTCCCTTTCTTTGTTTCAGTAGTTGCGCTCTGCACTGGAGAGCTTCCTACTAGAAAAAGCAACATGGTGATTAATGTCTCCTTCTCCTGGTTGCACTAAAACAACCCCAAGTGCTATACCAGATGCATCCACATGTACATGAAAAAACTTATACTAGTCTGGGAATATCAAGATAGGTGTAGTGACCATTTTATCCTTTAGCACCTCAAATCCCTTCTGATATTCTTCATCCCAGAAAAATGACACATCCTTCTTTAACAACTTTTCCATCGGCGTAGTGATCAGTACATACCCATTGATGAACTTCCAGTAATAATCGGTGTGTCCTAAGATGGAGCATAGTTGTTTCTCATTAGTAGGAACTTCTAGTTTGATTATAACTATTACCTTGGTTGGGTCTACCATTAGTCCTTGTTGGCATAATATGTGCCCTAACAAAATTCCAAAAGGCATGCATAATATACATTTCTTCAGTTTAAGAGAAATCTGATGCTTTCTACAAGTGTCAAGAATCATGCGCAGGTTTGACACATGTTTCTTTACCAATCCAAAAATTTTCCAATCATCAAAATATACCTCCAAGAATTTATGCATGAATTCCTTGAACACATCCACGACAACACACGAGAAGATTGTCAGTGCATTTTTCAAAGCCTTAGTCGTCATTCGAGGTACTTCTTTTTTCGCACAGCTATCTATCAGGGCCTGGAGGTTATCTAACGCCTTTTGATTTCGTAATAGATTAATGTGGGCTTGTATGAATGGTTTGACTTAATCATCGGCCTTTGGTTCCATGATAGACCTTGATGTGGACGCTCCTGCAGTAGCAAAATATTTCCTAGCTTCAATGAAAGTCTATTTTTCCTTATGCAAGTTGAGTCCCTATTTCTTATCAAACGCATTTCTGATTAGTGGCTCTGCATCAGCCTTTTCCTCATTTCCTCAAGTGGCAACACCATTGTGTGTAATTACATTTACACTTGGACCATCATCATGCAGTTTAGCTTTAACCATTTGTATGTTTTGTGTAGGTGTTTGTTGCTTTTCTTCATTTTATCCATTAAAATAGGAAAATATTCAATTACGTGATAAAATTGCCTATAATACCTACAGGATTGTCACGCAGGGTTCGGGCAGTCATGCACATAGTTTCCAGTGTCTCCATGGTTATGGAAAATTAATTTCCCTCTTCCCTGACCGGCGCCACCACCTCTCTCCCCTCCCCTTCCTTTTGTTGGGGATCCTCCCCGTATAGAGGGAGATTTTGGTGACGAAGGGTCGGCATACACTCTATAAAGGTTTGCATTTTCTATCATTAGGTCAAACATCCAGCAATGGTGCTCATCGTGACCAACTGAAGAGCAAAATCTGCACCACTTTTGCTTTAGTTCTGGCACATAGGTTCCTTACCGCAGGCAATGGTCTTTATCGTGTCGTCTAGCTACCATACAATTAGTGCACCATAATGTGGTGGTAATAGGCCCAGTAGCATCCCGGGGCATAGTGGATTTGCCCCCCCTGATTGCAGGTAATTCGAGAACAGAGGGCATTGATCTTTGGTGTGGCCAGCACCCTTGCAGCGTATGCACCAAACATCTGCGCCAACTTCTTTACCCCGGTCTCTGCGTAAATTTTGAATTTATAAGTGCATAGCTTCTAGTTGGCTTTGAATTTCTAGCGCTCTGAATTGAGCACCTTCTCTAGGCACAAATTCTAATTTCATGGCAACTTCCAGGGCTTCAGCCTGAGAATCAAACTTCTATTTACCCATAGGCCCGCGCAGATGTGGCAACAACATGGAAATGAACCATTCCTTATGATGCTTATCATCATAAACAAATCCTTTTTCACTCATGGTTTGCTTCAACCGTTGTTCAGCTTCACAAACAGATTCCTTTGGCCCTTGCTTAATATCTTTTAGTTCTATTACGTACTATGAATAAGAATTCAACTTCCAGAATTGTTGTTTTAGGGCATCCTTAATCTGCACAACTATGGGATCTAAATTTTGAGCAAGATATCCCATGAACCAATCTAAAGCGCGACCTTTAAATTCCATAGCCAATTGGGCTCTCTTGACAGAATCAGTATTAAAATTTTGCGCAATCCATACTGCATTAGCCACAAACCAAAACAGATCCATATCCTCATCCCCTGCACACTTAAAGGTGGGTACCTTCTGTTGTGTAGGTAAATCCCCTCTGTAGATAGAGGTGATCCCACTAGCCCTAGGGTGGGTCTAGCAGCAAGAGGACATGCTAATGTGTCGATTCATAGTTAATGAATGAAATTGAGCTAGGATAGATATCCTACCTTTGTTCCAACGCAGTTGTCGTAGCTGTGGCAACAGTCTCCTGATCTTCGTCCTGACACGTCGCAGTCCTTGAGCGGTGGTAATCAGGTGCCTACATAAGGGTCAAAGGATGAAAGCAGCATATGAAAAAATACTTGCATTCATAACTATCTAATTGATCAAGGAGAATTAAACGCATTTCATAAGATTAATCACATCAACACAAGATGGGAACCAAAACATCATTCATGTATTAATTAAGAGAAGGAAAGAGATTACAACCAAATAAGCCTTGACATCGTAGCCTCCTTTAGCAGGTTTATTTCAACGTTTCTCAAGCATTCATCGTGGAATTGGACTTGGTGAGGCAATCAACCTAGACTCTCTCTCAACAAGGGGTTTCTCTCTGCTCTATCTCACACTAGCTTATCTAGACCGTTTCAGCTATTGTACAAAATGTTTAGCTAGCTGCATCTATGTGAGAGATATGTATTTATAGATGGGGAGGAGTAGGTTGGGATCCCTCATATGGTGGAAGGGAGGCCTTATCCTTTGGGAGGTTGCCCCAAATGTAGGAAACAAGAAGCCAATGGAAAGTGCTCGATGTTATTCAGTCGAACAACCCATGTTGACTCGCTCACGAAGTAGTTAGCAATGGAAACTTTGCTTCTATATTTAAAAAAATTTCCAAAAAAATCTTGGTGCAGGTAGTCCACTGAGATAGAGTGCCAATGGGCATGGGGCCCAGTGCTAATTTCCCTTATCGGTGCGAGGCCATAATTTCCTGCCAACGCCGACCCAAAATCATATGTTTTTATGGTCTATTCCAAGAAATGTTCTTCTCATGGAAAGGGATGCAATGACACTTTTTGCAAGGCATGACATTATACAGAACTCACAGAAATGGCCCTCCAATGTACGGGATGGGGATTGCAGGGACAGTGACAAAATGTTGTGTAACAGATGCCCCCTAAAGCATGAGGTCCGAGAGAGAGGGAGGAGTGAAATGCTTTACGAAGGAGTGAAATGCTTTACGAGAACGTGTTCAAACCAAACACTGCTATTGAAAGACATGAAAGTATGAATACAACTCATATCTTTGATACATGAACATGTGGCAAGGGCACATCCATCCATAATAGAGTACATAAAAACTGAGATCTGACATATGAACGCATCCATCCAGCAGTATGGATCAATAAATAGACTCAGGTATGGTTGCAACCATCAAATAAAAAAGAGTCATGCATATAGTCACGATAAACCGAAATAATCTCGCAGCCTTGATTCCATCAGACAAAACCCAAGGTCTTGCACTCCATCTCGACCTGAACAAGTACAAATTCAAGCATGAGAATATGTGAGCTGAAGTTGAACATGCAAGAAAGTCACCTGAATACCAGCCAATGATGAAAGTTGTTAACAGGTGAGAGAGAAACCGCCAATAATGACAATGGCTCTCAAGGTACAACAAGTACAATCCACAGAATGTGAATAGTGATCTAGTGTCGAAAACCCACAGAATCACTTGATCAAAGGCCAATGATGAGGACCTTTCATCGAATGCAAAGAACCTGCCATTGAGGCATACAAGCTCCAAGGTACCAGAAGAGAGTCTCTAGATTAGCTTCTTGGATAATGAGGTGAAGTCAACAGGAAATGACACGGTCGAAGGAGGGCCATAATGTTTCCCACATCATCGAAACGAGACAGAGGAAATGATGAATGTGAATCAGGACCAAAAAAGAGAATCAGAGGGAGGTTGAAAACTGCAAATAGAAACTTCTCTTGAACATATCAGTGACACGACTCAGGATTTGGAAGTATTTGACATCAAGGGATCTGAGGTCATGATGACATGGCAAAGAGTAGATGAGAGGTAAAAACATATTACCCAAACCCATGGAGGCAAAAAATGATGAAATGAGATGTCCCCAACCCAACATGAATGTAGATGAGTGTCATGTTCAAGAGAGACATACTGCCAACATGACTCAGAATTGGTTCCATTTTCCCCCACCATTGCTGGCGAGTACCCCAATTATTTTTGGAAACAAGCTTAAGGGGATAGCATATTCTTGTCATGTAACTTTGTCCTTCGGACAAATCCATCCTAGTGCATTTTGCGAGCCCTAGGAAGGAGGAACTTGGTAAAGTCATGGTGACAGTTTCCGATGTCATTTAGGTTTTAATGAGTCTGACAAAGGAAGAACTTGATGTCTTTTCATATTTAGAGAGTTTGAAAAGAAGCAGAAAAGAAAACTCCAGCAGTCCCTTTTTTTACGTAGTCTCACAGATCTGAAAAGGTAGAAAACTATGTCTGAGATAACCTCTTAGTCGTGATAGGCTAAGGTATTCCATTTTCGTAAATAATCCATCCCAGCCTGAAAAGGGGGTAAACGTACACTGGGTAGATATCGTTTCGCATCCATTTAACGAGTTCAAAATGACAAGAGTCTCAGAAATATTTTCAATATTTGAGAGTCAGAAAAGAGCTAAAATATGACTCCAAGAGTGACTTTTTCGTGTTTTTACCGACTCCGAAAAAAGTATAAAATACAACTCATTACTTCATTATCGTCACGTTGAGGACCTATCACTGCACAAGAGACGCACGTAAAACCCATTTTTCGAGATATCATAGTGAAATAATAAAAAAATATGCTTTAAAACCTAATTAGGGTTCTGAAAAGTTATAAAATGCCAAACATGGTAAAAAATAAATTACTTTTCACTTTTACCTCTCGTGAGCAATTTGTTACACTTTTCACTGTGATTTTGCGGAGCTGACAGCTGGCAATTCGGAAAGCCAATCGTGAATCCGTCTGTTCGAGTTAAGAACTCACATCCTTCCCTGCAATTTGATAGAATTTTCATTACCTGTAACCCATTTTTGTAGACCTATGGGGAAATTCTGTAAAATTTAGGGCACGGGTATCAGGCACGGACTCGTGCCAATCGACGAAAAAATCAAATGGGGGCGCACCAATCGTGGCGACCATTTTAACTTGAAAATTCAAACAAGTAATCCAAATTTAACTATTTCAAAAGCATTGTATCTGGCTAATGACAACCATATGGAAGTTTTTGCAGGTGTGAAAGGAAAAAATGGTGATTGAATGGAAAGAACGAGAGCATAGTGAATAAGATGAGGAAGCCATGGGAAATGTGAGATGCATTGACGCTCTTAGAGACTGCGGGCTCAAGAAATTATTTATGGCACCATTTCTCAGAGCTCAACCAGAGCTATTGCAGTACTTGATCAGTGTCTGGGACATTGATCAGGAAAAAAATCATTATTCACAATTAGGAACTCGAGATTGAGGTCTCGGATATTTATTTCATAACTGGATTGTCGCGGAGGGGGGCAGTACCAATTCTGACAGGTACTCGGCCCACAATGGAAAACATGATCATGGTCATTGACATAGTGTGCCCAGAGGCAAGGAAAGGGTCCAAAAGTGGAAAGGTGGACATCCAAACTATTATATATTTGGCACTAAAGGTAGCGTTGCACATCATCACGCGAGCTGCTGAATCGCAAGCTCCGCACGAGGCCACAAAAATACAACTAATTCTTGTTTTAGATTGCATGGCACTAACTCTCTACAGCTAGGCAGAGGCGGTAATAATCAACATGAAACACTAACTGACGAAATGCAAGAACACCAAGCTGAAGCTATTCGGGTACAGGTCCATATTGGTACCTTTCATCTTGGAATGGTTACCAATATTCCAACGTCAAGAGGTGATAGTTCCGACACCACCAGCCCAGGAGCCACATATGGTCCGTTGGGCAGCTTTGATGCCAAGGTCAGGGGGCGGTCAACAGATGTCCTGAGACCAGAGTTCTTTGAGTGGCTCCACTGACAGCTGATTTTCGTGGAGGAATAGCCCTACTCTGGCACGTATTTTACCAGTGATGCAGATCTCCCACTCCTAGAAGGAGAGGATTGGGATGAAGTACTAGGTAAGACTCATTTTTTTATTTTCATGAGTATTATGATTTTTTTTGTTATACATATTCTGATATTAATCCATGTAATTGCAAAACATTGGTCCAGAAAGACCTGTAAGCATGTCACCAATAGCATGGAGGATTCCCCGCGACTTTGATGTGGCCCCTCATGGTGAGGGAGGCGAGGAGGAAGAAATCATACGCAACTTGGAGGGAATCTCCCATGGGATCCCAGACTATGCACGATTCGATGATGTTCCTTGCGCGTACCAGAGACACACTGCAGGGGTGTCAAATCGTGTTCACCGCTTATTGAGGCGGCTTGTACGGGCAGTGACATGCTATCATGAGTGTCGCGCCGACTAGACACCTAGGTTTTCATTTATGCATATTTTTGAGAGACATGATGTCTCAGGATGTATCCAAAACACACATATTTTTTGAACTTATGATGCATGTGGATGCAAGCACTTGATATATACTTATACATATACTTTCCTATATGGATCTTGTCATGTGATGATGATGTTTTAAAAATTACACAAATGCCTATCTAACACAATATTAGTTACTGTATCAGTTAATGCATTCATTCATCTAGGAATATGTTGATATGTGATGTAATCCAAATTTCTTTCCAGTAAACGAACATGAAAATACAACCTTAAGATGTGAGGATGTCTAACAAAATAATGCCCAATAAGCTGAAGAACAACAAGCTGTGAGTCTAGGTTAACAATCAATGCACGAATGTCAATAGCAATGGCCTCGGTTAATAGTTCAATAACAACACTATATTCAGGACATTGTTTGTAGTTCAACCTAGACAAATACCTTGTAGATATATCAACTCACCAGTAGGATTATAAATCACCCAGGCTGTGATAGGCACCATCCACGAAACTGACATAAGGATTAATAGACATCTACACAATAAGCAGGAAAACACTCACAAAGCACACCAAGCCAAAAATGTACAAAAATATGAAAAAACACCTATGTACAAAAGAAACATGCATGAGAAACTCATGCATAATATTTTTTGAGATACAACTCATTTCGGGGTTGATCCAGAGGATAACCTTCTTAATCAATAAGCTCATAAGCCCCATTCTACAAAACGTGCTTAAAAATGTAGGGACCATGCCACATGGGTTGGAATTTTCCTGCCCCTAGCTTATCGTGAGCTTGGTCGTACAGGAGGACGAGGTCTCCTTCTATGAAGGAATGAGGGGAAATTGACGGGTCAAAATGAGCTTTGACCCACTTTTTCTATGCTTCTATGAAAAGAGCAGCAAAGCGACGAGTTTCATCAAGCCTCTCTAAATCTAGGAGACGTTCTTCTTCCGAGGATGTATTCGACAGCAATTCTATAGCTATCTTGAGAGAAGGTATTTCAAATTCAATTAGAAGGGTAGCTTCCGGACCATAGACAAGTTGGAATGGAGTGAATCTAGTCGCATCCTTCATTGAGGTTCAGTAAGCCCAGAGGGCTGAAAACAACATGAGATGCCAGTTTGACTTATGCATCTCCATCGTATGTTGACGCATCGTGACAATAACTTTGTTTACGGCCTCAACCTGGCCATTGGCCTGAGGGTAGTATGGCGTTGAGATGTCGTGACACAAACCCAGCTTAGAAGTCAACTCAGCCATCATGTAATGATGAAAATGAGACCCATGATCGATAACGATGGCTTGAGGGACACCAAACCTAGTAATGACGTGATTGAATAGAAATTGGGTGGTTGTCTTATCGTCAGCTGTAAGTGTAGGCATTGCTTCGTCCCATTTCGTGAAGTAATCAACAATGATGATAATATAAGCATGCCCCCCAGCCGAGTAAGGGTTACACATCATAAAATTGATGCCTTACTTCACAAAGGGGCCAATGGTAATGACAGGGTGAAGATGTGAGGGTGGCGTGCGCATCTTGCGCTGATAGATCTGGCAAGCATGGCACTTACGGATAGCAACAATGTAGTCTTTAAAGATGGTGGGCCAGAAATACCCAACACGAAGAATCTTATGTGCAGTAGCATATCTAGACATGTGACCGGCACAGGCGCCACTATGACAATCATTCAGGAACTTTTCAGCCTCCTCGAGAGTCAAACGCCAGCGGAAAATGGAATCAACTCCAATGCGGTAGAGTGTATCTCCGACTACGCGATAAGGTTGTGAATGATGGTGGGTGTATCGGCGGGCATCCTTCGCCAACCCAAATCAGAAGGTAGAAGTCTGAAGATATACAATGATATCACCGTACCAAGGATCAAGAGTGCTAATCAGAAAAAGCGTGTCATCTGGAATGCGTTCCTCGGAACCAGATGGATTAGAATCAGAAGGGAGAGAGCAGATCAAATCGGCGAAGACCGATGACTTCTTCGACTTGGTGGTTGTGAACTCCAAATTTAACTCTTGGAGGATAAAAATCCACTTTGAGTATTTCCCCCCCAGAAATTGACGATTCAATATGTAAGTCATAGGGTTGTAATCAGAAATCACAGTCATTGTGCGCAACAGAATGTAGTGACGGAAACGTTGAAAATCTTGGACAACAGCCATTGCTAACTTCTCGACATGAGCGTAGCGAGTTTTAGCATCGAGAAGATTACGAGACAGATAATAAATTACATGCTCATCACCATCATCATCGTCTTGCACCAGAACCATAGCAATAGTACTAAACGTGGCAGCCAAATAGAGGGATTAATCATGATGGTAATTGGGAGGACGCACCAGAGGAGCATTGAACAACAACATCTTCAGTGCATCGAAAGACTTTTGAGTAATCTCATCCCAAAGGAATGGGACGTCCTGCTTCAGTAATCGCGTAAATCCTTTGGCCACTTCAGCATAGTTCAGGATGAAATGGAACTGGAAGTTATCTTTTCCCTGCAAACACTACAGCTGATGTAAAGAGGAAAGAGAGGGGAGATTAATAATAGCTTCAAATTTGAATGGATCGAGATGTATCCCATATTTGGAAACGATAAACCCTAAGTTTCTATCGAATTCAACGTAGAAGACACACTTATGCGGATTAAGCCGGATGTTATAGCATCGACAATGAAGAAAATTCTGACGGAGATGATCAGGGTGGTCTATACGCTTAGCCGAATGATCCGTAAGGTCATCTAGATAAAGCTGAACAATGTGCTTGATATCATGAAAAGCATATGAAATTTCCCACTGAAATGTAGCCCCAACATTTTTGAGACCGAAAGGGAGCTTCTTATATGCGAAAGTACCCCAAGGAAATATAAAGGCAGTCTTGTGTTTATCGGCCAGAGAAATATTAATCTGGTTATACCCAGAGAACCTGTCCATAAGGGAAAATATCTCACTCCCAGCACATTCATCAATGATCTCATAAATAAAAGGAGTGGGATTCATCTGTGTGATGTTTCCCAAGTTACCCCGCAAAGACTTCATGCTTCAGGATGGGCGTTTGAAGCTGAGGAGAAGGAACTTGAGAAGAGAATCTCTTGAGACATGTAGACATGGCCCCAAGGCCGGGCATGAATGAGGAACGATGATGACTATCGTCCCAAGGAGGATATTCAAGCGACATAGTTTCCATGATGGCTTCATCAGAGGGAAATATCTCACTTAAAGGATCGGATGAATTCGAATCGCCAAGCCAAGGGGATTGAGAATAAATTTCAAGAGACATACTTAATGGAGCATGATCAGGAGGCAAAGGATCTGAAGCCGAAATCAGTTCACAGTAATCAATCTCGATAGGACTTAACGACTTCGAATCTCCAAACGATTTGATTTGTTTGGGTGAAGGGATGATCCATGGATCATCGGACCTGGATATCATATTAATCGTAACAGTGTTGGGTGGAGGAAGAGGAAAAATACCCATGAGGGAAGGATATTTGAAAAGACCTGACCCTACGCTCTCATAAGGCATAGGAATTTTATCGACGTATGGAACATTGCTCTCAGAAGATGAAGAAGTGAAAAAATATAACTAATCGACAGTAACGATCTTTCCTTCATGCGGAAATCACAAAACATGAAAGAGAGTGAACGGAACGCACAACATGGCATGAGTCCAACTGCAACCGAGGAGAAGATTTTAATTAAGCTTGGCGGAAACGTCTTCAACCTCGACATTGATTGTTTTCCATTCTAGGGTAATCAGTAAACTAGCGAGAACACCAAGAGGTTTAGATTCCCTTCCATCAAATTCTTCTACAGCATTTGGAGATGAATTGAGAGTTGGAGAACCGATGGATTTCCAGCAGGAAAATGACATGACGCATGTAGACGCACCCTCGTCCATGACTGCTCGATAGATATTCAATCCATTAACCCAAACTTGGATGATGAGCGCAAGCTGGTGAGGGAGACGTGGGATGAAATTCTCCAAGTCGAAAGTGATAAGGCTCGAATCAGTGAGATCAACCCCACCGATGGCAGATAGCAAAGCCTTCCATTGAGACGGGCACCTCTAAAGCACTTCTAATGCAAACATAGCAGATGGCACCTGAGCCAAATCCTCAACAATATTGTAATGTTGAGCATAACAGAGAACACCTTTGGAAGGTGGCTTGTTGGCTCGAGGGGTCTTGACCCAGGTTTGGTGTGCAAGGTTTTCCAACAAACCCCTATACTACTAGCCCTTTCGGCAGTGACCTTCTTTCACAGGTCAAAGTCTCACCCAAAGTAGTATGGGCGGGTGCTGGAACCAGGTTTTCGCACCCTGAGAAAGGATAGGTAAGGCAAGTAGAGCTGCGTTTGGTCCTGTGACACCCATATTGCTTTATACTGCACACAACCAAGAGGGTTTCTATTCGCATCCACATGCACTAGATCTATAATTATATATGCTATTATAACAGTAATCCGGAAATGCATAAAAAAAACAGAACAGATCAAAGTACAGAAACACACTTACACAGAGCTTCACAGCTTAAACACAGAAATACACAGCACAGTAATTGCCAATAATTCATACATAGATTACTCACAGATTCCGTATTCCATCAATCCTTCTCATTCATTCATTCATTCATAAATTATCCCTTACAATTCCCTTCCCAACCTACACACACAGCAGCAGGGTCCACACACAGCTGGACTTGGATCTCCGTGCACACAGCCAACAAGAGTCCATTCCCCAAAACCCAGAAAGATAGCTTAATCCACAATTCGCATCAATAGTTCATCATTCTTATCCTTTACAATAAAAAATTCTCCTCTATTTATAACAATCTAGCCTAGACTTTCTTATGGTCCGCAACCCATGGTTTTCGGACCCCTGGTTTACCCTTTTGCCCTTTACAACGCTTTTCGGGGCTTTGACCCACCCCAAAACCCCTCTGCTAGATTAAATCTAATTAAAATATATCAAAAATATCCAAAATGGACCAGTTTCATATCTTGTTAGGAGAGCCTGTTCCAATAGTCCCCCAACACAATCTTGTGACTCATCCCAAGTCACTGGGGTGGTGCGCCTTCGAATTGTGCACGCAAGGTATCAAGAGTGTTGAGGAGCGGAGGGAGTACTTCCTGAATCTAAGCAGCAACTCGCTGCGCAATGTTGACAAGTGCTAGGGAGGCAGAGCCATCTGGGGCCACGAAAACTTGCTCTAACAGAAAGTGGAGGCGCGAAATGGCAGCTTGAGCATCTTGAGCTATCTGGAGGGTGGTGGTGCCCCATGGTTTCAACCGTTTCCTAATGACATGCATTGCATGGCGACGGTTCGTGACTATGTCTATCACGGTGCGACACTGAACGGGGGCTCTGACTTGGTCGAGGGCAACTTCCGCCTGTTGGAGGTCTTCCTGGGCTTACTGAAGCAGAGGATGGGGCTGGACCGTTATCCAGAGCTGCATAGCTATTTCGAACAACTGCATACCCTGCATAAGTTGCTCTTGAATAACCTTTGTTGCTTCTATGACCCATGCAACCCGCTGGGCCCGAACTTGTGGAGATATTTCGGATTGTTGTCGTGTGGCCTGGTCATGGTGACGAACCTCTTGCACCACTCTGGTGTATAATTCTTGGAGCGTTGTGTGCGATAGCAACGCCAAATCTATTTGGATGTCCCTAGAAATTGGATCATGATGGTTTACTAGGGCAGTGCCAGGGATCGAACAAACATTGCTTCTACTGGGTGGTACTCTGGCGTTGCGGAGAAGTTGCAGCATGTCCCTATACCTCAACATTCCTTCTTGGCGCAGAACCAGTGGTGACCTGACTGTGATGCTGCGGGCAGGGGAGCGTGATACCAACGTTCCTTCTTCTGTGCTTAAAGCCGCGGTTGTCCCTGAGGTGCGAAGGTCAGCTATTCTCATTGTGCCATACTGATGCTCTTCTAGACAGAGCTCATAGCCAATTCTCTCCGCAGGAAGCCAACGCTCAATTCTTTGACTACTCTTAGCATTCTCAGGCCGTCGCAAGATACTGTCTCCGGGTACTAAGCAACTCGGGAATGGATCATTTGGACGGTTAGGATCCATCTTAGTAACAAGACAACAGTCGCACTAGAGAATTTCACTGATCGCAGAAAACCAGTAGGCCGATAACAGGAGCATATTGCAAAACCAATAAATATCCTGTTGTGAAGTTATTCTACCAACTACATGTCGTCCGAAGTTATTTAATGGGGGATTAGCTCGTACAGGAAACTTACCATTGGCAATTCGGATTAAACTTACCATAAATGGCTACATTGATGGTTCATCGCCTCCTGTGTGTAATTTCAAGGGTCCTTTCTTATCCCAATGGGGTGTACTAGTGGTCATTATTCGGACCTGATGTATGTTCCACGAAATGTCAGATTCTGAGTAACGTCTACATGATGTTCTCATGCCTTGAATTAAGGTTGATGCGAGGTGTACCCTAACAGGGCTCTGGTGCCGGATCTGCAAGTTGGCCACCAATCTTCTCGGGCCATGTGCATCATCCTTGTGCAGGACGTTGTGGTTCGGTAGAGCTATGTCAAGCGTCTCTATGCCATCTGTTACTTGAAGTGAGCACCAGTTCTCTTGATTGCACGTGGGTTCAGGTGGGTCCCTATTCAAACGCACACTTAGGGCAGCAGTAACCAGAGCAACCTGCCCGGGTAAGATCCGCTCGTACCCTTGAATGTTGTATTTCAGCAAGTGTCTTCATAGGTCGATTGACCGCTGGGCCCATCCGGCAACTAGGATCCCTAAACGCAGGATTACCCTATTCCAATACTTCTCCTGAGTGACAAATACCGGCCCTTATGCAGGTGCTCCACGCAGTGTGAGTGGCAGTATTCTAATCCTGCGTTCCATGGGGATCTTAGGTTCATCAATCTCCATACTCTCTCCTGCGTCATCATGGTAAGGCAGGTCTCTTTCCTTAGTAGAGATGCGACGGAAATTCCGGGTGGTCTGAAGACATCGTAGCGTCGAGACCTCATGCAACCGACCTTGCCAATTCTCCAACTCTTCGTCAGAGTCAGAAAAAAATTCACTGTTTTTTTCCCAGTAGAGCACTCCTTCGTCCGTGGGGTTCATCTGATCTTCATCCCGCGCAGTCAATTTATAAATGTGATCTATTTCCTCCTCCTCGTAGGTTGGCTCCGTATATCATGCACCTTCTGTTGGATCTAGTGGTACTATGATGCACGTAACTTTGTTTTCAAACACCATGCTGCGCTTCTTGAGGTTGATGACACCCCACATGTCTATAGCCTAGTCCAATCTGATGAGCGTAGGGTAGGGATCCGCATCTTCCAAAATTTCGATTACTTCAAAGTCAGCTAGGGCCTTTACTCCTGCGATATCTACCATGACTCTTGGTAACCGCCCTAGAGGAATGATTTTTTGTTGATTTTCCATGCACAGCTGGATGGTGGACCATTCCAATTTAGGCTCTCCCATTCGTTGCCATGTATGCTTTGGTAATACATTCGCATCTGATCCAAGATCCAAGATGACCTGATCCATTTCTTAGTCACCAATCTGCGCATTCAACTGCATTTCTCTTCCGGTGTGTTTCTTATAGTTGTATAGTTTATGTACATCCTTGGTCCTATGGATGAAATCATACTGCGCTGCTCAGGTATTCAATAGTGTCTGGAGATTTCCTATGGCCTGTGGGTTTCATAGCAACTTCAGACATGGCTTCAAAAAGGGCTCCACTCCTTCTTCTATCTAGACATGTGTCGGCTGCTGCACAGGGCCTGTCAATGGTACCTGTTCCTTCACTTCATCCCGAGGGGCAAGCTCCTCCTTTACTCCCTGGGTGACCATCTCGCTGCGTGTCATGAATTTTACACTTGGGGTCGCATTCCTTAGTTCGGTTTAAATCATTGTACGTTCTGCGTAGGGGTGGGCTACTTTTCTTGCATCTTCGCTATCAAAATTGGGCAATCCTCCACCACATGGTCCAGCTGCCTACAATACTTGCACGATGGTCTGGTGGGATTTGGGAATTCTCTAGCAAATTTTCCTATTTCCCCACAGTTATAACAGATTAGATGCCCACGTCCTCGTCCTGCGCTTCCTCCCTGACCTCCTCTGCCTCTGGCCGCTGATCCTCCAAAGTGCGCAGAAATCCTTGGTGACACCGGGTTTGATTGTACCCTATATAAGTTCCCACGATCCATAATTAAGTCATAAGTATGACAGTTCTTCTCATCGTGCCCTACTGATCGGCAGAATTTGCACCATTGTTGCTTCAATTCCGAGACATATGCACCTAGCAGAGGGCAATGGTTCATATCGTGCAGTCCTGCTACCCGACAGCCGTCACACCATTTCAGATCTACTTGATCCTGGTCATGACAGAGTAGGCTCCCTACTTGTCCCTGGGCGTACCGGGCTAGGTCCTCCTACTTGCATGTAATCCGTAAGTAGAGGGCACTGATCTTTTGTATGGCCGGAAACCCAACATCGTATGCACCAAAGATCTGCACAACTGTCCCTTCCTCGCTCCTTTCGCAAGTTCTGTATTTCCATATGCATAGCCCCAAGCTGTTCCTGAGTTTGTTGTACCCCCATCGACATATCATCTCGAGGGGCAACTTCCAGTTTCATAGCAACTTCCATAGCTTTCTCCTATGATTCAAAGGTCTGATGACTCATTGGAGTGCATAGGTGAGGCAAAAACATAGCGATGAACCATTCCATATGTTGTCTATCATCATACTCAAATCCTCCTTCCCTGATTGCCTTCTTCAACCACTGGTCAGCCTCCCACACTGACTCAGACACACCTTGTTTGAAGTCCTTTACTTCTTCTATCAGTTGGGAATAAGATTTCGGTTTCTAGAACTGTTGCTTCAGAACGTCTTTGATGTCTTGAATGGATGCGCTCCCATTCTGAGAAATGTATCGCATATACTAGTCTAGGGCCCAGTCCTTGAATGCCAGTGACAACTGTGCCATTTTTACCGTATCACTTTCCACATTCTGCGCAGTCCAGACGGACTCTGCAACAAACCAAAACCAGTCCATATCCTCATCTCCTACCCCCTTAAAGGTAGGTAGTTGTAGGTGCGCAGCCATATCACTGTTTAGAGGGGGCGGAGGTATGGGTGAATTCTTACCTTTGCATAGCCTAGGTGGCGATGTAGATGGTTCTTGCTATAAATTATAGGTGGATCTCCCCCTGTCAAGGTTGGTCCGATAGTATTTTTTATTGCGCGTCACACTCCCATCTAAGTCTGAGGTCATTCAGTATGACTACACAGAATGCTCTTTTCACACAGTAATATATTGACAAAAACAGTAATGTCCTTAGGAATGTACCCCAGAACCCTTTAAAGAATTGTCGCTCAGCTTCAGAATATGAGACAAACTGATCAATGGTGAATTCCGCCACAAATCCTCCAAGCACACTATCCACCCACTGATCTATCATGCGTGTGATAGTATTATCAGTATTTTCAAGCTGCCAGATTAGCTCCGGGGTCCACTGAGTGACTCGTTCGTCCTTCTAGCACTTCTGGAATTCGACTAGTCTAGCGAACCACTCCTGAAGCTCAATCAAGAATGTTACAAAGAATATTTCATAGCTTTCTGTCAGAATGTACTTATTTTTTCATTTTTCCGCTGTTAGCCTTTCACTGCAATTTTCTTTTATGGAAAATTCCTGGATCTGCCTTTCAAACCAGTCTTCGATCTCCTTTCTTTCAGGTTTCCAGTATTCTCTTGTCATTACCCGATCCCTTTCTCATACTTCTTTAGGTCCCGGAAACATAACCATTTGTTGGCTCGAGGGGTCCTGACCCAAGTTCGGTGTGCAAGGTTTGCCAAAAAACCCCTATACTATTGGCCCTTTCGGCAGTGACCTGCTTTTGCAGGTCAAATTCTCACCGAAGTAGTATGGGTGGGTGCTGGAACTACGTTTCCGCACCCTGAGAAAGGATAGGTAAGGCAAGCAGAGCTGCGTTTGGTCCTGCGACACCCAGATGGCTTTATACTACACACAGCCAAGAGGGTTTCTATTTGCATCCACGTGCACTAGATCTACAATTATATATGTTGTTACAACAGTAATCCGACAATGCATAAACAGAAAAAAACAGATCGAAGTACAGAAACACACTTACACAGAGCTTCGCAGCTTAAACACAGAAGTACACAGCACAGTAATTGCCAATAATTCATACACAGATTACTCACAGATTTAGTATTCCATCAATCCTTCTCATTCATTCATTCATTCATCAATTATCCCTTACAATTCCCTTCCCAACCTACGCACACAGCAGCAGGGTCCACATACAGCTAGACTTGGATCTCCGTGCACACAGCCAGCAGGAGTCCATTCCCCAAAACCCAAACAGATAGCTTAATCCACAATTTGCATCAATAGTTCATCATTCTTATCCTTTACAATACAAAATGCTCCTCTATTTATAACAATCTAGCCTATACTTTCCTATGGTTCGTAACCCATGGTTTTCGGACCCCTGTTTTACCCTTTTACCCTTTACAATACTTTTCGGGGCTTTGACCCACCCCAAAATGCCTCCGCTAGATTAAATCTAATTAAAATATATCAAAAATATCCAAAATGGACTAGTTTCGCAGCTTGTTAGGAGACCCTGTTCCAACATGGCTAGACAACAAGCTCAGTACTAAGCCTTTCAATATGAAGAGGCCCAGAAGCAGGCGGAGGAGGAGGACCATCAACGATCTCTTTCCCCGCTACCTGAAGCAGTTCAGTATAATCTTTCGACTGGGTAGAAATAGAAACGGATGCAACACCGTTCACCATGAAAACCTAAGAGCCAAATGGGGCAGAGGACTGAGGTTTCTTTACCAACTGAGTCGATTGTGATGGAAATGGTTCTTTGAGAACAGCCAGAGTTCCTTGGGTGCCTCTAAGTAATCGACTCACTTTTTCCCATCGAGGACAGTCCTTGGTGTAGTGCTCTTCGTCACAAATCAAGCAAGGATACTTTGGTTTACGTTGTGAAACATCATCAACACGAGGTTTCTGAGAATCCTGTTTTGGGGTATCGAATTTGGCCTTACCTTTACCCTTCTTTTTACCCTTGGAAGTTTTATCCATCAAATTGGCCTGAACGACATTCACTTCCACAGTTTTACCAGAATTCGTGATAGGCTTAGAAGCAGTATCATTTGAAGGAGTGGATTTTGGCTTCTCGGGATTTGGAGGAGAAGAAGAAGACTTTTGAGAAGTCTGAGACACGGAACCGAGGATACTGTTGACGGATGGCGTCGCCGGTGCTTTGGAAGTTCCAGGTCTAGGAGCATTAGGCAAGAGTTCATACAACGTGCCGTACTGAGAGTACACAAGATCAAGGTACTGGGAATGAGCAATGGCTTG
Organism: Pinus albicaulis; assembly: GCA_034641835.2. Lineage (NCBI taxonomy): Eukaryota > Viridiplantae > Streptophyta > Pinopsida > Pinales > Pinaceae > Pinus > Pinus albicaulis. Next base: position 1,663,092,981 of record CM076582.1, read on the forward strand.
TTCCTCAGTGATCCATGCCCCCATAGCATTGTCTTTAGCAATCAGAGAAATGAATGAGGTATTAAACCAATCAGTTAGAAGCTGATCAGGAATCTCAAACTTGATCAAGTGATGATGATGCCTCCATTCATGAATGTGGTCAAAGATATGAGTATCTTGATCTTGCTTCAAGGATGTGAGGAGGTGCGTCTCGGTTTCGTATCGAACCAGTAACTGAAAGTGCGTGTGTTACACTAAAATTTTTCACCATGACATTTAGCTGTCTATATGGGTTCATCACTACCTATTTATTGCTCCCTTAGAGGTTTAAAAACATAAAGTTCCTGAACCAAGTCTTGGATTAACTGGAGAAAAGCTCTTAAAAATTCTAAAAATCCTAACTCTGCACTTTTCCTAGTCATTCCCCGCGATACCGCTACTAATTGTTATAAAAACTGCGATACATCCCGCACGTAAATCTCATTAAAATTACGGACCCCCGTAAAAGGTAAAATAAAGAGAAAAGTAAGTTCTAGAAGCCCAGCTAGTCGAATATTCTCCCAGTTGGGGCTTTCTAGAAGCGATATCTGGTCGAGCTTCACCCCTTCCATTCATGAACCCTCATCCCTTCATAAATGGAGCTATCCCTTATTTTTTGGAGCTGAAATCCCATGATGAGAGGGCTTTATCCCTTCCTTTTTCGAGCTGAAACTACCTCTCTTCAACTATAAATTGAGACCATGTTTCAGTCTCAAGGGCACTTTTTGGTACTTGGTAGTTGGTACTTACTTCTTAGTTTGTATAAGAGAATTGTTGAAATTATACTCTCTACATCTGGCATCATTGGCATGAGAGAGATTACATACTCAGCCATAGTCTTATGTTGATTCAGAGAGTTGGATTCTTGTCAAACTAAGGAAAACGGTTGTTCGGGACCCGGGAAGAACCTGTACAAACATCAAGGCGTCAAGGTTGCAAGGTTTCTTCTTTTATTCAAAGTTAATACAAATGGATTCTATTTTCTCATTGAGTTGTTCATCTATCTTTTGAATTATTTAATTCTTAGACTCCTTGATCACTAAGATAGATTATTGCTTTCGAATTATCATATTTTGTAGATGCTTTTGATCTGGTTTGCCTATCTTTGATTGCAGATCTTATATGCTAGATCGATAACTTCTGGAGCGACTGAATCGAAGACCAAGCAAGCGTTTGACTTCAGGTAGGAGTATCTATCCATAGTTAATGAGTAATTCATAACAAAAATGGTCTAGAGAAAATGGTCTGCATCTGTCTGTTTGTTTCTAGATATCCTTAAGATACTAGGGAGATAACTCTTTTTTGCAAGAGGGATTTGTCCATGTAACAAAATGGCAACTCCACTGGGGAATATCTGAACTTAGTTTTCTCTTATTTTCAGTTTGATTTTTGATATTTCTTTGAGATTTCTTTGACTGAGATTAGTTCAAAACTTGATTGGGTAGAAAAATCAATAGGATCCCTGACTGTAAATCTGTATTTTTATTTTTTCTTTACTTTTCCTGCCTTCCACACTTTTTTCTTTAAAATGGAGCGGTAGACTCCACAATATTTAGTAGAATAAAGTGCGGTACCGCACCTTATTCCATTAAAAACTACGGATCTATGGAAAAATTTAGAAAAAGTAGAAATTTTGTTTTCTGGCTTCCCATTACTTGATTTTTGTTCTTTACCCAATTTGTCTTGATTGTCAAAGACTTTTGTCAAGGTTTCTTTCAGCAATTTCTGTGATTAAGTGATCTACTCAGTTAGTTTGTATATTATGAGTAAAAAATTTGCCTAGTCCTCCCATTTCTCTAAATCAGAAACTTTTGTATACCTCAGCTACTTGGTATTTCATTTCTTTTCTGTTGAGCCATTAAACTTGATGCAATTGTTATTCTTATGAAAATTTGATTTTATTTTCATCTGCAAACTTATAAAACCTTTAGATTGATAAGGTCTGAATTTCATTTTAAAACTATTTTTTGGATGCTTTGATTTCTTGCTGGAATAAGCAGAAAATTCTTGGTTAGATTACAAACCAGGCTTAAACATCCTCCAACTTTTAGATAGAATTCGAGATTAGAATTTTCTTTTAGTTTTGAGTTTTATAATTTTAGGATTTTTAGTTTTCTTTTGGAAGAATTTTGTTTTTGTTTCTGATCTAAATGATATAGGGAATTTCATTTTGAGCAAAAGATCTTTTTGGAATTGAAATCTCTGAATTGTCTTCTTTTCAAAGTTTCTCAGATAGGAAAGAAAGAATTGATAGTTTGAAAGTTTTTGAAAATTTCTCAACTCTTTCCTCTAGTTAGATTTCATTGAAAAGAAATGAGTTGTTTATCATATAGATGCATTACAGTGAATTTTGAGTCGGGTCATTAAAACATCATCAAGTTTCATTTCTGTACCTACTGTCCTAAGAAACTGCCAATTAAAAGTAACGCTTAATTAAAATCAATCTAGAAATTTTATATTTTCTAGGGCTATTTTCCACCAACATAGCTTAGGCTAGTGTCTTGGAATAGGTTTTAGTTAACTCTCCAAGACAGTAAAAACAAACAAGTAGTCAATCTTGTGGTAGGAAAATCCAATTGTAGCATGTATGCTCTGGGAAGCTCCTCCTAAAGGAGTCAAGCACGAGATCATATTCGAACCAGTGAGGTAATCATACCTATCTCATTGGGAATGATAGAATATGTGCATGTATTAAAAATGGTAAACCTTAGATAGACCATTGTCGAGGAGCCTGGCATCACTTGTCGGTAAACCTTGGATTATGTCAAGGAGCCTTCAAGGGGATTGAGCTTGTTACTCTGCCCTTGCATGTATATCGGATAGTAGACTATTCCCCCAAGTATATGTGTTCCCGTTGGTGACCTTAGTAGCCATTAACTTTAGGATTATTTCCCAAGGTGATGGTGGAGGGGAGGTCCCACTGTACCCGGAGCAGATGTAGGCTAGACTCACTTGGACTCTCTGAAGGGTTATCTTCACTCAAGATGGTTTAAGTGGAGAAAAATGCACCGGTCTGCTCCATTAAGCAGGTTGTCGGGGTAATTGTTCCAACCACCATTTCTGCATTAAAATTCTATGATGTTGGATTTCATCACCAACTAGTGTTTCTAGTGCGGGGATCTACTGTTTCTGTGTGGATTGATCTCTTAGATTTTTATATGCGTGTGATTCATTTGATTGTTTCCTTAGCAAATTTAGGGTTTGTTTGAATTTTTTCTTTCTTTGCGTGTGTTAAAAGTTTTAATCGTGGCTGAATTACCGAGACGATCACGTAGAACTCAGGGGAAACCCCCTGAGTACACACCAAGCCAACTAGAAAGACTTAAATCTCTGATACCAAATGTTATCGATAGAAATGGATTAATGGAACAAGGAGAATCATCCATAATTATCCATCCTGATTCTGAAGTAGATCAACCGCAAATAGTAGAACATACTCCACAGACAGTTTCAATTTTCGAATTAACCAAAGTTGCTTCTGCAATAAGTGAATTATCACTTGAAGAACCTGAAATTTCTGAACCGGAAACTGAACCTGCTACATCAAAGCCTACTTTAGAATTCACTACTCCAATTTCCAATTATCCTGATTCATCCAGAGTAATAAATCGAATTACAGAAGATCTTCCTCTTGGTCTCATTAGTATTGAAGAAATCACTGATATAGAGGAAGAAGTTGTTCTTCCTTCAACTCAGGAAACTTTAGAACTTAGAGAACGTGAATCAATTTTTTATAGTCCTTTTAGACAAGATGCTTGGTATTCATCATTGACATATTTTCTACAAAACGTAGGTCTTCAGTACTCGCCACCCCGAATTCCTTTTTTCCCTACACCAATAGGTTACAGACCTCTGCTAAACATGTCTAGTGAGTCATCTACGTTTACTGAATCACTAGAAACTTTTTTGTATGGTGGTCCGTATGTTCCTGTAGGCTATCAGTCGCTCTCTGGTACATTCTTAGGAGGATCTCCTCTTCCTAACAAACCAATGTCATCATCTAGCCCGAATGAATCAAATACTATAACTTTGAACAATGAGAAATTTTATATGATGTCTGGAAATATCCCGAACCCCGGTTTTCAAGGTAGTAATGTATCGCCTGGGGGGCAATCTAAAAATAGTCAAATACAGCCTGGAGGTCAACCTCAAGGTTTTTACATACCTCAAGGCCAGTATCAACCTCAAGGATAGTACATACCCCAAGGTCAGCCTCAGGGACAGTAAATGCCTCAAGGTCAATATCAACCTCAAGGGTAGTACCCAGCTCAAGGATTACAACCTCCTTTAGGACAACAATTCTATCCAGAATAGCAAATGTTACAAAGAGGTGGAAATTATCCAGTCAATTATCAGCCATATGTTCAACCAAGTTACGGTCCATCATATGTACAACCTTTATTGGGTCCTTCATATCCTGGAATGATGTGGGATCCATCTCAAGTCCAACATAATTTATAACCAAATATGCAAGTACCTTATTATCAAGCTGGACAACAAGTTGGTTATAATAAACCCCAACAACCTGTCCAACCTGTCATTCAAACACTTGCATTTGGTCCTATTCAACAACCTGGTCTGAGTACACCTACGACTCCGCCCCAAAATGCTGCTCAGACTTCTATTCAGCCTACCACACCTATTCCTGGAGTATCTACAGCTCCTATTACATCTGTCCCTCAAACATCAGTACAGATTCCTCAGGTTTCTATTCCACAATCTGGACCTACAATTCAGACTACTGTTCAGATGCCGACAGGACAACCTGGTACAAGTACATTTATAACAAGTCAACCTCAGTTTACTTATCAACCGTATCAGGGGCCGTATCAATATGGACCTGTTCAAACTCCAGTCTACCCGCAACAACCGTACCCTGGGTATACATATCAAACACCTGTTTAACCCCAGTATGGTCTAGTTATTCCTGGTTATCCAAGGGGCACTCCGATTCCAAATGCACAACCTATTCCAGATTATCCTGGATATCCTCCTCTTAGGACTAGTTTAGTCTCACAAGGTTATCAACAAGACCCTACCCGTCGATTTCCATTCATAGAAACTTTAGATTTACCAAATATATCTCTCCTTAAGAATGATCCTATCTATTATCATCTGTATTGGCCACCTATGCCACGTAAGTTGCCCAGTGATATCCCAAAGTTTGAAGGAAAATCAGGAGAGGATCCTTCTAACCATGTCATGACTTACCACCTTTGGTGTGCATCCAACTCATTAATCGATGATTTCATTCAACTTATAATTTTTCAGAGAACGTTAATAGGATTAGCTACCAAGTGGTACATTTAATTACCACAAGGCTCATTTACCAATTTCAACACTCTAGCAAATGCTTTCTTAACTCATTTTTAGTTTCCATTCAGATACGACAATGGCACGGAATTATTAACTTCGCTAAAACAATATATGTCTACATACATATCAGATCATATTCATGAATGGAGACGAAGAAGACGTTTGGTAAATTTTTTTATCCTGGATCAAATATTGGCAGAATGGTTTGTAAAATCATTGCTACCAAAGATCACTGAAGATGTAGCCAAAGCAGTAGTTGTCACAAAAGAACAAGTTATTGCTCAAGCTCAATATCTAGACTTGGTATATACCCAGTCTGGAACTTTGTACGAGAAAATTCCCAATTTACTGTGTCCTGGTCAGATAACAGCAACTCCTTCAGGGTCTCATGTCGTTGATGGTGTAATCAGTTCAGTTACTACAACTAAGATTAAGAAGAAATCTTCAAAGGTTACTTTTCCCATAATAACTTTACCCGATTCACCAAAAGGAGAATCTTCCCTGGAAACTTCTACAGATATTCACATTGTAGATTCATCTACTGCAAATTCAAAATCTGGAAACAAGAAGAAAGGTAAGAAAAAAAATAAACAGACTTCATCTCCCAAGGGAAAAACTGATAAAAATGAATCAACTGATGATAAACGGAAACCTCGTTATCCTTGTCTTATCTGTGATGAGGATCATTTCACCAACGAATATCCAATAGGGCTGAGGTATCTAAATTCGTCAAAGGTTCATCCACCCCTACTGTTTTGAAGGATCCTTTTCCTGTTCAAGATAGCAAAATGATTGGATCTTCCTCCAATGCATCAACATATATTTTGATGGTTGCGACTCGATCGCAAGATTATGGTAGTAAAAACCCTATTGCTGGTAAAGAAGTAGAAAATTATAGTTTTGCACCAGCTACATCTCCTTTGGTTTTGGATCCATTGCATATTGAGAAACCAAATCCTGATTTAGTAATCAAACCGCCTGCTAAAGGTGTACTTCGTAAATCAGCTTTCAATCCACATGCGAGAGCTGCTCAAAATTACAACATTGTGGAGGATTTAGAAATTTCTCCTTCAGCAATGTCAGCCTTGGAAGTGCTGCAATCATGTCCAACACAAAGGAAATTACTCTTATCAGCAATTGGAGCTATAGATCTTCAGGATTCAAACCTCATGGTCTTTGATTTAGAAAATTTTACACCTTGTCTCCCTCATCAAATGGCTTTTCAGATCCCAGTACTAGTAAAAAATAGACGTTGCTTTTGTATTTTTATTGATGAATGAGAATCTATGTGTATCATGTCATTAAACTATTGGAAATCACTTGCTTCTCCAACCCTTAACCGGTCACCAACAATCCTCATAGCTTTTGACGGAAGAGGATTCCATCCATTCATAATTTTATAGGATCTACCTATAGAATTCAAAGTAAAAATCGTTAATTTAGATGTGGAAGTAGTTGATGCCCCTCTAGATTACAACCTTCTTATGGGTCGAAGTTGGTCTTATGCTATGACTGTTGTCGTGTCATCCGTCTTTTGGATAATTATGTTTCCTCATCAAGGAAAGATTGTGAAAGTCGATCATCTCTCATATTATTCGTCTCACCCAGCTTCTATTGATAGTATTCAGCACGTAGGAAAAATGACTATCCCTTATGAGGATGTAGGAGTAGGTTTAATCAAATATTTCGCTTTCATGGGAACTTTTTCTATGCCTCCACCTAATGTACCGCATAATATTTCTAATATTGATATGATTACATCAAGCACTATTCCATTTGTTGATCCTTGGATAGTGCCTTTAGAATCAGAACTGGATTCATTCAATGGCAGGATGCCTTTGAGTTCTTTTGAGATAGAATATCAAACAGTAAAATCATTTTTCGATCCTTTATCAACTAATGCTAATCCAATGAATGTGATCAGCGAAGAATCATTTTCAACATCAATCTCGGCTACAACATCAATTCCTGATCCTTTTCAACAAGTGTTTCATACTGATGAAAGCATTCGTGAATTCTTGTTTATAGATGAATTGCCATGGGATGATCTCCATCATAGGTAATCATTTTTATCTGAGCTTGATAATTTTAAAAATAATTTTTCCTCTATTTTTACAGCTGACTATGTCGAGTAACCTCAGAGTCCAATCTCGATCACAAATTTGGATTCTGAAGTAAATTTGGGGAATATTTCTTCTACCATTCCTATTGACATCTCAGTGAAACCTGGAATTATTGAAAACATTCATATAGGTGCTTCGTGTACGTCAGATGAAATTTCTACATATAAAGCCCTATTTCAAAAATTCCACGACATATTTGCCTGGTCTTATGAATAAATGCTAGGAATCGATCCCAACATTGTCATTCATGAAATAAAGACTTACCCGGATGCTAAACCTGTCAGACAACGATTACGTCCGATACATCCACGAAAATTTGTTGCCATTAAAGCTGAAGTTGAGAAATTACTGAGAGCAGGTTTTATTTATCCAATCCCGTTAAGGAATTGGGTAACTAATATCGTTCCTGTTACGAAAAAACAAGGAACAATACAAGTATGTGTTAACTATAGGGATATTAACAAAGCTTGTCCTAAATACAATTATCCAACTCCTTATATCGACCAAATTATTGGCGATTGTGCTGGAAATGAAATGTATTCATTCATGGATGGATTTTTCGGATACAATAAAATAAACATACTCCCTTCCGATCAACCAAAAACAACGTTCATTTGTCCTTGGGGAACGTTTGCTTACTGTAAATTACCTTTCGGATTAAAGAATGTTGGGACAAATTTTCAAAGGGAAATTTCCTATGCTTTTCATGACATTAAACACATTTTGCAACCTTATCTTGATGATTTACCTGCTCATTCGTTACACAAGGAAGATTATCCAACTCACTTACGAGCGATTTTTATGAGATGTAGGTATTATACGATTTTCTTGAATCCACGCAAGTGTGTTTTATGTGTACAATCTGGTAGGTTACTGGGATTTGTCATTTTGAAATAAGGCATTCATGTCGACCCTTCAAAGGTTGAGGCCATTATCAATTTACCTCCTCCTTCCTCACTCCACCAACTCCAAAGTTTGTAGGGGAAAGCAAACTTTCTACGTAGATTCATCCAGAACTATGTTGAGTTAACCAAAGATTTTACCAGGCTTTTGAAACAGAATATTCCTTTCATTTGGGATGAGATTGCTGATTGATCTTTTGATGCTTTAAAACATGTGTTGACCCATGCACCGTTACTGCATCCACCAAAATATAGCCAGGATTAATTTTTATACTTAGCAGCCTCTGATTCCACCATTGGAATGGTATTAGTTTAGGAAGATAAATTCCACAACGAACATGTGATTTACTATCTTAGTCAGAATCTCAATCCCACAGAGATTAAATACTCACATGTGGAGAAATTGGCCTTGGCAGCAGTTCAAGTTGTCCAACGTTTTCGTCATTACATTTTGTTACGAAAAAAAACTGTGATTCTAATTGTAGCCCGATGATGTACATTTTGACTAAACAATTTCTCGGGGGGAAATACTCGAAGTGGATAGTTATCCTTCAAGAGTTTGATTTAGAATTTGAAAAATCCAAATCAAATAAATCACTAGTGTTCGCTAAACTTATGTATGACTTCCCAAATACTAAGACGGAAACTATGGTAGAGCATCCGATCACTGATGAATATCTGTTTCTTATCAGTATGTTAGATCCTTGGTATGTGGCTATCATCATTTATCTCCAAACACAAACTTTTCGGCCTGAACTTTCACGTTCACATCAATGAAAGATCCGTTACCAATCCCAACAATACAATACTGTTGGAGACACACTTTATCGTCGTGGTGCGGATTCTGTATTTCGACGTTGTTTAACTCATGAAGAGGCTAAACGAGTTTTGAATGACTGCCATTTCGGAGCATGTGGCGGTCATATGTCTAGGTATGACACAACCCAAAAGATATTGCGCGCTGGTTATTTTTGGCCTTCGTTATTCAAATATTGTATTCTTGCAGTCTGAAAATGCCACAATTGTCAAATTTTTTATTGAAAAATGCATGCACCACCAGCTCCTCTTCACCCCATAATTACTGTCGGTCCTTTTGCAAAATGGGGCATTGATTTCATTACATGTAACCCTCACTCGGCTGGGGGGCATGGGTATATTATTCTCGCAGTAGATTATTTTACCAAATGGGCAGAGGCGATGCCTACATTTGCGGCAGATGGAAAAACTACAGCTACTTTTGTATTCAATCACGTGATTGCTCGATTCGGTGTACCCCAAGCTATCATTATTGATCTTGGGAGCCATTTTCGAAACATTATGATGACCGAAATTTCTGACCAGCTTGGCCTGCGCCATGATAGTTCTACTCCATATTACCCGCAGGCTAATGGTCAGGTTGAAGTTGTCAATAAATTTTTAACCACTATGATTAAAAGGATAATCAGAATTCATAAATCGAATTTGCATACTATGTTTTTCTCAGCACTTTGGGCATACCAAACCTCAGCAAAAACCGCAACAGGTTTCACTCCTTTTCAACTGGTCTACGGTTTAGAAGCTATGTTACCGATTAGATGCGAAATACCATCACTCTAATTAGCCATAGAGTTACTACCAGCTACCTATGAAGAGGAAAAACACTTTTTGTACTTAGCACAATTAGATGAAACTCGGCACACCGCTGCATTGGCAGCCGAAGCTCATAAAAAACGCCTTAAAGCTTAGTACGATCAAAGTGTTACACCTCCTATTTTTTCATAAGGTGACCTAGCATTGGTATATGACCAAGCTAATGATAAACTAGGAGCTAAGAAATTTGAACCTATGTGTAGGCATGGTCCTTATATTGTCAAGTTGCAAAAGGGAATTACGAATTGATTGATTATGACGCGGTCTCTTTAGGTAAACCCAGAAATTGACTTTATCTAAAGAGATATTATGCTTGATTTTTTAGGTGAAGATCTTACCTGTAGATTAGTTATTTTTTCTAGATTAGTTGCTTCAGATGAGTGTGCCTAGTTAAATTTTGCGTTGACTACTATTCATGTTTATCTTGATTACTCTTGATATTGTTTCTCTGAAAATGAAAGTATTTGTACTGCTATTCAAAGTGTTCATTTCCATTAAATTAAGTGTGCAAAGTGTTTGTAAGGTCTTGCAAGTAAAACAAAGTGTTCTTGATAACTATTTATGAATTTAAGTGTGAGGAAATGTTATTTAAATTTACTATTTAACAACTTGAATCTAAATTACATAGTAGAATAATTTCACCATAAACACACAGCAACATGATGAGGTAGTTCACCCCTCCTGGGCTACATCTTCTAGGTCCAAGGCTCCCAATGGGCATGTCCTTGATATATTATGATGCTCAAATTGGTAATACAGTGATAAAAAGGCCTAAACAGACCAAACCAGCTGTGAAAATGAACTCAGAAAGCATAAATAAGCTAAGAATGACTCTTATTTCACCTAAAACAGTGAAGTGTAGTCCAATGTAGCTCCATTTCCCCATGGCCCTGATGGCTCTCCAAGCTTCCCTAAAGCAAAAATGGCTAAATTACACCTATGTTGGCTCTTCAACCTATCCCAATGGCTCCAGAATGCTCAGAATAGTCGAAATTGACTAAAATTTCATCCAAAAAGGTTCAATAATGGAGAAGTTATCATCAAAACAGTATTTTGCCCAATCTTGCTAAAAAAGCTCCACCAAATTTGGAATTACTCCAGGTAACTCCACTAATTTAGCAACGCCGCCGGATTAGGTGTTCCGCTAGTCAGAACCGCCGGATTAAACTGTCAGTTACATTAAAGGTTTAATGTGGAGTGGTCACATTGCGGTTGGTTTCCGTCGGAACCGTCAGCATGACCGTTGGACGGTTAGCCCCTAGGCACCGCGGCATGGTCTGCTGGATAGGAGCTTAGGCCCTTGAGCTTATCACCTGCTTCACCACTCAACAGCCAACTGGGTCCATTTTTATGTGACCCAAACGCGTTCGGGTCGGGTCGTCCTCCACCCGACTGACCCGACATGTCTAGAAACTTCTGTTCAACCGTTCAACATTCAACTCCATTCACTGCTGCACGTAGCTCGTTCAGGGTGGCCCGTGACCGTTCAGGTTGGGTCGTGCCCGACTGACCTGAACGCGTTCAGCTCGGGTCAAGATGCGCTTCACAAAATTTCAAACAACATTTTTTAACCTTTGGCCTGGGGCCACATGGCATCCTCTGATAGGCCTTCAAACACCCTTTAAAAAAATGAAACTTTGCCATTGATTAATTTTTCTAAAGATGACATAATTTTGAATTCAAAGGTGTTGTTTTGAAGGTCATTTTGCAACTTAAAACTTGAATATATTTCACATCCAGCATCGGATTTGAGTGTCATTCGTGATGCTAGGTGACGAATACTATCTGGTCAATCAATTTGTTACCAATTCTAAGCAGTTCCAATTTTGAGCATTTTTTCCCTCTTGGATATGATCACCTTATCACACTTCCCCATTGGGAATCTTTTGGACCACAAAAGCCTTCAATTACCTATTAAGAAGATGAGGGTATAGGTCCCTCACCTTTTCCACCTCAATCCACTTTGCCTTACTTGGTTTGCTACCTTTAAGACCAACTCAAACATAATCAACATTTCCCCTCCTCGAAGTGCATGTCCTTCTGTCAAGGATAGTATCCTCTTTCAACTCATCCAAAAATTCTGGTGAGAAATCCTCTATGGATGGCAGCTAAATGTCACTTCATAATCAGCAATTAAAGGAGGTTCATACAAATGTAAATTTTCCACATTCACAATGGAATACATTTGCATATATGAAGGCAAATCTAGTTGAAAAGCATTATTTCCAACTTGTTTAAGGATCTTGAATGGACCATAATGAATAGGCTTCAGCTTTTTACCTTCTCCTTGCATTCTTTCCTTACTAATATGTAGCCATACCTCATCCCCTTCTTGAAACTTATGATCAACTCTGTGTTTATCATGCCTCTCCTTGTACTTGCCTTGACTTTTTTCAAGCTGTTCTTGAACCTGCTGATGTATGAGCTGAATTCTTTCAATGAACATGTGAGCTTTGTCAATTTCACTATGCCCATCAATGGCCACATCTTTCTCAAGAATGAAATCTAAAGGTGACTTAGGAAAATACCCAAAACAAGCTTCAAAAGGTGAAGTATTTGTAGAAGAGTACTTGGCCCGGTTGTAAGCATGTTGAATGTAATGCAAGTGCTCATCCCAATCCTTGGGATGCTTGCTAAAACAACCTCTCAAAAGATGTCCAATGGTTCTGTTCACTACCTCTGTTTTGCCATCTGTTTGTGGATGGAAATCAATACTCTTCTTCAACTTGGTGTCCATTATCTTCCATAGATTGGACCAAAAATTCCCAACAAATCTGGAATCCCTGTCACTAACAATAGAAGTAGGCAAGCCATAATGAACCCATACATGTTGAAAATATAAATCAGCAGTTATATATTTCTTACATGGCATAAGAATACACATCTTGTTGAATCGATCAACTACTACATAAAGATAATCATGTTGCTTTCTAGATAATGGTAGACCTCCAAAAAAATCCATAGAAACACTTTCCCATGGTCTAGAAGGTACTGGAAATGGCATATATAAACCAAGCTTCCTATTTCTAGGCTTGCTTCTAGCACATAATGAACAACCTCTAATGAAACGTGAAACACCATCTACCATGCAAGGCCAATAACAATACCTCTGTAAATGTGCCACCGTTTTACTTACCCCGAAATGTCCAGCAATAAGAGAAGAATGAGCTTCTCTCATGATGCTTAGTCTCTCTCCCTGTGGTATAAATAACTTGCCCATATGAAACATAAAATTATTATGCAAATGATAATTATTCTCCTCAACATGATTCCCTTCACTCAAGTTAACATATACATCCTTAAAATCAACATCTGATGCATATTTTTCTATGTAGCTCTCATGTACAATAGAATCATTCTTAAGTAAAGTAGTAGAAATAATAATAGGCCTTGAAAGAATATCATCAAATTTATTTTAAATACCTTTCTTGTACCTTATTACCAAGTGAAATTGTTGTAGGAAACCCATCCATCTGAAATGTCGTGTTGCTGCAATTTACTTTGCGACTGCAAGTACTGTAAAGGCTGATGGTTGGTATGAACAATTGTTTCTTTGCACATCAAATAGTGTTTCCACCTTTTGACACTTTGTGCCAATGCATACAACTCCTTATCATATGTATGATAATTCACAATAGCACCATTAAATGTCTCAGAATGAAATGCGATAGGCTTACCATGCTGTAAGAGAACTGCACCCATGTCGTAATCACTAGCATCGGTCTGAATCTCGAATGGCTGTCTCAAGTCTGGTAATGCAAGGACTGGAGCTGAACTTATATTTACTTTCAAATAATCAAAATATTTCTGTTGCTTGCCTCCCCATTGGAAAGCACGCTTCACACTAGTCACTGCATGCATAGGAGCTGCTATGGCAGAGAAGTTATAAATAAACTTCCTCCAATACTGAGTTGCACCCAAAAAACTTCTTACCTTTGTAATGGATTTGGGAGTAGGCCAATTCACAATGGCTTATACTTTGGAAGGATCAATTCTCAAAGCACCTCCTCCTACTATGTGTCCCAAATAAACAAAAGAAGTCTTTCCAAATTCACACTTAGATATTTTAAGAAATAACTGATTTTTCTTCAAAATATCAAGTACTTTCTTAACATGCATGACATGCTCTTCTCTAGTATTGCTGAAAATTAAGATTTCATCTAAGTAGACAATAAAAAAATCATCAAGAAAAGGATGTAAGACATCATCCATTACCCGCATGAAAGTTGCAGGTTCATTGCATAAACCAAACGGCATAACAAGCCACTCAAAGAGTCCCTGTTTGGTTTTAAATGTTGTCTTCCAAATTTCACTTTCTGCAATTATAACTTGAGGATAACCACTACTTAAGTCTAACTTAGTGAAATATTTAGCATCTTTCAACTGATCTAACAAATCATCTATCCTTGGAAGTGGGTAACGATTCTTTATCGTTATCTTTTTCAATGCCTTGAAGTCCACACACATGCGCCAAGTTCCATCTTTCTTTGGAATCAACACTATCAGTGACCCACATGGCGAAGTGCTTGGTCTTATGAATCCTTTTTCCAACAAGTATTTAATTTTCCTCTTGATTTCAGCATTCTCCATGATAGACATGCGGTACATGCCGATGTTAGGAAGAGGACAATCTTGATGTAAATGGATTTCATGTCAAATCTCCCTTTTAGGAGGTAAACCTGTCGATTCTTGAAACATCTAATGATGTGCATCAACTACATCATATAAATCTGATTTAATCTTGGAATCACAATTTTCAAATGACTCATGATTCATATCAACCTTGGTCTTAACCATAAGAAGTACAAAACTCTTACTAGAATTTACTAGCCTTTTTACCTGTCCCGCATTTACCATCGCTATATTTTCCTTCTTGCGATGTGCTCTGACAATGAACTCCTTGCCATATTTAAATAGATGATACTTATTTTCATGGCGATGGAAGATCGCTTTCCTGTCAAATAATTAAGGACTTCCCAAAACAATTCCTGATATATCAAGCGGTACTACATCAAATTCAACTGTGTCAATAAAGTGTGTAGTAATGGCGAATCACAATATGCACTTTCTTGAGACTTGTAAGTTTTCATCCTTGCATATCCAACCAAGTGTATAAGGCTTTGGATGTGGAATGGTCTCAATTTTAAGCTGTTTGATCAAGTCTTCTCATATGATATTTTCTTGTGACCCACTGTCAAACAGTGTGTCAATTTTTGTCTGTTTTGAGACTACCCTTACATGGAACAATTCAATTCTTTCTTCCTCATTTGGAGCTTGTACATGACAGTTTGAAGTACTAGTGCTTGGCTTAGTTTCAATTTCCTTTCCCTTCATAATTTTCAAACCCATGGCTACAATTTTGGTTTTGTCACCTGAATCATCACCTAAATCTTGTGGTGTATTTGTAGTAGCTGCAGTTTTCTTCTTTCCTTTTTTTTTGTTAAACTGAGTTATTTTTTCAGGATGTAATTTCCATCAGTTTTTCTCTTCATGGCCGTCTCTTGAACAATGTTTACATATTAATTTTTCACCCTCTTTTTTGATAGATGCATTCTTTTTTCCTTTTCCCTTAATGGTTTTATCTTTGTTCTTCCCTTTAAAAGGCTTGTTTCTACCCTCATCAAAAGTGTTTTTCCCTCTAGCCTATAAATGCGTAGCTTGTACACAAACTTCATCTAGACTAGTAGGATTGAACATAAGGATAGTATGTTTAAGGTAGCTATGCAAACCACCTATATATTTCAGCAACGTATCTTGAATTTGTAAGTCTACCCCTAATAAGAGTTCTCTTCTCCTAAACTCTTGGGTGTAGTCTTGCACATTTTGTCCCTTAAGTTGTCTAAATTTTTTCCAATTCATGATAGCCTTTTGTAAATGAGCTAATGGATAAAATTTATTTTTAATTGCAGTAATAAATTCAGCCCAGGATAAAGTGATCTTACCATGTTTTTTAATTTCATCCTTGGTCTTGGCTTCCCACCATACCAATGCTGCTCCATCCATTCTCAACGAGGCTAATTGTATCTTGGCATCATCATCATGAAGGTTTTGTATCCTTAAATAAACTTCCAACTGTCTGATCCAATTGTCAAGTTTCTCTGCATTTACTTCACCGTTAAACATAGGTAATTCAAATTTGACATCAAGCTTTAAAAATGGAATTTTACCAGTGGTTTTAGACTTGTGATATTGATTCACCAAAGTCTAGGATGACGATGTAGAGGAAGAGGATGAAGATGGGGATGGTGGATCACCATTTCCTCCATGTCCTTTATTTGACTTGTCATCACTTTTCTTTCCTCCTGAAGAACCCTCTCCTTCTTTCTGGTTTTTAGACCCTTCTCCAGCAAGCCTATCATTCCTTTCTTGGTAGAGTATCCTCACCATCTCAGTCATATCCAAGAAAGCTTTCCAGAATACCCGTTCTTCTTCCTTAGGATCCATATCTTCAGGACCTTCTCCCTCTCTTGAATACATGCTTGAAGCTGCTTCTATGGCTCTTGGAGGTGGCTCTCTGACCCTTCTTGGTTGTGGATTTCTTTGTGCACTAACCAAGTTTCCTTCACCTCTCTTGAGTTTAAGCCTAGTAAGCATCAAAACTTGCAAACAATCAACTATATCTTTACACAAACCAAATGCTGAGTAAAACTCTAGCTTCTAAGGCTCTAATCCTGAGCTCTGATACCATCTGATCTGAAAATGAAAGTATTTGTACTGTTGTTCAAAGTATTCATTTACATTAAATTAAGTGTGCAAAGTGTTTGTAATGTCTTGCAAGTAAAACAAAGTGTTCTTGATAACTGTTTATGAATTTAAGTGTGAGGGAATGTTGTTTAAATTTACTATTTAACAACTTGAATCTAAAATATATAGAAAAATAATTTCACCATAAACACACGGCAACATGATGAGGCAGTTCACCCCTCTTGGGATACATCTGTCAGGTCCAAGGCTCCCAATGGGCATGTCCTTGATATATTATGATGCTCAAATTGGTAATACAGTGAGAAAAATACCTAAAAAAACCAAACCAACTGTGAAAATGAGCTCAGAAAGCAAAAATAAGCTAAGAATGACTCTTATTTCACCTAAAACAGTGAAGTGTAGTCCAATGCAGCTCCATTTCCCCCATGGACCTGATGTCTCTCCAAGCTTCCCTGAAGAAATAATGGCTGAAAGACACCTCTGTTGGCTCTGCAACCTATCCCAATGGCTCCAGAATGCTCAGAATAGTCAAAATTGACTAAACTTTCGTCCAAAAAGGTTCAATAATGGAGAATTTATCATCAAAACAGTATTTTTCCCAATCTTGCTAAAAAACCTCCACCAAATTTGGAATTACTCCAGTTAACTCCACTAATTTAGCAACACCGCCAGATTAGGTGGTCCACCAGTCGGAACCTCCAGATGAAACTATCAGTTACATTAAAGGTTTAATGTGGAGTGGTCACATTGTGGTTGGTTTCCGGACGGTTAGCCCCTAGGCACTGTGGCATGGTCCGCTAGATAGGCGCTTAAGCCCTTGAGCTTATCACCTGCTTCACCACTCAGCAGCCAACCGAGTATGTTTTTATGTGACCCAAACATGTTCGGGTCGGGTTGTCCTCCACCCGATTGACCCGACGCATTCAAAAACTTTTGTTCAACCATTCAACATTCACCTCCATTCACTGCTGCACGTAGCTCATTCAGGGTGGCCCATGACCGTTCGGTTCGGATCGTGCCCGACTGACCCAAACACGTTCAGCTCGGGTCGGGCTGCCCTTCACAAAATTTCAAACAACATTTTTTAACCTTTGTCCTGGGGCCACGTGGCAGTCTCTGGGTAGGCCATGTGGCATCCTCTGATAGGCCTTCAAACACCCTTTAAAAAAATGAAACTTTTCCATTGATTAATTTTTCTGAAGATGACATAATTTTGAGTTCAAAGGTGTTGTTTTGAAGGTCATTGTGCAACTTAAAACTTGAATATCTTTCACATCCGGCATCGGATTTGAGTGCCGTTCATGGTGCCAGGATCGCAACAAAAAATACTATCTAGTCGCTCAATTTGTTACCAATTTTTAGCAGTTCCAATTTTGAGCATTTTTTCCCTCTTGGACATGATCACCTGATCAATTGCAGATGTCGATGTCCCTTCAAGCCTACATTGGTTTTGTTGATGGTGACTGTCGTAGTACACGGAATATCTCTTCCATGGCCTGTGTCATCTATTCACCCACTTATGAGTTAGTTTCTATACATGGGGTAAGCCTCGGTCAAACAACGAATAATGTTGCAGAATATAGCGCAGTGATTGAGTTATTATCTGATGCCATTTCATTTGGCATTCGGCGTTTGATCGTTAGGTTAGATTATAAAATCATTGTATTACATTTAAACAGAGTATACGCAATTAAAAATCCAGCGTTACCGAGATTATTCTTAAAGGTTCATCTCTTGGAAAGGTAGTTTGATTACATTGAATATCAACACATTCCAAGAAATTTAAATACATTGGCTAATGAATTAGCTAATAATGCTATAAATAAACATTTGTGACATTAAAACAGTAAGTTAAAAAAACATTCGATAAGTGTTGGATAAAATAGCCATCGAAAGTAGTCATATCACAAATAGAGTTTGTGTTTCAAAAAATATTACATCGTCTAGGACCATAGGTTTAAAACACCTTATGATCCAAAATGTAGTGATACAAAAAGAAAAAATACAATGATCTGCGATGATCACCCACTATCCATGGTGATGATCATGATAATACACTATCGCTTGTTCCACTCTACGCAGACATCTCCAAAACTGGCCAAGAACACCAGCAACATGCATCTGAGGCGTAGAGGAATATCATCCATACTAGTCTCTGGAATGTCTCTGGTTAACCTCTCCAGGTTCTTCTCTAAACCAATGAGAATATCTGCTGCCTGATTCTCTGGCGGTGCAATAACATCTGTTTGCTTCCTCTCAAAGCGGTGGAGATTGGCTGGTCTTCATGGACCAACATCTGCATTTAAATTTTTGTCATCAGTACTAGATGATTGAAAAAAAAATAAAAAAAATTAGAGTTAAAAACACATCAAAATGATTGATTTACCTGACTCATCCCATTGTGTTCCTGGAGGAAGAGGCATATCAGGGTCACGTGGAAATCTATCCCAGCATATGGAAAATCTTCAATGGCGAAGATTTGGTTCTGTAGCCAATGAAAGTATGCAGGTGTAAATCGAGCTATCTCAAAACCCTCTTCATGACGGGCCATCACTTGTACCCAGCGGGCCATCCGAGGCTCTCTGACTCTACCAGCATCAACCGAGATAAGCTGGGGGGTAAGAGATGGAATCCTCTCTAGAGCAAAAGAAACTACGATAGCTCCATATCCAAAGTTTTTCAACTTTGCATTCTTAGGTCTGGTTAATTGGCCTTTTACATTAACCAATACTCCTTCACACCAGTTGAAGATGGTGCCTCTGTAGCATTCAACCGCTATCTGCATCTGGGCTTTAGTAGCCATGTGTGGAGCTGCACTCCCACACAATCTAGCCACTGTGAATGCAACCACTTTGAGTTCAAGACAGATACTGGTTTTTATATCAATGCGGTTGTCTTTTGGATCAGCCTCTTCATTACAAAATTCTTGTTGATAGCTAGCTATAGACTGGCCACCTTGCCTAGCCCCAAACAAGGAAATAGGTTCTCCTCTTTTGGACAAACCTGTAAGGAAGTATATATCCTCTAGCTCAATTTCAAGCCGATGATCACCGATAATGAAACACTATTCTTGAACATCCCACCTATTCACCAACCATGTCAAGAGCTCTACTTGAGCCCTCATGCCCTGCATTTCCCAATATTTGTATAATCCACAGTTTTTCAAAACACGCAATGTGGGTAAACTTCCCATAGTTGCCTCATATACTGCCTCATGTTCACATTCTCTCCATTCAAGCATTGTGGATACTCTGCAATAGACACATTGAAAGATTAGATCCAATTAGAATGAAAAATTTTGGCTTAATTTGAGAGAAATCATATTTTTATTTTGTTCACGGTGCCTCCGTACTTTTTGCATTAAGACAGTGCGAGCTACCGCACGCGTTATACATGAAAAGTGCGGGACCTCGATAATTTTCCTTTGGAAAATTATTGGGGTACGCAGGTACTGTGTGTATTACCTGCGGTACCCCGAGAGCAATTTTTTGAACCTATTTTTCTCTTAAAAAATGATTTTAAAGCCTAAAAAGAGAATGTAAACGGACAAAAATGAAGAGAAATGTATTGTGGATTACCTAGAGTCGACGATTTTGGATTCAGACGGTCGGTTTTTCTGATATATCCTTCAGAAATTTTTCTACCAAAAGCTCTCAACTTTCACTTTGGATGCAAATGGTAAAAATGAATTGGTTAAACTACTTTTTATAAGATTTTTTGAATAAATAAAATAATATTTTATTTATTTTCCACTTTGAAAGGTTGTTTTTCAAATAATTTTTACTTATCTAAAACAGGTATGTTTAATTTATTTTTTTTGCGTTTTTGTGCAGAATACAAGATTTTCAAGTGAAATAATCATTTGGCAATGAGTATGCTTTTTGTCACTTTTTTGAACTTGTTAAAACTTAAATAAAAAGTGACACTATATGAGTACATTTTTATCACTTTTTCAAACTCGTTAAAACTTACAGAAAAAAGTGAAACCATGGAGTCCTCTTTTAAGCCCTTTTCAGACTCTCTAAACATGAAAATATTGTCGAGTACTTGACTATTCGAACTCGTTAAAGGAAATGAACAGTCGTCCCTTTAGTATAAGTTTACCCCTTTTTCGGACTGAAATGGACTATATACAAAAAAGGTATATGTTGACTAATCATGGTCAATAGAGTTCTCTCCTACATTATTTTATCCTTTTTCAGGCTTGAGAAACTAAATTTATGAAAAAATACACCCACGGAGTTTTATTAAGTTTTTCTTCTGACTCCCTAAAATTGAAAAACACTAAGTTTCACCTATACTAGACTCGTTAAAACTTAACAGTAAAGGACCTATAAATTATAACAGGAATGAACCACTCCTTCTTAGAGTTCAATTTTAATACTAAGTTGGACTCATCCGAAGGATGAGCTTATATAACAAGAAAATGTTATCCTCCTCAAAGTTGTCAAAAACAAAGAGGTACTTGCCAGAAATGGTGGGGGAAAAGAGAGAAAATGAATCCAGTTGTCACACTTTGTTTTAAAAAGTTGTATACTACTCTTGAACATGACACTTTTTTCACATTCATATTTGGGTTGGGAAAATCCTTTGGCCAAACAGTTAATCAAACCACATTGAAAGTCTTCAGCCGGTTTCTGGGTATTAGCTTTAGGTCAATCGTCACCATCTGCAGTGTCGTTATGTGTTCAAGTGATCAGTTTAATAAACCAATCATTGCAAACATTTGTCTCCATTTGTGTTGACCATCCATGAGTCAGTCCTTGCTAAAAATTTCTTCAAAAACTTGACCTAATGGTTTCGTGTCATGGGCTTTCCTACGATGGATCACTTTCTATCGATGACAACCCATCATCTAGAAATTTGATCTAGAATCCTAACAGTACCTTGGAATCTGCATGCCCTAATGGTAGGTTTCTCACCTTTGACGATAGGTTTCATCATTGACCTTTGATCAAACGATTCTGTGAAATTTTCGACTTCAGATCACAAATTCACATTTCATAGATTGTACTGAGTACTTTGAGAACCATTGTCATTATTGGTGGTTTCTCTCACACTTGTTAACAATTTACATCATTGACTGGTAATCAAGTGGTTTCTACCATGTTCGACTTCGACACAATTAATCACATGGATAGAATTGTACTAGTTCGAGAAGCAAGAATCAAGACCCTGGATCTAGTTTCCACCATCCAGGCTACGAGGAATTTTATTATTCATTATACATTAGACTACTTCTAACAGATGGATGCGTCCATATTTTATCTACTCTTCATGTAATTCTAAAATCATTTATGTATCAGAACATGTAGTTAGTTTTTATCTAACTATAGGAATTCCTACCTCAATGATGATATACATATATATATGCTTGCATTGAATGTTTTTTCATGGTTTCAACTGGTGTGCCTGCAGCCCAATCCTCCAAATGATAAATCACTTCACTCTTCAGAACTCTTCAGACTTCGCACTTTAGGGGGAAATCTGTTACACTAAAATTTGTCACCATGACATTTAGCTATCTATATGGGTTCATCATTACCTATTTATTGCTCCCTTAGAGGTCTAAAAACATAAAGTTCCTAAACCAAGTCTTGGAATTGGAGAAAATCTCTTAAAAATCCTAAAAATCCTAACTCCGCACTTTTCCTAGTCATTCCCTGCGGTACTACAGCTAATTGCTATAAAAAATGTGGTACATC
>CM076582.1:1663715478-1663983489 GCA_034641835.2 Pinus albicaulis
AATGCATGTGATGCAAATTTAAATAGAACCTTTATTCCAAGTTCTTCTATGCATATATGTCAATTTTTTTTAAGGATGATTGCCATTGTTTTAAGCCATTATTGCAACAAGTAGAGGGTAAAGATGTCGCTTATGGTGAGCCTTAAAGTTCAAACATTTTTCAAGACAAGAATTGTGATGAAAGTCTGAAAAGGAAAGCTGTCTCCTCTACTAGTTCATCGTATTTCGAAGACAAAAAGGATGGACATTCCATGTAGCAAAAGAGGTATAATCATTCACATGATCAATTTAATTATGTTTCAGCAAAGAATGATAATTTTTCTTGTTCAAATGAAATAAAGTTTTTTTGCACATTTTGTGGTGGATTTAACCATGTTGCTTCAAGTTGCTGGTTGAAAAAGAAAGCACATAGGAAGCGGAAGAGGCAAAGAGAACTTTCTCGGAAAGTGCTTAAGAGTTGCACATTTTGTCAAAGGAAGGGACATGTTGTCTCTAATTTTTGGACCTTGCATCCAACTCATCGTCCAAAGCACATGTAGCTAAAGGACAACAAGTTTGGTGCAAGTGGATCTATGGAGTCTATTATTGATGTGGAAATGAAAGATTCACATGAAGAATTGCAGTTGCAACAAAAGACGCCATGGAGTTGGCTTGGTAGGAAGTGGATTAAATTCTTATTGCAGCAAGTCATTACTCATTTTGTACATGCAAATTTCAGATTGGTATGCATGTATTTCAGTTGGAAAGTTGATGCAAGATTGCGTGTGAAAGCAATTTCAGTTGAAGGAATTTCTTTTTTGTTGCAAAATTTCGCCATGGAGGTGTAAAAGATGAGTATGATACTCACTTATGTTG
Organism: Pinus albicaulis; assembly: GCA_034641835.2. Lineage (NCBI taxonomy): Eukaryota > Viridiplantae > Streptophyta > Pinopsida > Pinales > Pinaceae > Pinus > Pinus albicaulis. The sequence goes on from CM076582.1 coordinate 1,663,716,334, forward strand.
CAGCAATGTATTTTAGTTTCAGCTCTTAGTCACCCACTTTTTTTTGGGATGATGTACTTGTTGGCATTTGAAAATAAGAGTTGAAGTTGCACAAGTACATAGAGGTTGTATGTGTAAATAATGAATTGTATATAGTTCATTGTACATGATACATACACATGTGTTTGTCAAGATGTATCTTGTTTTTTATCGACTTGTGTCGATTATGTCACACATGACTGTCGACTTGTGTCGATTGTGTCACACTTGTTTGTCAACTTGTGTTGATGGTGTGCACACTTGTTACAGATTTTGTGTGTCATTTGTATAGCACATTTCATTGTCAACTTGTTGTTGATGTCGTATGTTGTACAAGGTACCTTTGGTGTCGAATGGTGCAGGAAACGAAGTGTCAGTGCAAAGCAGTGTAAGATTCCCTGAGTTGGAAAGGCATGCAGTCAAAGAGGGCATAATTTTCAGCAAGAGTCATTGCTGATTTCAGAATGACAGATTGGTATGGTAAGAAAACTTGGTTGGGATTCGGCACAAGTACATGGCTCTTTCAACAAAAATTCGCCATGTGAACAGTTCACAATTCAGGAAAATTTTTGGAAGTTGAAGAGAAGAGGATGTGGTTATTCTCTCATTTTCTGTATTACAGTTCAGTTTCATCATTTCAGTGAGCTTTTGGGGTCCAAAAGCCTCTCATTTGGGAGGTGTGATTAGGAGCTCAAGACCAAGCCATGGAAAAAGCTCAAAATTGAAAGTGTTAAAAATCACTTTCAACTTGAACGACTGGATAGGCCTCGGCGATACGATCCTAATGTCATGAATGACACTCAAATCCGACACTGTATGTGAAAGTTATGCAGCTTTGAAGTTTTCAGTAAACTGCAAAAACTGAGTTTGACCAAGGTTGACTTGACTTTGGAAATTATTAAAAAAATAATATTCTAGGAACATTCAGGGAATATTCCTTGAAAAATTCTATGGAATATATCGTTTGAGCCAATCGTGTTCTGACACTTGGCATATTGTGGTTCTTATTAACCAAAGGTCACGATATGTATTTAAAGTTTGATATTGTTTCGATTGGGGCAGAAAGGGGGCCAGCCCCCTACACATATTCCCAGAGCCCGGAACCATGGCCCTATATTCCTGGTAGTTACCATTGCAGTTTTAATGGATATTTTCACATGGCGCGGAGGAGAGTTAGATAACATTTATATTTACGGTTTTTATAACCGTTAACTCCACGGTTAGGCGACGGTCTATATGGAGTTTCCTATGTGACCACGTAACGTCTGGCAGTTAATTCTACCTCCAGCGGTTCCACCATATTTGGCACCTATTCGACTAATTTCAAAGTTTCTCCATATTTGGCACTCTTATTTGCGGTTAGCCCACATTTAGTGGGATTTTAACCTAACATTGGGCAAATACTGTTTTGAGCATAACTTTTAATAGGCTCAACCTTTTGGAACGATTTTTTATTTTTATTTTGTATCTTCTCAGCATTATGAAGCCATTGAGATAGGTTTCAGAGCCATTGGAGCTGATCTTCAGCTTTTTTAGCTTCGGAGAAGCTTTTTGAGCCATGAGGGCCATTTTGGGTTTTGAGCTGTGTTGAGCTATGGTTAACATTGGAGGTGAACCAAAAGTCATTTTTGACTATTTTCAGCATTCTAGAGCCATTGGGATAGGTTCCAGAGGTAGTAGAGGTGTTCTACAACCATTTTAGCTCCAGTGAAACCTTTTGAGCCATTAGGGCCATTTTGGTAATAGAGCTGTATTAGGTTGTACCTCTCTGTTTGAGGTGATTCAAAGACCATTTTTAGCTATTTTCCACATTATAAAACCAATGGAAGAGTTTTTAGAACTTTTTGAAGACTTTCAGAGGTCGAAAACCTTCAGGAGAGTTTTCAAGGCCACTAAGGCCATTTTGGGGTTTGAGCTGTTTTGAGTTGTACCTTTCTGTTTGAGGTGAACCAAATATCATTTTCAGCTAATTCCTACCTTCTGAACCTATTGGAAGAGGTTTAAGATCTTTTGAGGACCTCTACAGCCAGAAAAGCTACAGAGGAGTTCAAAGAGCTGTCAGGGCCTTATTGCAGAAATCACTGTTTGTGGTAATTCTTCATTGTTTAGTGAATTTAGAAAGGCATTATTAGCTTTTTCATGTCTTCTGAATTAGTATTTTCATTCATATTTGTCTATTTAGACACTCTTTAACTTGTATTAGCCTTTGAAGCATTTTAATACAAGAGGACAAGCTCATTTTGGGAGGCTTGATCCAGCAGACGTAGCCCAGGAGGGGTGAACTGCTCATCAAAAATTTGTGTCATGTTATGCTAAAGTTATATTGCTGAAAAAATTTGATTTAATATTAAAAAAAAAAATTAAAATAACTTGCCTTCACACATGAACTCTTATAAAGTTTCCAAAAACACTTTGTTTCAATTGCAAGACATGATTAACAGTTTGCACATGTCATTTGATGGAATTTGAGTGTTAACTTCTACAAGTTATAAATACAGAGTCTATAAAGGGTCAGGTAGCCTCTGGATCTCATCCTTTTATCAAAGATGACATATCTAGTAAATGCCCCTACATTGAATCTCTGGATTAGATCTAAGAAGTTGTTTGATTTTTGCAACAAGACATGGAGAATTTTGCACACAGTTAGTTAATGGAAATGGATACCTTGCACACATTTTCAAGTACTTCCATTTTAAGATAAGTAAGCTATGCGATTTGCGATGTGCACTAAATAATGAAAGCATAAAGGAAAAGAACTTTATTTCCTAATTTTTGTTGACAGGCTAAAAATTAAACAAAATAAATTTCCTATTAATTTTAAATGATCCCCATTTAGTGAAAATAAATGGGGGGTTGTTGTATAGCACAATACCACCACAGTAGCTGCAACCTCCATTGCACCTACTACACAGTCTACTGAGGGTGCTGACTAATTCAAAAAATATGTGGAGAATTTGTCAATTCAGACAGAGGAAATTAAAATTTTGCAAGGGCATGTCAAGGCACTACAGGACCAGAAGACCATGAGTGAAGCTTCACACCTTGCTGAAGCTCAGAAATATCAGAGGCTGATTGAGAGACTACAGAAATCTAAAAGGGAATAAGCTATTGGAAAAACCTTGGCCCAATCCAAGGAAATTATTTGGACTGATATTATGAATTCTATGACTGAAATTTGGCCATGTATTCAGATTATTTTTGAGTAGAAATATTTAATAAAGAAAGAAATAGAGGCCATTATAGAGATCAAAGAATAGTTGGGAGACATGCCTGCCACAAATACAAACATCATTAAGTTCCTAAATTCAATGAATAGTTATGAATTGGATGATTTAGGAATTGATGATAGAACATGAACAATTTTAGAGGTAAAGAAGATTTTGACCAAAAAGAATCTTATTGCTCAGTTGGAGGAAAAATGTCAGAGTTTGGAGATAACAGTTAATATATTTTTCACCAGGATAGAAGCTCTAAATCAGAAAGGGCTACCCAGTTTATTTTTAATTAATAAAAAATTGATTACTCATGAATATTATATTAGAAAACTGAAGGAGGTAGCCAGAGATAGTTCAATGTTTGCAAACATCAAAGGCAGCATGACAGGCAGAGCTTTCTTAGAAGCCATGGGGAATGATTTCCTTATCCAACATGAAGTAAATCATATTTTTGTAGTGAGGCCAACATTTGAAAAGTATACTGAGGTTAATGAAATTTACTGGAAGGTAACTAATTTAACCATTCCAGATGAAGATATATGGGACAAAATTTGTGAATTACTAGAATGATTAGTAATTCAGATGCAGTAAAAGGAAATGCTAACACATAGACAACATATCAGCCAGCGCAACACAGAAAAAGGCCAATTCATCAACTGACTCCTCCAAAGTAAAGCCACCTCTCCATGCAATTATCCACCTTGCTTATTACTCTGCAGAGATCGATTATCTTGTTTAGAATTGTGCTAATTATACATTGTCTATTGAGACAACGATTTTGTAATGATTTTGTAAATTATTGTATATATACTTCACATTTTGAAGTATTCCAGGTTGATTGTTGAATAAAATTTTCTCCAAGTTATTGTAATTTTTTGGTTGCTGGACTCATCAATACTACAAGGAAATTCTTCATAGGATTCATGTGTTGTACAAATTGGTGATGTTTTTCTCCTCTTCATGTGTTTATTCATTGTTTTATTTCACTGTCATTTCTTAAAAGCTAAATTACATTATAGAAACGGTGACAAATAGTATTTGTTGGAATATGCACCCTATTCTGGCTGTAGGTAATTTCTATGTTTTCTGCTAAAGTCAAATTAAGGAATTATTTTATTGCTCCTTAGTTTCTACTGAACCTTTCATTTCTTCTATTCGTATTCATTTAAAAAATTCTGAAAGATCCAACTAGTGCAACCTAGCTTAACCTGTGAAATTTCTTCAAAGTTTGATGCAAATCCAGTTAATTTTTAGACTTCATAACCCAATGGAATTATAAGATTTCAATAAACCAAACAATCCAATCAAATCACAAACAAACAAACAAATTTCACAGTAATAAATAGATTAAAACTTATATAAAACAAAGATAAAATTTACAGAGGGATCCCTCTCTGAAGTTGGCAGGGCTAGATCCCAGCTTCCAAAGAGGTTTTGATGTTGTCCTTTGTGTTTACTCTCACAATCTCATAAATTATAGAACGATAAAAAAATTAATTCTGACTTAGAACACGTTAATTTATTTCATGGCTTAAGGAAATATTACGTTAGTCATGATCTAATTTTTGTTTCCGTTATTTGGTCAACACCCATTAAATATGACAATTTACATAAGAACCTACAAGTAAAATCATGTTGTGTTCCACTCAAATTTTTAACTAGGAACACAAAATGAATTGTATATTCGATTACCATATAAGACTAGTATGTTTAAATTATAACCTAGTGATAACCTATTTTCTACCCATAGGATTTGGATGAAACCTGGTAGAATTGGCGCTAGTCATCTATACATAGTAGTAACATGTTTTGATTCCTTCTCATTCATGGTATAAACTTTCAATTTCACTAATATATTGATAAAATACATAGAACCTATTGTGATAACAAACAAATCTCATTTATTCTACTATTTTATGGTTCGAAATATAATTTCCCATAATCATATATAGAGATACTTCTATGATAGCTAAGTAACCTTTTCAATCTTAATTTTGGTTAAATACTCCTCCCTTGGGGTGATCAAGCTCTATTTACTCATCTACTCTGATCAGAATACTCATAGTTTCTAAAATTCTTCTCTATACAAACCTTTACCTTTTAAAAGTGGTTAGTTTTTATATATATCGAGTGTTAAACTTGTCTATAATTCATATCTCATTTTATTCACCTCTACTCGATTATAATTGCATATAAATCATTCAACCAACTCCTCGTCAAGTCACTAACAATTATTTATCATATGCAACCATGAATTAGTGTTCATACAAAAAATACTTGCTAATTACCATAGTACATATCACATTGCTTATAATTTTCTTTGACAATTATATCTTACGGTCATGCATATAGGGAATTATTCACAATTAGCAATGTCACATAGAAAGTAGATAAATCACATATGCATACCTCTAATATATACCAATGACATTTTGATATGCAACAATTACTCGTATAATGTCAATACTCGTCATTGAATGATTCAGGATTAATAGTAAAAACCAAATAAATTTGCATCTAACCGTAGTGTTGGCTTGGGAAATATTCAGGCCTAGAGCACGTTCCACCCAACCATGAATTGCCTCTTCCAGTTCCCCCTGAGCGAAGATCTCCTTGTCCTCCTGAATCAACCACCACTTTTATTCATAGGTGGTTTCTTTTATAACTTTCTTCTTGACATATTTTTAGTAATGTCTTGCTTTTAAGGTCTACCAGCGTTTTGCCTAGGCCACCGAATATATATATATACATATATATATATATATATATATATATATATATTTTTTTTTTTACTTTAAAGCACACATTTCTATACTGAAATGATTTATTCCACCCCACTTAGTATTTATCTCCCACTAAGTGATTAACATAATCTTTCTCTCCCATTATGTTATTTTAATTTCTTTTAATTATTTTCTCCTATCAATTTTTAAGAGATTTTTAGGTAAGATCCATCATGTGGACTTGACCAACTACAACTTTTTCCCAAGCCAACAAGGAGTCTTCTAACTTTAGTACTCTTTTCCTGAATATTTCCCAAAAATCTATTTGTTAACATGATTAAAATAAAATAATACGTACATCATCATGTAAGTCTCAACCTTGCTTCCATAGCCATTCAGATTAATAATAGTTCTAAAAGTATAAAATTATTCATGTTTGAAAAACCAAGGACATATGGGTGTTACATATTCCTTCCCTTAAAGTAAACATTTTCGTCGGTGTTTCCTCAATTCCATCCTTTCTAAAGATGGGAAGGAAATGCCTCTGAAATTTCCCTTTTATCTCCAACTAATTATTTTCCCTACTAAAGGGCTCCCGTTGCACTTTTATATTGAGTGATGGCATGATTTCAGAGTAAAATCTATTCTTATCTTCAATACATGCTAATTTATTAGCATGTTCCCATACATGTTGGACAAGTACCTTCCCTCTTCATACGTCCACCCAATAAAGGGTCATCAACCTGCACCTAACAAGGTTATTAACATGCACTAACAATGTCAATATAGTGTTTTAACAATAACAATAGTTCTCATTTTTGCATCCTAGACCATTAGCTATGCCAAGTGTTATGGATCCCATCCAATTCGTCTGCTGCAATTTACAGGCATGAAATCACCAATTTTTTCTTCAAGTCCATTACTCATAAAAGAAATTAAAGGCTTGGATTACTTTGCTAATTTTTATTAGCCACAAATAGTCACCTTTCATATTAGGTAACTTCCTATGATCTTCTATTGTCAATATATTCTCAATTATGCATTTGTATTATATAACTAAAGTGTAGGAAAACCTCCTAACTCTACCATTTTCATGGTTGTTGTATCATTTGTCAATTCCACCCAAAATGCGTCTTAGTCAAGTTCATCTTGGTTTTTTTTGTGTGCTACTTGTTTCCTACATAAACACAAGTATAATACCATAAAAAATATAAAGAACATAAATACAAAATTCATAGGACCAACGTAGCTCGGTAGTTTGACATACTCGGGTTTCGTGGGTGGAACCACAACTATAACTTCACATATCTACCTCATTCTCTCCGCATTCCTATGCAATTTACTTGCTTCCTCACTTACTATATTGATGTGTTTATTTTCATCAGTTTAGAGAATTTCACATATATGTCTATGTATATATATTTCTATTTAAAAAAAAAACATCTTATTAAGAAAGTCTATGTTAAAATCCTCTCTCTATATTTACTGCTATTCCATTTAATCATAATTTTTTCATTATGACTCGGTTATCCAATGCCGATTTTTCTTTTCATACTTTCACCAAAACCAAGAGGCGTGGATGTTTTACTGGCAAATCCAACGTGATCTTACTCAAAATATCTGCTTGGCGACCAATGTACAACCACAACATTAACATCCTACATAACAACGCATGTCAAGACCAATGAAATGGAAAAGGAGGACCCACTATATTCATCATGAAATCTAATAACTACTATAAGGGCATTAACAGATGCAAATTGAGATGAGGGCATTCCACTTGTTTATCCTATTCATGAAAATCAATTATATTTTCCAGTTTATTTGGGTACATCATTCTTATCAAGCCTTACTTAATAGCCATTTAATCTATCTATTTTATGGTCCTTTTTGGTTAAAAAAAATTAATTTGAAAGTTTTTTTTTTTTAACAATTCAACAATACTTATTTATAATCCTATACAATTTGAGACTATTTAATCCTTAGATTTGATGCTAAATCAACGATTTCTATTCCTTTTTTAGGGTCTATTGAAATTTTTCTTGAGGGATTACATGCTTGCACTTTTGGTTTTAGCATGGATCAATGTTACTCCTATCCATTTCTATGTAAGGCTGACAATTTCTGAATCTTTCCTGCAGTAACTATGATTGCCTTCATGTGTTTCTAATTTCTTGAGCCATTAAATGTCATTATTACTATTAATTTCACTTGATATCCTCCCATTTATTCTTCATACTTTGTTATTTTCGTGATTAATTTTTTCTTTTAACCATGATTTTTATATCACATTTTTGTAGGTCCTTCATATATATGACTGTCCACAAATTCCTAAGGTGTACTTTTGTCAATCAATTCTCTTGGTTACAATTTTCTCCTTATACTTCCTATATACTTGCGGGGACGCTAATAGAAATACATTATCCTTCCTGTTTGAATCTTATTTTTCTACTCAATTGTTTTTTTCATTATAGAATAATGGACTATTCATTTAGGTATTGCTTCCTTCCTTTCTAGGTAGGGATATGACATCCATAATCATGATTTTTCTATTTGACTATTAAAGTTTTAATATTTTGTATGCTCGACCTAGAGCATGATATTTATTCCAAGAGTCCAAATTTTTTTCCTTTATTAACTCGGTGTATGCACTTAGAGATTGTCCAATGAATCTCTGCAATATGTGTGCACACCCTGATTGGAGGTAATTCGTTCATAATGATACTTTGTATATTCTGTATAATTCTTTTTTTCTCAATTATAATTTGAGCACATTCCTAGATATTTTGTTTACAAAGTATCTCCATTCCTATTAGAATATTCACAATATTTTCATAACATCTGTATAAATAGATGGCTCACAACTGCCCATGTAACAACCCTTTCTTGCATGACGTCAAACACAGCCACTGCACATATTATCATTTACATTTAGTCAGTTCTCTATGGGCCTGAATCCTTGGTGCAAGGCTGCTATTCTTTTTCATATGATTTTTGTATGCCAAAGGCACTAAAACTGAAACTTCTCACACAGAGGCTGCCACGCTCCGCTGAGCTCTGAGCCTCCACGCCTCCTGTCAGGCCCGCTTCATGCTCTGTTTGACCATGGATGCCAACGGGGATCCCGAACCCCCTCCGCCTCCGGAGGTTTTAACTCCCCCTCCACCTCTCGGAGGTTTTAGCCTTCCGATCCATGATCGCCGCGTCCCTAAGCGCCTCCTCATTGTCTCAAAAGAGAAATTGCTAAGAAATCGATTCAATCCTCTCGTGGTCCTTCCTCAAGAGGAAACCGTCACTGATTTTTTTAACAGAGAGGTCTCGACGGCTGGCCACCGCGGCTCGTCCTCTCCCAACCGCTTGAGGATCGGACCCAAAGGAACCGGAAGCCTCTGATCAAGGAGGGAGCTGTGTTATTTGTAGGTAAGGTTTTTTTGTGTTTGTCTTCAAAACTCGACGATAGAGGATTAATATATAGATCGACCATACTATGGGTCCCTGTGGCCTTTATCTAAATAAATGGACCACCACTTCGATCCCACCTGTGACTCATCCATGCTCCGGCTAGTTAGACTCCCTCACTTGCCTCTCCACTGCTGGAATCAAAAATCCCTCCAGATCATAGGTAACGCGCTTGGAAAATACATTGACTAGGTGGCAAGAAAGGATCAGTATTCATGCACTCATATCTATGTCGAAGTGGATCTTGAAGAGGGGTTACCGGAAGCAATCAATCTCACTATAGCTGGGTGGACGCATATCCAAGAGATGGATTATGAATAGCTTCCTTTTAAATGCAGACATTGACACGGTCACGGACACTTTGCAAAGCATTGAAAGAAGAAGGCTGAGGAACAAGCAGATAAACACAATGGGGAACAATGGACCCTAGTCTAGAAAAACGCAAACTCAAAAAAAGGCACAGGTAAAGGCAGCACGATTGGAGGTCCTTCCAGCTCCAAAAACAACCAAGAAACGGAAGCAACGCCAAAAGGGACAGAAAGTGCTCAGATCAATCAAGTAAATCTAATCCAGGAGAATGAGGAACAGGCAGACCCACAATCTCCAAACAACGTGGGAGGGGAAGCAATACAGCTTGTGGCCAATCAAGGCAGTCCCTCCAACCCTTCATACACAGAAATAGCAAGGAAAAAACCTGTGGAAAGCTCTGGTTCTTCGGAGGATGAAACCTATGAGTGTCCATCGAAAAAAGCAGGAAGGAAATCTCGCAAAGAGAAGAGGGAAGAGGAGGCAGAAAGGCTCAAGATCCAAGGAAGTCAGTCCACAATAGAAATGTCTATTGGGCGAAATACCAGACCAAGGCCTTCCAAGGGAGGCCCCAATCCCCCAATTGGTAAATAATGAAACTCGTCTCTTGGAACTGCAGAGGACTGGGGAATCCCTCTAAAATAGAAGCAGTTAAGGATCTTTTGAAAGCAGACCCCTCAGACATCCTCATGCTCCAAGAGACCAAAATAGAAGGGCAAGCCCTTCTAGAGTTCAGCAGTACAAAGTGGAACAAAAGAACAAGCAAAGCTGTCAGTTCAAGGGGAACCTGTGGTGGGTTGGCAACTCTTTGGACGGAGGACCTATTCCAGCTGATTAAATCCCATGAAACCCAGCATTGGATCTTCACGGAACTGAAGCATAATACAAGTAAGTTGTCCATTTCCCTCTTCAATCTCTATGTACTGGTTTCTTATTCTGAAAAGCGAGAATGTTGGAATACCCTCGCGGTCTTTTTAGAGCAGTCTTCTCCCAGCAACATCATAATAGCCGGGGACCTCAATATTGTCTTGAAAGCAAAAGAGAAGAGGGAAGGTTCCAGCTCTAGAGATCCCATGCTGGCCAAGGTTGAGGAGCTCTCCCAGCATTGGTAGCTTTTATATTTCATTCCTGTCCGAGGCATTTATACTTGGTCAAATAACCGAGTTGGAGTGGACCATATCTCTGCTCGATTAGATCGTTTCCTGGTGCAAAGCTCCATAATGATGAACAAAAAGATCATTATCACCAAAATCTTGCCTAAACTCACCTCTGACCATAAGCCAATACAGCTCCTCCTGGAAGATGAAGAAGACCTGGGTCCAATACCTTTTCGATTCAACCCTCTTTGGATCAAGAGAGACGGATTCTTAGAGACAGTGAAAACAGCATGGGCCAAATCATTCTCAGGATCCTCCAGTTACGTATGGGAGCAAAAGCTGAAAGCTACAAAACAAGCTCTTAAGGACTAGATAAAGAAACCAGCCCCTACTCCTACTGATCAAAGAAAAGAGGCAGTATAGGCATTGACGTCCCTGGAAACAGATTTGGAAAGTAAAGATATTACAGTAGAGCTGTTGGAAGAAGAAATAAAAGCCCAAAGATCAACGTACCAATCTTTTCGAAAGGAAGAAGAATACTGGAGACTCAAATCCAGAAGTCTGTGGTTGAAGGCCGGGGACCAGAATACTTCCTTCTTCCATCGGCAATACAAAGCGAGATTGTCTAGGAATTACATTGCAGAAATCAAAACAGCTGAAGGTCAAGTTTGCAAAGGTTACCAACAAGTCAAAGCGGCCGCTGAATCCCATTTCAGGAAACTATACAGAGAAGGTTCTCAAAGCAATGCCGAGGAAGCTGCTGATTTCCTCTCCATCATACCTCCCCTCATCAGTCCTGAAGACAACTCAATCCTTTGTAGACCCATTTCTGAGGAGGAAATCATAAAGGTAATTTGGTCCATGGAAGCAGATAAGGCACCAGGGCCTGATGGATTCACAATCCACTTCTACAAATCTTGCTGGCACATTATCAAGGCTAACCTCCAAAAAATGATTAGTGGGTTCATGAAAAAACCCAAGGTTGGTGGAGGAACCAACTCCACTTACCTCGCTTTAATCCCCAAAGATACCAACCCTGAATCTTTTGCAAGATTTAGGCCCATCTCACTGTGTAACGCTTCTTATAAAATTCTTGCAAAACTGCTGGAAAATCGGATCAAGCCACTGCTAAAAAGACTGATTTCCAGTTCTCAAGGCGGTTTTGTGGAGGGCAGGCACATTCTGGACAATGTAATCCAAGTCCAGGAGACAATACATTCAAGCAAACAGCGGAAGGAGAAAGGTATGTTGGTAAAATTAGACATGGAAAATGCTTTCGATAGAGTTAATCACACTTTCCTCTGCAAAGTTCTGCTCTCCTTTGGATTTTCACCTCACTTTGTGCAATTAATTAAAGCCTGTATAGATAATCCTTGGATTGCCTCGTTAGTCAATGGTAGACCAACTAAATTTTTTCAAGCTCAGAGAGGAATCACGTAGGGATGCCCTCTTTCCCCTTTCTTGTATATCTTAATGGCAGATTCTCTTAGTCGAAAGCTCACAACTGAAAGAATAGTTGGTAACATTCCGGGTCTCAAGCCTTCCAACGGAGCTGAACCCCTGAATCACGCTCTCTTTGTCGATGATTCCCTTCTTCTCGGCGGAGCCTCCATCAGAATAGCCAAAGCTTTTGACTCTGTCCTTAGAAAGTATTGCAGAGTTTCGGGAGCTTTACTTAATGAGAGCAAAAGCGAAGTCTTCAGCTGGAACTTAGATCATCAGGAACTCTCTGGCATTACAACTCTCCTAGGGTTCAAAGGTCAAGAAAATTGGGACAGGTTTAAGTATCTTGGTCTCCCCATCATATCTGGAGTTAATAAGAGATCACTATGGTGCGAAATAATTTCCAAAATTAAATCTAAAATTGTTGCGTGGGGAGGCTATTGGTTGACCAAGGGAGGCAAAGTGATCTTAATCAATCCTTGCTGTCTGCGCTACCAATTTTCCAGGCAGCCTTTCTTCTTTCACCAAGAAATGTGATGGATCAGATCTCCAAGTTGATCAGAGACTTTTTGTGGCAGGGAGGGAAAGGCAACGAAAAAAAAATGCACCTAGTAAACTAGGAAGTGGTCAAGAAACCAATGGCAGAAGGTGGGCTGCAAATTAGAGACCCCTCTCTTGTCAATTTAGCGCTGGGAGGAAAGATATTGTGGAAGCTGATCCATGAGCCCACACATCCGGTCAGCGTTACTCTGCGCACAAAGTATGGTCCGAACAAATCACTCACCAATCTGCACAATGCAAACTCTGTAAATAGTACGCAGGTGTGGAAATTATGTTGCAAAAGCAGCAACTTCTTCAAAACACTGGTCTATAGAATACCTGGCAACGGTAAGCGGACTCATCTGTGGTTCGACAACATTATGGGGAGAGAACCTCTAGCTGAAAATGATGACATAGCAGATCTCAGAACTTGGCTGGAGCGAGCAGGTGTCAACAGTTTATACGACCTGTCGAAATGGGACCATCGAGGAGACTGGGAAGGTTGGGATTTCCACAGAATCCCAGCCCGACTATCTATTCAACACACCTTGCTTGTCGAATTTCTGGAGGACGCTGCTCCTGTCAATCGATACTTGAAAGATGGCTGGGGTTGGGGTCCGACTGGTGTATACACCACAGCAGCTGGTTACAGAATCTTGCAGGTCTCTAGAAATAGCAGTCAAACACCAGCATTCTGGAAAAATGTTTGGGAATCTCTTGCTTTACCAAAAGTGAATTTCTTCTTTTGGACCCTGGTCCACAACAAACTTCTAACGGGAGATAATCTGGAGAAAAGGAATATAGCAGGGCCTCACAGATGCGTGTTATGCAGCAACAACTTCGAAACAGCCCAACACCTATTCATGGATTGCATATTTGCTAAATATGTTTGGGGACTCATTTTACAGGACTTTCAGATCCCGGCCCCTTCTCAGATTTCTGTAACAGGCCTCTTTGCCTCCTGGAGTCATTTCTACCCCCATCGAATCCCTTCCAAATCATTCTGGCGCAAAATATGGACAGCGCTCCCCAAATATGTTTGTTGGCAAATTTGGTTGGCTCGCAATCAGTTAATTTTCAAAGATCAGCAGCATTCCACTCTGCAAGTTGATGCAAAAGCCAAGTCCTTTCTCCTGGAAGCAGCTCAACAGCAGTATTTTAAAGATGATCCTTTGTTACTTCCCGAAGAAAAGAGGTGGCTAGGCCCTCTAGAGCCTTATCCGCGTAAGTATCTTCTTTCCCCTCAGAGTGTCAATCCGGAATGGCGCTTAAGATTTGAGGATGAATATTTTCAATCTTGGTGGAGGTCACAAAATATATACACAATTTTCTTCGATGGGGCGTCCAAAGGGAACCCCGGGGCAGCCGGTGCTGGGGGGGTTATCTACTCTCCTGACGGGTCTTCCAAAGACTGTTTCTATTGGGGATTAGGTCAGAAATCCAACAATCATGCAAAGATTCTGGGGCTTCTAAAAGCTTGCCTCATTGCAAGAGATAAAGGAGTCAAAGACCTTCAAGCCTTCGGAGATTCAGAGATTATAATAAAAAATTTAAATTTGGAGGCAACGTTCAGCAATGTTAGCCTTAGAAAAATTTTGGACAGATTGAAGAGAGTTCTCCTAGACTTTGACAAGTGCAAATTTTATCATATTCTTAGAAAGTCAAATAGCGAAGCCGATCAGATGGCAAACAAAGGCAGTTTACTCAAGAAAGGGCAGCTTATTGTAGACAATGAAAGCTTAGTACAAATGCCCTGAAAATAGTTATAGATTAATAGCAGCGGTAGTAAGAATTCTGCATTGTAATAGGGGTCGCTTCGGCAAAGGCCCATAATCTTTTCAATTTAATTTACTCCATACCCGTTACAGTTAAAAAAAATAGCATCTTAAAATTTAATACATCTATTACATCCATTGGTTGAAATAAAAATATGCATTCCTTTCTTTTTTCCTTCAAAATGTGTTAAAGCCAATAGCGTTTTTGGCCTTACCTCCAAATAATGATTTATTCTTATGGTTCATTTTCTCAACACATAAAAAAAAATCAGCAAAATCTCTTTGATTCCACATAACACTTAAACTTCTCAAAACATATCCATCGATCCAAGGGTTGTCTCTCCAGGATGAAAATAGTGAATACATTTATGTAAATCCCATAGGGAGCCTTATCCAATCTACAAATTCTATCTTGGATCTAGTAACAATTTTTTCATCTTCCTATGTTGAGAAAATAAAACCACAATATCACATGAAATAGGTGAGTGAAACTAGGAACCTAGGATAACCGATTCATCACCCATCATATGAAAATGTATAAGTGTTCACGAAATCCCTTCATTTCCAATCATAATCAGAATTCGACCCTAATCACAATAATAAATGCACCCCTATTGCCCCATTTATTTTCTCAAAACTCTTTAGTCTTCAAGAATTTTTTTTCTTTATTATTCATTGCACCAACCTTATTTAGTCTCTAGTCCGCTTACAAACATAGGCTGTAAAATCATTATGATGATTCGCTAGGATAATCATATAAGCTTAGGATATTATACTCCCTAAATTTCTAACACTTGATTATAATATAATTTTCTACAATATATAACTAGAATTATTTATTACATGATGCAAAGAAGCAAATGAAGGAAACGTCTAGGGCACTTACATCATAACTGGGATTCAAAAAAAAATTTCTTCTGAATAAGGGGATTCTCACTAATGAAGAAATGAATCAAATAGGGCCCCAAATTTACAAGAATTGGATTTTGTTGCTCTTCTAGGGAAATTAACTCTACACCTGTCTTGAGAAGGAGTGAACTTGCCCATGCTTTCTTAAAATCTATGTTGTAAAATAGTAATACCTAATCCTTATACTTCAACATAGCACCTCTATTTCAAATAATTTGTCTAATACCTAATATTCATCCTCCACCATATCATATTTGGCCCACATAATTGCAAGCTCTTCCTTAATGGTGTCATATTTTTTTTTTTTTCATATAAGGATGAAATTTCTTACCTTGTTGGTTTACCTGCACTAATTTACACCTGTGATACATTTATACTGCAATACCATTGTTGTAACTATCACGAGAAAACTCATTATTCCTTCCATGGGGTTTGGTCTTTTCTTAACTTCATATAATTATTTGGGTTCTTACAATTGGTTCTGGTACAATTTTCTTTTATGAAACACACTAGTTAAATACCCCACACTTGTTAATAACTTATCCCTGAATTTTATGTATGGTAACAACCGTTTTTGGTTAGTTTCGGCTCGAGTAGACCCATAGGTATAAATATAAAAAAATTCATTTGTAATAGGCCTTAATGTTCAGAACATCAATGCAACATAATGCATTTATATTATCATAACCCATCATTTCTTGCAATATATTGTTAGATGCGGTTTGACCCTTAAGCTTCACATTTGAACCTGACTGTGATACCATATGTAGCATACCTAATTTCAGTTAACCTTTTTTTTGTTTTTTATTTTTTGTTTAATCAATCAGTAACAATACTGTGATTACTTTCTACCCTTAATCTATCTCACAGTGGTTTTTCCAATGATTCTATTAAATTACTCCAAATCCCTTTTACAGTAAAGCTATAAAGTTGGTCTTAATGTTGTTATCTCTTAATCAAAAGTAGTTCTCTTATTAGGTTGAGGTATTTATTTATTTTCATAGGATTCCTTATTATTATTCTTTTAATTCCAACACAACTCATGATACCATGTCTTATTTGCATAGAATCTTGCCTCATACGAATTTGTTACTCTTCTCATTATCAATTTTATACCTTATAAGTATAACCTTCATGTCAACAAAAATTTCGACCTCTTATACATACATTGGGTCGTACTCTGCAACAAATTGTATCCTAACCATTTCATACATGCCAATACTTTTATTAATTTTTTATTAATTGCTTCCTTAAAAATATCATAAGAGTTCTTGTTGTTACACGTCATTTTGTCACAATGATAACTAACCATTAGAATGGATATTTTTCCATCCAATTCATGTGCTCTAAAGCACTATCTTGTAGTTCAACAACTTAATCACCTTGAAGAAAGAAATAGTTTTGGGTTATAATGAAAAAAACCTTATTTTTAGTGACTTGCACACTTTCCTAGCCAGTTTTTGCGCATGTGCAGTTCCTACCATTGGTACCCATGCATAACTATGTTGTGTATTACAATATAGACTGCACACATGACTCAAAAAAACTAAAAATTAAAAAGTTAATTCTAGAAGCCTTGTTGGGCGAATATATACCAACTGAAATCTTCAAGGTCATGCCTATTCGAGCCTAGACCCTCCCATCATGGAGCTAACTCCCATTCTTCAAAGATCCCTAATACCACCTTAAGTGGATCTCATCCTTTTGATGTCAATCTAGGACTTTGTCCTCTTGGCCTATAAATTAACTACAACCTAGAGGGTTGAGGGAGGTTGATGATGATAGACTTATGCTGGTCAAATTAGGCTTGAGAGTTTATCATACAAGGAAAGGATTGTAGACTTATGGGAGGAGCTTCACAAAACCAAGGAAAAGGTTGTAAGACTCTTCTGTATTTCTGAATTAATACAATTGATCTCTTTTTCTCACTACATTGTTTTATGGATCTGATGAATGATTTGTGTTATTGTTAGTTTATCCATTGAAATGATGTTGGTTACTAATCTCCTTGATCATTAGTTTGAATATTTGAATTATCTATGTTACATATGCCTTTGATCCTTTGGTTTCTATGTGTGCAATTATATTTCAAGCATTGAAGCACTGCATTGAGGCATGGCAAGGATCTTCATCAAGAATTTCACAATAAGGTATGGATCTAATTTCCTCTCCTTTTAGCTTTATGATTTAAGCAAGATAGATTCAAGGAAAGAGTAGTTTTATTTCCTGTTTGTTAGTAGGTTTTGTTTGAAATATAGGGATATTTCTCTTATCCGCAAGAGGGATTAGTCCAAATATAACAAATTGGAAACTCCATTGAGGAACATTTCTGTTCTCTTCCTTTTCCTTGTTTTTTATTTTTAATCCTTTTTGATAGCCTGATATAAGTCTTGTCAAGATAGGTATTCTTTATATTTTGTGTTTTGTTTGCCTAGTTTTTTATTTTTTCTTTAAGTTTCTCATTCAACGTAGTTTTTTCAGTAATAGAGTGCAAATCTGTGTTGTTTTTCTTTAGAAATAGAGCACATGCACACTAAACTGAACTGTTAACCTACATACATCCTCAGAATTTTTGAAAGGAAGATTTTCCTCTGATCAAAGTCTGAATTTTGGTTTTTGAAAGCTTTTTACACTTGTCTTAACCTCCAGTTAATCTTTTTGAGTTTGGTTGAGTGTCGTTAGGTAGTCTTTTTGAGAAATTGCTCATTTTCACAAATTAGGTTAGGTTTTCGACTGGTTGCCTGCTGATTGATCAAAAAAGAGATTAGTTGTTGTTAGATTTCTATCTCCCTGTCTTTTTCTTGCAAACATACCAGGTTTAGTGAATACTTTACTTATTTGTGAAATATCTTCTAGATTAGTGAAGTTAGGGTTTTCAAGAAATTTAAGTGTTTTGTGACCGTTTCTTCTTTTGTTGAATGTAAAACGAAAATAATTTCTTCTTCAATATTGAAGATTGTTCATAAATACACTGTAGACATCATTAGATTTTTGGCATTCAGTAGTACAAATTCATTTCAGAGTTTTATTGATTTCTCCTTGCATTTTGAAGAATTGTGAATGTTGGCTCGAGGGGTCCTGACCCAGGTTTGGTGTGCAAGGTTTGCCAACACACCCCTATACTACTGGCCCTTTCGGCAGTGACCTGATTTCATAGGTAAAAGTCTCACCCGAAGTAGTATGGGTGGGTGCTGGAACCAGGTTTCCGCACCATGAGAAAGGATAGGTAAGGCAAGCAGAGCTGCGTTTGGTCCTACGATACCTAGATCACTTTATACTGCACACAGTCAAGAGGGTTTCTATTCGCATCCACGTGCACTAGATATACAATTATATATGCTGTTATAATAGTAATCCGACATTGCATAAATAGAACAGAACAGATCGAAGTACAGAAACACACTTACATGGAGCTTCGTAGCTTAAACATAGAAATACACAACACAATAATTGCCAATAATTCATACACAGATTACTCACAGATTTAGTACTTCAACAATCCTTCTCATTCATTCATTCATTCATCAATTATCCCTTACAATTCCCTTCCCAACCTACACACACAGCAGCAGGGTCCGCACACAGCTGGACTTGGATCTCCATGCACACAGCCAGCAAGAGTCCATTCCCCCAAACCCAAATAGATAGCTTAAGCCACAATTCGCATCAATAGTTCATCATTCTTATTCTTTACAATACAAAATGCTCCTCTATTTATAACAATCTAGCCTAGACTTTCCTATGGTCTGCAACCCATGGTTTTCAGACCCCTGGTTTACCCTTTTACCCTTTACAATGCTTTCTGTGGCTTTGACCCACCCCAAAACCCCTCCGCTAGATTAAATCTAATTAAAATATATCAAAAATATCCAAAATGGACTAGTTTCGCAGCTTGTTAGGAAACCCCATTCCAACAATGAATGATTGCTTGTAAAAGGACATTTTATGGTTATTTGACTTGTTAAGTGAACTAAAATTTTGATTTAATTTCGGCAATTAAATTGTTTCAAAGTGAGGAGTACTGCAGATGAGGAAGAAGAAACTCCAAGTACTCCAGTTTTTACCAGTGAATAAAATTTTTCTCCATACCTTATTTTTTATTCCTTTCAACCAGATCCTTGGTATCTCACACCTTTGAAATTTTTAGGTCAAGGTGTTCCATGTTACCACACTCCTTATTACTCTATGCCTAGATTTAATATTTCGGGAATGATCTCTGGAAGTATGCCTATCGATACATCCATGTTTTCAAGCTCTCCATAATCATTGTTATATGGTGGTCCATCAGTTCCTCTTGGATATCAATCACTTTCTGGGACTTTTTTAGGAGCTTCTCCTTCATCTCAAATTTCTACTATGTTAGCTAGTATATCAAATTCTACTGCCCAAGGTTTTACATTAGACTAGGATATCAATATGGTTTTCGATAGTGTAGGTAATTATCAAGTTAACCCAACAGGTGGTTATAATTTGTCTAGGGGGAAACCACCTCGATATGGAGGGAAACATTTTTCTAGTTCATATCCTATGATTGGAGGACAACCTTTAACTAGAATTTATCAAAAGTATGGTCAGATACGTCAAGTTGGTTTAGGTTGACACATTATGTCGGTTTAGGTTGACACATTGTGTCACAAACCTTAGTTGGTATTCCTTATCCAGGGATGAATACCATTTGGAGCCCTTCGTTTCTTTAACAACCTTTGCAATTTTCTCCACAGGTACCAATTTACCAACCTGTTCATCCTACTAGACAACCTATTCAACAAAAAAATATTCATGGTATTCCAATTCAAGTCCAACAACCTGTTCAGGGGATTCCTCAAGTTAATATGAAAATATATGTTCAAAAACAAAGTTAGCAACGTGGTCTGAAAAGTCCACACATTCATGTCAAATCCGTTGTAAAAACATTTGTGCAAAAACCTAATACACCTCAAACACCCATCCCGGGAGTATATCAAGTTTCTATTCCAATTACCCCTCAAGTATCAGTGCAACCAATTACTTACGTCATCCCTTAGACATCTGTCTATGAAGTTGGTCCTACGATCCAATCTATACCTCAAATACCTTTGGGATAACCTCATATGGGAACTCTATAAACATCATATCAAGGCCAAGCTTTTCAAGACCAGCCTTTTCAGGGCCAGTTATTTAAAAGTCAACCTTTTCAGAGTTAGTTCTTTCAAGGACAACATTTTCAAAGAAAACCCTTTCAGGGGAAATATTACTTGGGGCAGATGGGCCAAAATCATCCTTTCTAGAGTCAACCATACACTGGTCACACTTATCAAGTTCCATCTCAACCAAAGTTTGGTATGGCTCACCCTCGTTATCATGGAGGAATGAAAATCCCAACTGCTCAGGCTATCCCAGGATATCCTGGATATCCTCCTCCAGGTAGTGGAATTATCCCACAGAGTAATCAATTTTCACAAAAAGATCCCAACCTATAGTTACTGTTCATTTCAACTTTAGATTTACTAGATTTGTCTCAGCTAACGAATGATCCTACTTACTATTTTCTCTTTTGGACGAAAATTCCTACTAAGTTTCCTAGCAAAATTCTGAAATTTGAAGGAAAATTAGGAGAAGACCCATTAAACCATGTCATGACATATAATCTTTGGTGTGCGTCAAATTCATTAATCGATGATTCTATTAGATTGTGAATTTTCCAACAAACTTTAACTGGTTCAGCAAAAAAATGGTACATTCAGTTACCACGAGCTTCTTTTCATAACTTCAATGCCTTAGCCACTGATTTCCTAACACATTTTTAGTTACCAATTCATTATGATATTGGTACTAAAATTTTGACTTCTTTGAAACAATCCTCGTCTACTCTTATTTTTGATCATATACATGAATGGAGACGTAGACGTCATTTAGTTAAGGTTTTAATTATAGATCATATTTTGGCTGAATGGTTTACACAATGTTTACTTCCAGTCATTACTATTGATGTGGACAAGGAAGGTGTTGTAACTGAAGAACAAATTATTGCTCTTGCCTAATATTTATACCTTATTTACACATAGTCTGGAACTTTGTATGATAAAATTCTGGATTTTCCTCACCTTAGTTAAATAACCTCAAATCCTATAGTATCTCATGCCGTTGATGGTGTGATTATTTTTGTTAGCCAATAGAAGAGTAAAAAGAAAAATTCCAAATTTACTTTGATTGTGACTTTACCAGATTCAACCAAAGGAAATCCTTCTCCATAAATAAATTCTAATATTAATGTTGTAGGTTCATCTACTAGTAAGAATAAATTGACTAGAAGTAAAAATAAAGGAAAAGACAATACAAAACAAAATTCTTCCTCAAAAGATAAATAAGATAAAATTGAACCATATGACGAAAATAAAAAGCCCTGTTATCCTTGTCTAATCTGTGTTGAAGATCATTACACCAAGGAGTGCACTCATCATGCTGAGGTTACTAAATTCGTTAAAGGTTCACCCACCCATGCTATTTTGAAGGATCCATTCCCTTATCAAGAAAGTAACATGGTTTCACACAACCCTTCCTCGTCCTCCACATCAGTGTATATCATGATGATGTCCTCACAAGTTATGGTAGCCACAATATCTAAGTATTCAGATCTAAGGGTCATGTTGTAAATGGAAACAAAACCTGGTTCACCAAGTCAATCTTCCACATCAATTACTCCTCCTTCAGAACCATTACAGATTAAAAAACCTAATTCTGACATGGTTATTTGACTGCCTCATAAAGGTGTTCATCGAAAGTCAGCTTTCAATACTCATGTGAAATCTTCTTAGAATTACAACATTGTTGAAGATTTGGCTATGTCACCTTCAACAATGTCGACCCTAGAAGTGCTGCAAACTTGTCTGACACATAGGAATTTTGTTTTGTCAGCAATAGGAGCTATTGATCCCTAATATTCTAATATAATTATCTTTGATTGAGATTTATGTACCTAGACTTCTGCATCAATTGTTATTCCAAATACCATTTTTCGTCAAAAATAAACAAGTCTTTCCCACAGTAATTGACAAGGGGGATTCTACGTGTATTATGTCTATTTATTTTTGGAAAGCCTTGGGTTCTCCAGACATAAATCAATATCCCACATCTTTGAAAGCTTTTGATGGAAGAGGTTTTCATCCATATGGAATTATAAATGATCTACGTATAGAGTTATAAGGTAAAACGATTGCAATTGAAGTTGAAGTTGTTGATGCTCAGCTTGATTATAATATTTTATTGGGACGAAGGTGGTCCTATGCTATGTTGGAAATGGTCTCATCATTTTCGTATGATAATGTTTTCCCATAAAGGAAAAATCGTAAAATTAGATCAATTGTCTTACTACACTCCGGACCCTAATTCCACAGGTAGCATACCATTTGTTGGAAAATCGATTACTCCGTATGAAGATGTTGGGGTAGGTTTGCTTAAGGATTCATCTCTTATGGGAATTTTTTCACTCCCTCCACCCATTTTTTCCTCATAATATTGCCCAAGATAATATGATTACATCAAGCACAATACAATCTTTTGATCCTTGCATTGTACCTTCAGAGTCCAAATTGAACTTGTATGGTTGTGAGATGCGTTTGAGTCTGTTTGAATTGGATTATTAGGAAGTTCCATCATTTTCCAACGCACCATCATCTAAAATTGATCAAGTGAATGTGATAATTGATGATTATTCTCATTTATCATGTTTAGTACCAACATCATTCCTCGATCCCTTCGACAATGAATTACAAACTGACGAAAGTATCATGGAAATCGTGACTTTGGATGAATGCCATGGGACGATTATCATCATTGTTCATCCTTTCTACCTAAACTTGATAAAATCCAGAATGATTTTTCATCCATATCTTCATTTGATATTGTTGATAGTACTCAATGTCCTATGTCAATCCTTCATTCATATTCTAAAACTAATCTAGCAAACATATCCACTATAGTACCCATCAACATTTTAGTTACACCAAGAATTTTCGATAACATTCACATAGGTGCTCCATGCTCCCTTTATGAAATTGAGACATATAAAGCCCTATTTTAGGAATTCCAAGACATTTTTCCCTGGTCCTATGAGTATATGCCAGGAATTGACCCTAGCATTGTAGCTCATGAAATTAAGACTTACTCGGATGCCAAACCTGTTAGACAAAGATTACGTCCAGTGCATCCGCGAAAAGTTACTGCTATAAAAGATGAAGGTGAAAAATTACTTAGAGTAGGTTTCATTTATTCCATTTCCTTGAATGATTGGGTGTCCAATATTTTTCCAGTTAACAAGAAGCAAGGGACCATTAGAGTATGTGTCGACTATAGGGATATCAACAAAGCTTGTCTAAAGGACAATTATCCTACTCCTTATATCGATCAAATTTTTGATGATTGTGCCGGAAATTAGATTTTTTATTTTATGGATGGGTTTTTCGGATACAATAAAATAAACATACTCCCTGTCGATCAGCATAGAACTGTGTTCATTTGTACATGGGAAACCTTTCCTTATTGGAAACTCCCATTTGGATTGAAGAATGATGGCACAAATTTTCAAAGGGCAATGTCTTACGCATTTCACGATATCAAAAATATTACGCAACCCTACCTATATGACTTACCTACTCATTCCTTGAAATGACAAGATCATCCAATACATTTGAAAGCAATTTTCATTAGATGTAGTCACTAAAATATTCATTTGAATCCTCACAAATGTGTCTTTTGTGTACAATCTAGTCGATTGTTGGGATTTGTCATGTCGAAGGAAGGCATTCGTGTCGATCCACTCAAGGTAGAAGCTATTGTCAATTTTCTCCTCCTTCTAATATCCGCCAACTCCAAAGTTTGCAAGGGAAAACGAAATTTATACATAGATTCATACCTAACTATGCCGAGCTAACTAAAGGTTTTACTTGACTGTTGAAAAATGGAATCCCATTTATTTGGTACAAGCTTGCTCAAAAATATTTTGATGCATTGAAAACCACGTTGACCCATAAATCATTGTTGCATTCGCCTGATTATCATCAAGACTACTTTTTGTATTTAGATGCATCTGATGCAACCATTAGAATAGTGCTAGTTCAGGAAGATCAACATAACACCAAACATGTGATTTATTTTTTGAGTAGGAATCTCACAAAAATGAAATCAAATATGCACATGTGGAGAAATTTTCCTTCGTAGTTGTTCAAGTTGTCCAATGTTTCCGTCACTATATACTCTTACCCAAAACAACCATGATCTTTGATTGTAGCCCTATGATGTACATTCTTACTAGAAAATTTCTAGGGGGAAAATACTCTACATGGATTGTTATCTTGTAAGAGTTCGATTTATAATTCGAAAGATATAAGTCTAAGAAATCATTGGTATTTGCTGAGTTATTAGGTGACTTAAACCATGGCATAGGATTCTCTTCTGGATGAATCCCTCTTTCTTTTCAACACTTTAGATCCCTGGTATGGAGATATCATTATATATCTTCAAACCTATACTTTTTGGCTTGAATTGTCTTGAACTTATCATTGTCGAATCTGGTACCAATCCCAACAATATAATATTGTTGGCGATATACTTTATTATCATGGTTCTAAACATATTTCAATGCTATTTGACACATGAAGAAGTCGAGAAGGCATTAAATTATTTCCATTGTGGATCTTGTGGTTCTCATATGTCATGGTTTTCCACTACCATAAATATATTGCGTGCTGTCTATTTCTGGACCTCAATTTTTAAATATTTCATAACTGCGGTTCAAAAGTGCCATAATTTCTAGGTTTACGATGGTAAGATGTGTGTGCCTCCAACTCCTCTTCACCCAATCATTTTTGTCGGTCCATTTTCTAAATGGGGCATTTATTTTGTTACATGTAACCCTCACTCAGCTAAGGGGAATGGGTGTATTATTCTCACAGTAGATTATCTTACAAAATGGGGTGAGGCAATGCCTAAATATAAGGACGATGGAGAAACCTCAACCATTTTCATATTAAATCATGTAATTTCTAGGTTCGACGTAACACGGGGGCATCGCTATAGACCATGGTAGCCACTTTCGAAACTTTTTTATGATCGGACTTTTTGCACAGCTAGGCTTGCGCCATGACAACTCTACCTCTTATTATCTGCAAGCTAATGGCCAAGTAGAAGCTGTTAACAAGGTTTTGACCACTATGATCAAACGAATTTTTGAAATTCATAAAAAAAACTGGCATACTATGATTTTTTTAGCCTTGTGGGCATACCGTACCTCCGGGAAAACACCGAATAACTTTACTACCTTCCAACTTGTGTATGGTTTGGAGTCAGTTTTTCCAATTGAATGTGAAATTCTATCATTGAAATTGGCCATTGAGTTTTTACTATCTACCTCTATAGAGGAGGAACATTTCTTTTACTTAATATGACTAGATGAGACTCACAGTGATGGTGCACTAGCTAGTGAGGCTCATAAGAAACATGTTAAGGCTCAGTTTGATCGAAACGTGAATCCTCATTGATTTTCGAAAGGTGACCTAGTCTTGGTCTATGATCAAGCACATGGTAAGATAGGCGCTGGTAAATTCAAACCCATGTGGCATGGTCCTTACATTGTAAAACATGCATTAGCCAAAGGGTCCTATGAACTAGTTGACTATGACAATGTTTCTTTGGGAGAGCCCAGGAATGGTCTCTACCTATAGAAATATTATGCGTGATTTATCTCGGGAAGATTTTTGTACATTAATTGTATCATATTTTTATGAGTGTTTGCATTAGGTTTTGCATTTTTTACGATTTCCTACTACTTCTCCTGCTTATCTTGTGTTACACTTGATTTGAAGATGTCAACATTCCTTTAGACTTAAATTAGCTTTGTTGATGATGCTAGTCGTAGTACTCAAAATATTTCTTCCGTGGATTTCGCTATTTTCTCGCCCATTGATGAGTTAGTTTCTATTCATGGGATATGCCTTGGTCGAATGACAAATAACATAGTAGAATACAGTGTAGTAATTGAACTATTATCTGATGCCATCTCATTTGGAATTCACCATTTGATCATTAGGTTAGATTCACAGCTCATAGTATTACATTTAAATATTGTGTATGCAGTAAGAAGCTCAACAATGTTAAGGATGTTCTTACGGGTCTGTCTCTTGGAAATATAGTTTGACAACTTTTAATATCAACATATTATGAGAAATTTAAACACATTAATTGATGCATTGGCAAACCATGTGTTAAATAGAAATTTGCAACATTTGTAAATAAGACAATATTCATCCACATATTGAACAAGATAAACTGAAATGATAAACAATAATCTCCATTAGGTAATATAGTCTGTAAAAAGTGTGTTACAAAAAAAATGTCATCCAGAGACATGAGTCTTTGTGGTATTTATTTTCTGAACATGCTGATACCAAAAAATAAAAATATAGCCCTAAAAGACTAGCAACTATCCTTGATGATGATCATGATAGAAGACTATAACGCATGCTCTGCGTTGTAGCAAGCATTTTATCAGCCCCTGGAACACCAAATATGTGCCTCTGGTACTGCAAAGGAAAATCATCAAGTCCAGTCTCTAGAATATCTAGATCCAAACTCTCCAGGTTATGCTCTAACTCATACAAGGCCTCTGCTACATCAGGGTTAGGCACTACAAAAGCTACTGGATGATATATTTTCTCGTCAAAATGTAATGCTGGTTTAGCTAGGGAAATATCTGCATGAAAATTCAGATAATTATATTTGAATGACAAAAATAAACAAAAAATTAGAAAATATAAAAATCATCAAAATGATAAATTTTTACCTAAGTCACCCCACTGCATCCCTGTTGGGAGTGGGATATCTGGGTCACCTCTGTAATCAATCCCTGCATATGGAAGGTCTTTGATCATAATGATCTAGCGCTCCAACCATCCAAAGAACTCAAGAGTATATTTTACCACCGAGCCATCACCTCCATGGCGAGCCATCAATGAGACACACAGTAGCATATGAGGATCTCGAGGTCGTCATGTATCTACCAAAACCTGCTATGGGGATAGAAGGGGAATATGATCTAGAGAAATTTAAATCAATATGCCACCATATCCAAAGTTCTTGAGCTTCCTTATTTTTTCTCTAGTCAGTTTCCCTTTCATATTAACAACTACCCCTTCGCACCAGTTGAAAATAGTGGGTTGTGAGCACTCTAAAACAATTTGCATCTGGGCCTTTATGGTCAAGTGAATAATTGCGCTTCAACATAGTTTGGTGACTGTAAAAGTGATGGTTCTCAAAGGGAGCCACTCGATGCTTTTGATGTCAATACTACCATACTTGAGTTGAGTCTTGTCAAGACAATATCGCCTCAAATAAGAAGCAGTAGTCCCTCCACCTAGTATTTGGCCATACATGGATATGTATGTTCCTATGCAAGAGAGTCAAATTATGAAATAAATGTCATTAGCATCTATGGTGATACGCTAATATCCTAACACAAAACATTTATCTTGGACATCCCATGCCCTCACCACCCAAGTCATGAGATCTAGGTGGGCTTTCATCCCTGGAAATATCCAAAATTTGTATAGGCCACAATTTCTTAGGGCCTGCAGTGTTGCTGGATCGTATAAAGCTTTGAAATCTTTGTTTTAATTCTCTCTCTCTACACTTCATTATGGATGGTCAAAAGCCTGAAAAAGTTAGAAAAGCATAAGAATGATTTTGAAAATTTTGGGGGAATAATTCCTATTTTTTAGAAAATTCTCAGTGTTTGCGCGACTGTATTTTACACACAGAGTCAATTTGTGTAGTTTATTAGAAGAAAAAACGTGCAAATCAAAAATTTCTTTGTGTAAAAAATAGTCGGTGTCCGTAGTCCTGATGAAGGGAAACCGTGTACATCTGAGGGTGTAATTTAAAAATAAAAGCCTCCCTAAAAAACCAAATACATGACTAAAATGAAAAATTAATCAAATGAAAATGAAGATAATGAAGAGTTCTCTTGCCTGGAGAAGGTAATGCTCAATTTTTTCCACCCATTTTCTTGGAATTAGCTCTTGAAGTTCGTGGTAAAAAACCCTCTTTTTTGCTCTCAATTAGTTGAAAACTCAAATAGTAAAATAAAATTACTTTTTGAAATTTTGTAAGTTTTTGGCCTATTAAAATATTATTTTTATGCCTTTAGCTTTTAAATTTATTTTTTTAGGGTTTTTGCCATGGTTTTTGAGCAGAAATGATAATGTTTTTGGTTTAATGTGTAGTAAAGAGGTTATAACATAAAAATGAATCGTTTTGATGCTGAGCAAACTTTTATCACTTTTTCAGGCTCTCAGAAAAATAAGAAAAAGCGAAACTATGGATTTATCTTTTAACCCCTTTTCAGACTCTCTAAACATGAAATAATCACTAAGTACTTGACTATTCAAACTCGTAAAAGTAAATGAACAATCATCTATTCAGTATAAGTTTACCCCTTTTACGGACTGAGCTAGACTATTTACGAAAAATGTATACATTGACTAGGCATGATCAATAAAGTTCTCTCTTGCATTATTTTATCTTTTTTCGGGCTTGTGGGACTAAATTTACAAAAAATAACATTATGGAGTTTGCTTTTGTTTTTCTTCTGGCTCCCTAAAAATGAAAAACACCGAGCTTCACTTTCTCTGGGCTCGTTAAAATTTTACATTGAAAGAACAACATGATTTTTCTTTTTGTGTCTTTTAAAACTCTTTAAACATGAAAACGACATCGAGTTTCCCATTCACTGGACTCATAAAATTTAAACAGCGTAGGACTCGTCAATCATGACGAAACCAAACCACTCCTTCTTAGGGTTTCTTAAAAATACTTCGGAGGACTCATCCGACGGATGAGCTTACATGACAAGCAAATGTTATCCTCCTCAAGCTTGATAAAAGTAAAGAGGTACTTTCCAGTAATGGTGGGGCGAAATTGGGAAAAATATTTCATCTTTGTATTTCATTTATGATAGTGTGTCGCTCTTGAACATGACACTCCATCACATTTGTGTCCAGGTTGGGAAATCCATTTTTCTCACAGTTAATCAAACCTCATTGAAAGTATTCAGTTTTTTTTGGGTATTATCATCGAGTCAAATGCTTCCAAGTCTAAGTGTTGTGTCACCAATATTTTCAAGAGAATTCCAACCCCTGTTCAAATTACCTTGTAATTTGTAGCCTTCAATCACTTCGACCATCTCAGAATCAGTCCTTGTAAAACAATTATTTAAAAACTTGGCATGAATTTTCGTGTCGTAGGCCTTCCTACGACGGATCACTTCCTATCGACTTTAGCTCATTATCTAGGGAGTTGATATAGAAACCCTCTTCAGTACCTTGAGGCCTGCATGCCTTAATGGAAGGTTTGTCATATTCGACGATAATTTGTCATCATTGACCTTCGATCGAGAGATTCTATAAGTGTTCGAATTTATGACATATTTTCACACTTTATAGATTATACTAGAATTACCTTGAGGACCATTGACATTAATGGTGGTTTCTATTACACTTGTTAATGGTTCACATCATTCACTGGTAATCAAGTGGTTTCTACCATGTTCGACTTCAAGACATGTATTCACCTAGTTAGATTCATACTGTGGATAGATAATGATGGAAATCAAGACCCTGGATCTAGTTTCATCCATCCAAGCTGTGAGGAGCTATGTATTCATAATTATGCAGATAAAATAATATTTTATGGTTGCGTCAATACTGTGTCTATTTCTGACATGATTCTTAGTGTATTTCCGTACTATTTCATTGAGTTATGTTTACTATGAGTATGTGAATGCCTACCTTAGTGATGATTATATTGCATTGTAATCCTTGATTGATTGTTGTAGGTCTCCAACCATGGTCTTCAGTCTAATCTTTGGCATGATAAAGCGCTTCAGTCCTTAAAAAAACTTCTAGACTTCACACTTTAGGGGGAAATCCATTACATGTCATTAAGCACTCCCTTGCAGGTCAACAACTTAATAACCTTGATGAAAGCACGAGTTATGGGATATAAGGCTAAAAACCTTATGTTTAGTGACTTGCGCGCTTTCCTAACCAGTGTTTTCACTTTTAGAATTCCTACCATTGGTACCCGAACAAAAAAAACTCTGTATTACAATATGGACCACGCATGTGACTCAAAAAAAAGCAAAAATAAAAATTTAATTCTAGAAGCCTTGTTGGGAGAATATATCCCAACTGAAAGCTTCGAGGTCATGCCTATTCGAGCCTAGCCCCTCCTGATGATGGAGATAACTTTCATTCTTCAAGTAACCCTAATCCGACTTTAAGTGGATCTCATCCTTTTGATGTGGATCTAGAACTTCCTCCTCTTGGCCTATAAATTAACTACAAGCTAGAGGGTTGAGAGAGGTTATTAATGATAGTATTATGCTGGTAAAATTAGGCTTGAGAACTTATCATCCAAGGAAATTATTGTTGACTTATGGGAGGAGCTTCACAACATCAAGGCAAAGATTGTAAGTCTCTTCTATATTTCTAAATTAATACAATTGATATCTTTTTCTCACTACATTGTTTTATGGATCTGATGAATGATTTGTGTTATTGTTATTTTATCCATTAAAACGATGTTGGTTACTAATATCATTTATCATTACTTAGAATATTTGAATTATCTATGTTGCATATGCCTTTGATCCTTTGTTTTCTATGTGTGCAGGTTTTTTTCAAGCATTGAAGAGCTGCATCGAGGCATAGCGAGGATCTTCATCAAACATTTCTCAATAAGTTATGGATATCATTTCCTCTTCTATTAGCTTTGTGATTCAAGTAATATATATTCAGGGAAAGAGTAGTTTGATTGTTTTCCTGTTAGTAGGTTTTGTTTGAAATCTAGGGGGATCGCTCTTGTCCACAAGAGGGATTAGTCCAAATATAACACTTAGTGGCATTCACGTGGGATACACAACGTGGCTCAAATGGCAGCCCCACTATTGTACACCTAGTTTTGCTACTCATAGGCCATATGATCCTTGTTCCGGTGGTTCACGTGAATCCATGTACTCGACCTTTGTTCAATGATAAAGATCTTGATTAGGATATCACAGGGAGGAGATCGATTAGGCCTATTTCAAGTCGATATACCCTAGTCCATTCCATTTCATTCCAAATTCATCTGGATTTTTATTTCTTACAGAATGTTGCTCTATTGTTGGAGGAATTATCATTGCATAGGGTTTGAATGATCATCTGTTCCAATTTCTATCTGTAGAGTCGCTACCAGGAAACGTCAGAGATCCTTGCTTCAATTGTGAACTCAAATTTTTTTTTTTTATGGGTTCGGTATATTGACATTTCCTAAGGCCTGTCCCCATATTTGTTTTTGTTTTTGTTTTTGTTCTTATTTTTGATGACTATCTACATGGAAATTGACTTGCTTATTTGTGTTTTGTTTTCCTCTCCTAGGTTGAAAAATAACAAGCTCCTTGCTGGAGGTAAAATTGGCTCCTCCAAGTTGTCAGTGCTCTAGTTTCTCCTGAGAGGTAATTCTCTGGCTAGAATTATCAACAACTTTTCATATATGTATGCACAATTTTTTTATTTTCTAAATTGCAGAGCCTCTCCTCGCCTATCTCCCACCTCACATGAACTGCGTATGAAGGGAGCTCCCAAATTCCTCTACATGTCCACCTAGTTACTCAATGGTTTAATCATGGTTTAATCCCTTCTCTTTTTCATCTCATATCAAATCTATGTTTGACTACTTATTTGACATCCTTACTGACATAAAGGAGGCACGATAGAAATTGGGGTTTATTTTTTTTCCTACTCTCAACTTTCAATGACATATTAGTTTGAATTTGAATGGTGGATAAAATGATAAATACTGAGGTGTCTCAACCACACCTTAACCATGTGCAGGTAATTTTTATTTTTATTTTTTTTCTTTAGGGTTTCTCCTTTCGGGTAGGTTATTACTTCACAAATCGTCTACTCTTTCGGGCTAGTTGTTCATATGGTGATAACAGAATTTTCTGTATTACTCTTCTTCGTTCTCTGGGTTTTTATTGAAACCCTTATCTTTTACCTACTTTCCATTTCCATCACATACTACCATTGAATAATGATTTATCTTTATCTTTCATCCTAATTTCTTATTTCTGTGGTTGTGAGGTGCATAAATCGGAGCCAAGGTTCGACTGTACCCCACATAGATATAGTTTTCTTAGATTATGTCTATTCCTTTTTATTTTCAATTATAGAGTTTTTATATTTTCATTATGGAGGTTTCAGTCTACCCTTACCCCTAATCATTTTTTTTCCAGGCACTTTGTTCGATTATTTCCTACATAGTTAATTTGCACCAAGCTTTTTTTCCTACAGGCGACCACTAAAAAAATCCCCCTTGACATTTCTAGAGGCTGACACATAAATACCCACCTCCTTTTGGGTATTCGTGGAATATGACCTACTTGAATTTGATTTCATCTATATTTGGTAGTTGTCGATGCTTACGGTGGTTATATACCTAATAAGTAAATATATAATAATTACCATGTCTATATGGATTTGTATCCTTTATTTCATGAAATTTATTCCTGTAGAAAATGAAAGTAAGGATTTATTTCTGACTTAGAACACCTTAATTTATTTCATGGCTTAAGGCAATGTAATGTTAGTCACGATCTAATTTTTGTTTCCGATGTTTTATCAACACCCATTAAATGTGACTATTTACATAAAAAACTACAAGTAAAAGCATATTATGTTCCACTCAAATTTTTAGTTGGGCACAAAAACATAATTGTATATTCGATTACCATATAAGACTATTATCTATAACTTGTAACCTAGTGATAACCTATTTTCTACCCATAGGATTTGGATGAAACTTGGTAGAATTCTAGCCAGTCAACTATACACAGTAGAAACGTGTTTTCAATCCTTCTGATTCATGGTATAAACTTTCGATTTCACTAATATCTTGATAAAATATATAGAACCTATTGTGATAACTAAAAAATCTCATTTATTCTACTATTTTATGGTTCAAAATATAATTTCCCATAATCATATATAGAGGTACTTCTATGATAGCTACTTAACCTTTTCAATCTTACTTTTTGTTAAATACTCTTCCCTTGGGGTAACCAAGCTTTATTTACTTGTCTACTTTGAGCAGAATACTTGTAGTTTCTAAAATTCTTCTCTATACAAACCTTTACCTTTTTAAAATTATTAGGTTATATATATATATATATATATATATATATATATATATATATATATACGTAGTGTTAGAATTTTCTATAATTCATATCTCATTTTCTTCACCTCTACTCGATTATAATTTCATATAAATCATCCAACCAACTCCTCGCCAAGTCACTAACAATTATTTATCATATGAAAACATACATTAGTGTGCATACAAAAAACACTTTCTAACTACCATAGTACATATCACATAGCTTAGAAATTTCTTTGACAAATCTATCTTATGGTCATGCATATAGAAAATTATTCACAACTAGCAATGTCACATAGAAAGTAGATAAATCATGTATGCATGCCTCTAATATATACCACTGAAATATCGATATGAAACAACTAATCATATAATTTCAAATCTTGTCATTGAATGATTTAGGATTAACAATAATAACCAAATAAATTTGCATCTAACCATAGTTGTGGATTGGGAAATATTCAAGCCCAGAGCACAATCCACCTAACCATGAACTATCTCTGCTCGTTCCTCTTGAGTGAAGATCTCCTTGTCCTCTTGAATCAACCACCACTTTGATTGATAGGTGGTTTCTTTTATAACTTTCTTCTCAGTGAATTTTTAGCAGTGTCCTACTTTTAAGGTCTGTCAAGCTTTTGCCTAAGCCTTTTTGCTTTTTTTTTCTTCGAAAAAAAATATTGTTTTCTTTTTTTCTTTAAAGCACGCCTTTCTATTCTAAAATGTTTTATTCCAACCCATTAGTATGTATCTCCCTTTAAGTGTTTAACACAATATTTCTCTCCCATTATGTTCATTTAATTTCTTTTAATTATTTTCTCCTATGGATTTTTAGGAGATTTTTAGGGAAGGTCCATCATGTGTACTTGACCACCTATAGCTTTTTACCAATCCAACAAGGAGTCTTCTAAATTTAGTGCTCTTTTCCTGAATATTTCCCAAAAATTTATTTATTAACATGATTAAAATAAAATAATACTTACATCATCACTTAAGTCTCAATATAGCTCCCATAGCCATTCAATTTAATAATAGTTCTAAAAGCCTAAAATTATTCATGTTTGAAAAAATAAGGGCATAGGGGTGTTACAATATGATTATCCAATACACAAAGGATAAATTCTCGTCACAAATCAAGACTTGAAAGGAAACCCTCTGTATTTGTATCCACCTCTAAATGAATGCACAAGAGGAATTATTTGGAGTAACATTTTGTGAAAAAACACCTAACAATGGATTGTGAAGGCCCTCAATGTATACTTGGATAGTTGCACAACATGGTATTTTTATTTTCAACAATTGGTTGCCATGGTCAGTATTATTCCACCATGTTTCACCTAGTAGCTGAGGATTTAATCACCTAGACACAAGTACAAATCAATTTTTTATCTTTGACTATATTGTAAAGTGGTTATTATTATCGATCAGATTGTATATATCTTTCCAAGAGTTTGTAGAGCATGTGAAGGGTCTCTTGTAGTAGATTACAAACCTTGGTTTTTGGAGTAGCCTATATAAGCAAAGTCAATGTAAGAGATATACAAGACCAGACATTGTTGGTACTTCCTATAAGAGACTATATATCTTTCCAATGCTACAAGATATCTCCTCATCAAAGAATATTGAAGTGTGATATTATGTTATTTTTTATGTTATTTGCAATATAAAATTTAAATGAAATTTAAATATTGTTACTATTATAGAGATATTTCTTTTCCAGACCTCAAATCAAAACTCTTTTTGAAGATGCATTCCATTGTCTACACTGTTGGTGTAGTGCTCTTGGAAAGGAGAACTATTGAG
This sequence comes from Pinus albicaulis, assembly GCA_034641835.2. Taxonomy (NCBI): domain Eukaryota; kingdom Viridiplantae; phylum Streptophyta; class Pinopsida; order Pinales; family Pinaceae; genus Pinus; species Pinus albicaulis. The sequence goes on from CM076582.1 coordinate 1,663,751,850, forward strand.
AGTGATATATAAGGATCAAATACACACTTTTTTTCATTTATTTATAGGATGGATTTCAAGATGATAATGTCAACCATGGGGGATGATTCACCATTTTTGGAGTAAAAAAGTAAAAAGATTAAAAAAAAAATCTATTTTTCAACTCGTATTTTCAACTTATATCATGTTTTTTCATGTATTTCTCATTTTTTGTGCAGAAGGGTCCATCAAAAGTATGCAACATGGGTACTCCTTGTATGAGGAATTAAATCATGCATCCAACGAGTGCTCCCATAAATTTGAGTAAAACTGTAGGGAGATAAGTTGAAAATACGAGTTGAAAAAATAATTTTTTCCTTTTTCTGTCTCAAATTTGATAATTTAATCTAATATTATTTTATTATTTCCACTATTATTTTATAATATTTCTTAGGAGGCCCATTTTACACCTCAAAATTTATCTAATGCATATGGAAGAATAAAGACAAGAAAACTTATGACCTAATTGTTGCATTGGTAAGTGAAGAGGTGAGTTGTCATAATGTTATCTAATAATTCTTTAAAGAAGTTAACAAAATTGTATTAGTCACACTCGGAATTAGAGCTTCTGTAATTATTGGTGAAAGTATTCAACCTACATTTGAAGGATGATGACCCCATGTAATTTTCTATTGAGATCAAAGACATCATGCATAACATAGATTCAATAGGAGTGAAAATAGATATTCCTCTCACAAAATTCAATAAGGCCCTCTACTCTACATATCCTTAATATCTTAAATCCCTACAAGGTAGTAACCGACCAATATATATTACATTTTACTCTTTGGTGGAGAAAGTTAATGTGAGGTCTGTGAGGGACTACATTCTTTAATATTTGGGAATGTACCATTGTCCCATTCATAACCAATCAATGAAGTAATATTTTTGTATAAATTTATGCATTAATAATGAAGGGTTGTGCATACATATCCCCTCTTTTTCTTTTAATTATTATAGGGAAATTTAAAAGAGCACGTTCATAACTTGAATTAAGAATGCATACAGAGGGAAGAGGACTCATACAAATGAACCAGGTGAGACAAAAATATATGAGTCGATCTTTTCTAATGAAAAATCATATTGTATGCTGACATATGTAATGAATAGAGTACTGAAAGAAAGGTGAAGAGTAGTAAAATCAAGTAAAATATGTCTGTAAAAATCTTAAGCAAATGAGCGAGGGAATAGTTGCGTTCTTTGCAAGAGCTATGCATGATACATCATGGAGGATATATACCAAAATATGATTGCATTCGAGCCCTGGGGATTTTAAAATTTTACATCAATAGAAAATGATGAGTAGAAAAAATGCAAGAATGAGTGACTGGAGGTAGAGTTACATAGAACAATACAATAACATGTCTATAATATTTTTTATCCAACACATAATTTGATATTAACAACTTTGGTTGCAAAGGACAAGGCGCCACATTCTTTCCTTTTTATGTTGCAAACAATACAAGCAAGTAAGATTGAGTAGATTTTAAACCTAGGTCTTACATGAAAGGGATATTGTGCATACGAAAGGAGGATTCTCTATGTACATGGGTAATGAAGGACACCAAAATGAGCTTATTGTTTTTCTTGACATAAGGAGAATCAAAGGTTTGATGTTCCAAAAAAGAAAGGGATATTTAAATGTCACTTCTAAAAACAACATAAGACCCATTTTAAATAAAACAAATATACATGGTTAACTTTATTCCATGCATGCATTTGACAGAGTGGCCTTTGTAAAAAATACTTATAGAGTTTACTCGTAATGAGGGATCCAAGTAAAACTGTTTATATGACTTGAATTTAGGAGGGACTAGAGTGAGATAAACTAACAAAGGAAAAATATAATAAAATATGAGCTGATACTGAATAGAAAATATGAATGGTGACCATATTTCTTAACGTGTAGAGCCATAAACAAAAACATGGGAGTATGGAAGGAAAAAACGCAATGAAAGTGGTTAACCCCAATGCAACCATGATGAAAAAAATGAAACAAGGCTACACTAACTGAGTGAAGGTTCATAAATTCTCATACCTTAAATGAAACCTTAAATCATTCTAAGATATAATAGCATACTTAAGCTAATTGAACAAGGGTTCTCCTGTAGGAATCTAGATATTTCTCGGAAATTCTTGGCATGAAAATGAAACTACAAATTTCCCTTTTATTTTTCTCATGGAGAGGCTGAAGGCCCATCTTGAAATTCGGTTGCATGTGATGAATTTAATCCATGAATGATTAGTCTATTTACCATAGTACCAAAACTTAACACATTCAATTGCATGCATGCCCTATTATGTTGGGGTTTAGTGAACAATTAATGCACATGATGGTTGGATCCATTACATGGCAGTGTAGGGCTAATGTGGAGGGTATTACCCTCCCAATTTAAGATTCAATTACCAATCAAATGGAAGTTCAAAAACTGAAATGGGAGACCACACTTGATTGCACATCATTCGGGAAGCTTTGAATTAAATGTGGTTAATGGACATGATTTCCCTGCATACATCAAGATTTGGAGAATGATAGGGTTTTCACATCCCAATACTAGTTGATATACCACATACAATAGGTGGATGGTAGGTTGGAATAATAAATCCAAATCCTTTGAAGCATATGCAAAATATGTTACATGATTTGCGCACTATGAATCAATATGTTGTCTATGATAGAATGGCCGAGTTTAGTAACATGAGCCTCAAATCTATATATTATAGTTGGGTTCATGATCACAAATATTTTTATAACATACTTTCCTCGGTTGGGGTGAGGGTATAACCTCAAACCCTTTATTATTTATTTTGAAAAAATCAACCCAAAACCCTTATATTGCATTGTGAAGTAACATGTAGGCTACTTTTCTTTTAATAGAAGTGAAAACCATATGCATGAAACAACTAACCACCCAAATTTATTAGAAACACTTCAAATCACTTCTCCATCACATCATCAACATTATTTACTTTATAGTATAAGGAAAATAATGACACAAATCTTGTATGGATATTAAACTAGAAATTGCGCCGAGAGGTTCAAAGGAACGCTGATAGGTGGAGTGGGGGGATGTGGAAGGGAATAATAAATAGAAATATATGAAAAGGGCGTAGGATTTGGATAGAGAAGACGGAGGAGATTGGGAGGAAATTTCATGAGATTTGGAATTGGCCAACCATGGTTTATATGTGCGCATGTGTGTGTGTGTGTATTTGATAACTATTATTTGTTTTGGTTGGATTTAGAAGGGGCTTGAACCTTGAATTTAATGGTTTATATAATACTTCATAATAGGGAAATTGCCAATTAGCCTATCTATTTGAATTGACAAGAAATATTTTTTATGATCCCCAATTAATTTCATCATATGATTTCATTGTAGACATTTATATTTTATTATAGAGTAGCATAGTCCCTACATAGGTGCACATTAGTGATACATGCTACGTCGGATTAAAGGTTAGAATTCACATCTGAAAACAAATATAATATATTATGAGTGTTCATAGGACTTTATTAGTTATGAATTCTGCATATTGCACCTTGTAACCATCTTATACGATCCAACTCACTACCTAATTAGAGAATATGCGAGAAGGATTTTCAAACAAACTTTGAAAGGTTGATTTTATTCACTTTCATGGAAATCAAAAGACAGATATAACTGCAAGGAGATGATGATATGCCATAAAAAATAATAACCAAATCAAGATTTCAATTTGTGTGGGTAAATTCCTCTAATTGGAGTAGGGAACAAAGAAAATGTATCTTCTTCATTCATGTTGCATGTGATACAGGGTTTAAATGACAAAGGGAATTTCTAAAGTGCCAAGGGAAGAATCCACATGCCTTAGGATCCCAAAATTTCATCATCTTCTTTCTCTTTGATCTCTCGTTTCATTATGTATGGAATATACTAGAACAACAACGGTTCCCTGTTTTCTCTTCCCTTGTTCAAAGGCATAGTCAAGTCATGCATAGGAGATCGCCTAGAAGTTAATTGCGGTGATTCAAAACCCATGGATTTGGTAGGAGGAAGAAATTGATAGATCATAAAATTGTGAGTTTTTGGATTACAAAAGTGACTTGATGATCTAAGATCCTTATCCTCCATCTCACTCACCAAAATGACACTGCAGGTAGTAGTGCAATTTTCAGTTTGTGACAGAGTCTCTAATGCATCCGAGAAGTCATCATAGTCCATGTCCAAACTATCTACATATGCATGATTTTGAGAGAAAGGAATGATTGAAAAATTCCCTTTTGAAACAATGTCATTAGATTTTACCCTTTGTACTTGAAGTGAATGCATGATAAGAGTTTGTGGAAATATTTGAATCAAAATTTGGGTCATGTGCATTCATGGCATACTAAACAATAACCATAATTTGACTACATATTGAAAAATACCTCAAGAAATCACATTATTTAAACCCCTATCAATATGAACACAATACAACTTCCCAATTTAAAAAATCCCTAGTTTTACTAGATATTGTCGGTATCCATTTTTTCGTTAACATTTTTTATACCCCTTTATATTTTTTTCATTAAATTTGAGCTCCATTTTTATACCTGCCAATATAAAAACCCTTTACTCCCCAATATATGCTCATTATATTATGTCATTTTTTCCTCAATATATAACCCCCAATATGAATGCACCTAGTATGGTATTTCTTCCCCAGTGAAGCCCCTGTGGTGGCTACTTGACTTTTGAAACCCATTTCTAGAGATTATGTTTCCCTACTCATTGTTTTTCTTGGGTTCATAACAACATTAGATCCAGACACTTTCAACAAACATTTGGTAAATTTCAAAGCTTCACATATTCACAAATCTTACCCATAAGTAGTTCCCGTATAGGGAATGGTTTCGCATTAAAAAAATTCCATATCATCCTCTTTTGGTGGAAATATTCCACAAGAAAGCAGGGAAAATTTTAGGGGCTAATATTCGCAGGTGAGCTAATTTTCCATGTTTTTTCCAAAAAAAATATTCACCAATTTCCATTTTTTTCCAAAAAATATTCACCAAAATTTTATAGTATAAAATTATTTTACCTTAAAAATCGCCAAAAAATTATACATAACAATATAAAATGATTATAAACCTAAATATTTATACAGAAATATTGCCAAAATTTTTATAATTTTTATATTATAATTTAGTAAGATTCGCCAAGGTTTCTAAACTTTAAAATAAAATTCCATCCTTAAAATTTTACCTGCAAGAAAGGGTCTAACCTAAACAATATCCTCTGTAGCATAGGAAAGGACCTAGAAGTCATTGAAATATCATGATATCATCAGTAGAAAAGCTCAACAATACAACCAAACCATAAAATACCCAACTTAAAGCATAACATTATATTCCTCTTAATGCGAGACAAAGTGAAAATTCGCTTGAAATGCAACAATTGGAATTAATTTTCCTAATTGATAAACAATTTATTAATTTTCTGATTAATATCGAATTAATCACACTGAAATTTCTTCACCAAATAAAATAAAAACTGTGGAAATAAAAATACTCAAAACTGAGAAATGCTAGCACACACACATAAAATATGATAGTTATTTTTGAACAAATTATCCCTGGAAAAACCCAACATGGGAAAAAAAAAATGCAACAACTAGGGGTTTTATTATTACACAATAGTGAAATTTTGAGTACAATAAAGTAATGCCAAAATGGCGTTTTCTATCTGAGAAAAATAGTAGAAAATTTTATTGAGGGAAATTACCCTCCTCTCCAAGCAATCTCGACAATTGACTTCCCTATGAAAGGCTAGTCATCCAATCCCTACACAAAACCCTTTATGTTGCTCTTGCATTTTCCTCCACACGTGTGACTGAAAAACACTCTAAAAACAAGTCATTCTACCTCTTTCTTCTCTGGAAACAATCCTCCTAGCCTTATGGAAGACGTTCCAATCTTTGGAAACTGAATCATACTTCCCCACAGCTAAATCAATCTACTCTTTAGGCACTGTGCAATCATAGAAAAACCTCTTGGAGAATAAAACCAACCTCCTCTCCTAACTCTCTGAAACTAGAATCATTGTCTCTGCCCATTTGGATCAATATTTCTTCCTCTTCTTGAGCTTTGAAGCTGGATAACTCAACCTGCCAAGGAATTCACACTACTAGCTCTCATCTATGTGTATTTCCATCTACCTATCGACCTCTTATAATCTCTCTAGTTGGGACTCCAACGACCAATATTAAAACTTGATCGATGGTTGAGATCATCTCCAAGTCGATCCATGTGAGTTTCCAGAGAATTCTCACCTTTCTCATTTAATTACTATTAATTAACAAATTTTACGAAGTTTGGAAAATTTTAAATGATGGTCAATTAATTTAATTGAGCTATCTCTAGGTGGAATTTATAGAAACAATTTATGGGTTTTGGAGAACTCCCATGTTTTAACCTCTCCACAAAGTTTCAAGACCAGAACACCTCCAGATACTAAAAAAACTTAACAACAATTAATGTGTTCTCCAACTATCTCCATAACATCCTCCATACACATTGCAAATGTCTAAAAACTGTAGTTTCCTGCCATTGTCCACCAACCATTGCGCTAACTCTGATTCATCTGCCACGGGATGTAGTTGAACCTTGCTACATCTATGCTACTACTAACATGGAATTATACTACCTATACTACTTCCAACTCTGCATCTTCACTGCATCCCAACTAACCCTCCTTCTCACTGTTGTTGGTGCTACTGCAACAACTACAACTGAGATGCATCCAAAATGATTGAATCAATTGTGTCTCTATGTTGCAACTATCTCCTATTATCTGACTACTACTAGCCTCTACATTGTCCACTAGGAAGTCTGCGATGCTGTTGACTTTTCACTGTGCCTCCTGCGTTGCTATCAACAATGCTATTTTCTCCTTAGCATCTGACTACAACTACTTTGGAACTGATTGCAACAACTGACACTAATCCTTATGATACTAAATATTGTGGGATAGTGTATCAAGGGTAATGATCCATGAGGAAACACCATCCGATTCCCACCTCAATGGACCCTTCCCAAATATCTGTGCAACTTTGGGATTAAATCTCCATATCATCCCACCTCTCTCCTAGAGGTATAAATGCACACATGGTGATTTTCTCCTCCAACTTGGAGGATACCTAGTCCATATTTGCGGATGCTACTTCCCGATCCTACTTCTCCTTATTTTCCTTCTTCCTTTAAGGACACTAAGTACTGTAGTGTCAAAACTCGCCACACCTGAAGCACTTGATATTGTACAAATCCTGCTTCTTTTTATTCTCTCCCTGCAAGCCTTGTCCATGACTCAGACCTTTTTCTTGCACCTTTGATGAAAGGGTGATATTGTCTTCCTCCTTCAAACCCTTTGATACCTTTTTTTTATGTTTCCGTTGATGGAGCTCTTTACTAGAGCTCGCCTGATCTCCTCCTATGAGATATCTTCCCACATCTAGTCCCACCTAGGCAACATATCTCGTCCCATAATTCTTTGGAAGAAATTCTCCCAATCCTTGGTGACATTGTTAAGGGTAAAACTCACCATTTTTGTAGGTGGTGGTGTCTCTCATACATATAAAATCTCATACCTGATATCCTAAATTCTAGTGAGAAAGGGGTTAATTCCTTCACCCTTATGCATCCTAGGATTCCACAACTTTTCTTTCAGAAACATCTTCTGGTGCTCTGAAGGATTATGATATAACCCTGCGAGAGCATCCCACATCTCCTTGGACCTGTTCTCAGTCGCTATATGTGACACTTTATGATCTCAAACTCCATCAAGAATCATCTGCTTTGCCTTGGCCATTTCCTTTCTAAAATTTGTTACCTGTTGGTGGTCTATAGGTCTTGCCACAGTGGTATTTGTAGAAGTATTAAGACCATGCTCATTTGAGAGAAATGACATTCTAGCCTTCTATATGATATATTTGGATGCACCATCCAACCTATCTTAATTTCTAAGACTTGTTGTGTCCATTTATGCAAAAACTCTACCTTGGGTAGATCTCTCCCTCTTTCACCCACTCGGATGCTAGAATTTTTATTCTCACTCCTTCCTGGAGTGAAAATTTTTATCTAATGCAGCTAGAAACTTTGAATTTATGAAGCGAGAAACCCACTGAGAGAAACTTCCTCTGTGTGTGCACTTTCTCTTCCACCCGACACTAAATCTTCTCTAGCAAACTACTGCAAACCCTCTGTGCCTAGACAAGAAATATGCTCTACGAAAATACTATGTTGTTTCTCCCTCTACCTGTTGGAATCACTTCCCCAGAAAAATTGAGCTTTTCAACCACCTGGAACTTCAAAATTGAACCCTTTCCAACAATTTTCACTGCTTATCTAGGCACTGTGCAACCCCAAAAAGTCTTGTCCTGCTGCTCCCTCTAAACAAAAAAAATTTTCTCCTTCATCTTTGAGCCTCCTTTCAGTTAAATATGCTAAGATACCATGTGAAAATTCGCTTCAAATGCACAAATAGAATTAATTCTCCTAACTGATAAACAATTTATTAATTTTATAATTAATATCAAATTAACCACACTGCAATTTATTCACCAAATAAAATAAATGCTACGAAAATAAAAATGCCGGAAACTGAGAAATGCTAGCACACACACATAAAATATGATAGGTTTATTTTGCGATAATTTTCCCCGAGAAAAACCAATGTGGGAAAACTAGTGCAACAGCTGAGGGTTTTATTATTATGCAATAGTGAAATTCTGAGTACAATAAAATGACACCAAACTAGTGTTTTCTATCTTAGAGAAATAGTGTCAAAATTTATTGAGGGAAATTAACCTCCTCTTCAAGAAATCCTAGAAATTGACTCCCTCTGAAGGTTAGTCATCCAACCCCTGCACATACCTCTTTGTGTTTCTCCTGCACTAGCCTCCACTCGTGTGCTTGGAAAACCCTCTCAAAAAATTCATCTTTCCTGTGACTGTTCTACAAATGATCCTCCTAGCCTTTTGGAGGACTTCTTGACCTCTAGAGAATGAATCAAACTTCTCCACAACTAAATTGAACTGCTCCTTTTGAGGCACTACGTAGCCTCCTAGAGAATAAACTCGTCCTAATCTCCTAACTCTATGGAACTGGAATCCTCCTTCATAATCACTGTCTCTGCCCCTTTGTGTCCCTTATGGATTGAAATCTATTCCTATGCTTGACCTCTAAAGCTAGATAGCTTGACCTGCGAATGAAATCACACTATTGGACCTCACTCTGTGTGTATCTCCATCTACACATTCTCCTCTTCTTATAATCTCTAGTTGGGCTCCAACATCCAAGATTAAAACTTAATCGATGGCTGACATCATCTTGAGGTCGATCCTTGTGACTTTCTAGAGAATTCTCACCTTTCTCAGTTAATTACTATTAATTAAATATTTTTCCTAAGTTAGGCTTATGAAAAATTTAAATGATGATAAATTGATTTAATTGAGCTATCTCTAGGTGAAATTTCTAGTAATGATTTATAGATTTTGGAGAGCTCCTGTGTTTTAGCCTCTCCATGAGTTTTCGAGACCAAAACACCATCTGATGCTACAAAAAAATAATAGACATGGGAATCAAAAACTTCCCAAAAATCATTTGTACGTTGGGGTGTCTATATTTTTAGATAACATACCATGTCATGTCAATCTATAGCACAAGAGATGAAACTAAGTGTATGAGGAAATCCATGGAATTTTATGGGGAAATCAGCACCACAAATATTTCAAAAGTCCATGGAATTTTTTCACGCATAAATTGAAGAAACAACCTCAAAATCGTTAATATTCTCAGCAAAATAAAACTTTCAATCGCATAGACATCAATAAACATTACCCCCTTATATTTTCTCAAACGACAAATTAAATTTGTGAATTTTATGAAGATTATTGAAACATTCAAAGCCATTGATGATGAAAAGCACTTCACTTGATCATTCTCCCAAGCAATGTTTCCATGTTTCTAAAGATTGATGAGAATTTTAAGGACACAAATAATGAAGGACATTGCTTTTCAAAATTTCTTAATTCCCAAACAACAATTTTTCCTTTCTCTAAATATTAATGGAGCTTTCAGGCCCACAAACAATGAAAAACATTCCATGAGATATTTCCTTTGGTGCATAGACAAAAAAGAAAATATTATGAATAGGCTATCTATACTATTTTTAAGAATATACATAAACTATCCAAATTCCCTTTAAAATACCAATTTTCAGGAGGATCTAGAAACATTGACTATTAAATGTCAAAATAATTTAAACATTCACACAATAATGGCATTAATAGTCTTGAAGCAGAGAGCTACAAGAAGTTATTGTCTTCAAGATGTTTCAACTTCCCACTTCATTGAAACGAACAATAATGATTAGGATTAGCCATCTACCACCTTTAAAAACAACTTTTTGTTGGCTTTTGAAGCCAACCTAGTTGCTTTTCCTCGTGTATGGAGTTTTTCCACACCCTTCAAGAAAAAAACACGGAAAATAAGAAAAGGCACTTCTGTAGGACTCCCCAATACAAAAACATGCTCGGAAGAAACACTAATCGCAAGGACCCATATACACAAATATCTCAAAAGGAAAATAGTAAATACTTGTAATATTTGTGGTATGATGTCCCAAGGATGCTATTCGTGGCTTTAAAAACAAAGAGTCCAACCAATCCACCACCTCTCTTCTTGATCTCCAATTCATTGAAGAGGATCAATTTGACTTGTTTTTGTTTTTTAGATGCAAAAAATCCTATGAGAACACATAAACCATGTTCCTCAGGCTCCTTTCTATCCCAACCACCATGAGCTTTGCGTTCCCATGCCAGTACTTGAGATAATAATGAACCACTCTGCTACCATGGTCATTCGATACATACTCCTCTTGCCATCACAAAAAATTCTTGCTTGTGGGGGGTGCCATGAACGAAAAGCTCATGTTTATTTTTAATTCCAAGAGCATCAGGGATCAAAGAGGGCATAAATACAAATTGGAAAACTAGATATCAAAGCGTGCATAAGAAATATCCAGTTGGGTATTCGAATATATAATTTTTAAAGGTGGGGGAATTTATAAGGGCATTGAATGGTCCAATCATTCATAAATGAAATGAAATATCATAAGCAATTATAGAGATTCGTTGAATGTAGACCTCATAATTACGACAACCAATGGATTAATATAGTGAACCCATGAATGCAATCTGGAACAAACCTAAGAAAAACATGCTCCATCCTCATTATTTTTTCTTGGGTTTTGAACCCAAGAAAAATGAATTTCAAAACCCAAGCAACCTTTTGATGACCAACTTTGTAAGTATTATACCAGCCATAATGTGAATGAGAATGCCCCACCAATTTTGAAGTCGGGGCAACCATAAAAGGTCCACTGAGGGCACTCGAACTCACGACTCCTTCCAGCACCTGTCGAAGCAGTGTTCCGTTATACGTTGTTGCTAAGAATGATAAATAATAGTTCTTTAGAGAAGAGGAAACGTGAAATGTTGTACTACTTCTGTTGCTAGGTAATAAAAGACCTAACAACATGTGAAGTTGCTAAAGAGTATCAGAAAAGAAAAAAAATTGTGTTTACAACCCCACCCATATTTAAAATGTTGGGTTTAATATTAAGCAGGATGAAGCCTGTTAGGGCCTAAATTTACCTCAGGCTGATAAAGGTAGAATCTAGGGTAACATCAAACCACGCTTAACCTGGTAGCTATCCCTACCAGGTCGGGAGAGGGCTCTCTCCTTGTCAATCTCAGAAAATATGGCCAATGAAAGCTTGAGATGACTGATGTGATGACTGATTTTAGGCTAGGTATGTGTACAGAGGTGTTTAATTGAATCTGATGATGTTTTGTTGGCTCAAATGTGAAAGGCAGATTTTGGGTCTGGGGAATGAGGCTTAGTTTTGCAGAGATCTCAATGGGGCAAGGTAGGAGATTGATTTGACACTTCAAATTGAATGAAATGGAGAGATTTAGATAGGTGAGGAGTTGAAGAGGGAAAAAAACCTTTAGGGATCCTCTTCAAACAACTGAAAACATAGATAACTAAGAAAACCCTAGGTAGAGCACTGCAATTTCAATGGATTCTACCTTTATCCTTGTTTTTTTTAGTTAAGAAGAAATAAGAGAGAGAATGGCATACATAAAACACAAGTAAACTTAAATTTACAGAGAGAAACACAATATCAAAGCAAGATGCCACATGAATCCCATAGAGTGCTGCAAACCCTGGTCTATTCCTTAGCCAAAACTGCTGAAATGAATGTACAATAATGCTTAAAGAATTCCCAAAAGTCCAACCATGTTAATGATTGAAAAAATACAAGATATAGGCAACCAAAAACTCATCCTAGCCTCTAGGGGTCGAGCTCATAAGATTAGGAGCTGTTCCAACAAAATATAAACTGAGAACTAAAAAGTAGGTAGTGGAACAGCTTGCCTCTAAAAACTAGGAAACTGATTCATTCAGTTGCAAACTACCTTTTGATGGATGAATCTACCTCTATGAGTGAAAATTTAGCATAATTACATCAAAATCCATCATGTCACATTAAATTACATCATGAGTTTAAAAATTAGAAGGAAAAAAGTCAAACTGTGAAAAAACTAGGCGAAAGACATAGTTTTTGACCAAAAATGAGCAAAATTCCTCCAATGCGCCGTGCTGATTTCCCTATGCATAGCGCCTTTTGCAGCTGATTTTGGAGGCCTTCCCGGTGTCCAAATTTTCTCCAAGTGGGCTTGTTGGAATTTTTTTCATGTCTAATTTCTAGCACAAGTAGAATTTTTGAATTTGGCCTCCATTTTTCCCTCCAAAATTGAGTTCTCCCAACACGGCTTCCTGTGTGTCTAGAAAGGGGCAGAAAGGTCATTTTTGGGGTGTTTTTGACCTTTTTGGGGGCTCAAAACCTGTCAAAATTTCTTGTCCATTGGTAGGAATGCATATTTTTCCATGGAAAATCCAAAAATTCTGAGTTTTCCTCAAAAGGAGGTCTCCATCAAAAGCGAGCGCTAGGTGGCGCAGCGCATTGGGCTGAAAACTCTGTTTTTTAAGGCAAAATTTCCAAAATTCATCTCAATACATAGCACCTTTTTGCAGGAGAGTTTTGGAGGTCTTCCTAGTGTCAAAATTTGGTGCAAGATATCTCGTTGGAAAGCTTATTGAGTATAATTTCCAACCCAACTTGAATTTTTCAATTTGGAGTTCATTTGCCTTGTCAAAAGTCAAATCTCCCAAGATTGGTCAAAATGTGCAAAATGAGGTTGCCTCAAGGCAGAATGCTGTTGCAGTCAACTTTTGAAGGTCTTTCCAAACTTCAAATTGAGCTCATGATAGCTCATGGGAAATATCTTTGTGTCTAGTTATCATTTGACTCATCAAGCAAGTCATTTGTCCAACCAAGCTAGGAGAAAGCTTGATTTTCCCAAGGTCACTTTAGAGGTGCATCAATTCTCATGAGGCAACTGTATTTTTGACATTTCTCTAAAACCATGACACTTGTGTAAAAATTGAAGGATTTTTTTCTTCCTTGGCCTATTTTGGAAAAAAACCTCTCTCAGGTTTCTCAAATTCATCTTTTCTTGCTCAGAAACATCATTGAAGTAAAACCTATCCCGATGTGTGGAACCAGGGATTTGTCGAAATGAAGCGAAATGAAGGGGATAAGGGGATTCTAAATTATTGAGAAAATTTTGGGAAGTAGGGAGGGATGTTGGGAAGCAGGGGAAAGTGGAATTTTAGAGATTGAGTGAGGGGAAGAGGTCCAAAAGGGAAAAACATAGGCTTAGCCTAGAAAATTGTCAAGTTGTAGCAAGAAACTAGAGTTTGTGCGAAAATGAGGAATTTGAGTGATATCAGTGATGGGAAGTGTTTAATAAGGTATATTAAGGATATGGGAAGGTGTATGAACATCAGGATACAAGTTTTGCTGATGATTTGACCATCCAAAAGAAATTACCTCCAAAACCCTAAGAGAGGGAAATGAACCTTACCTAGGCACAAATGAAGCATGAACAAAGTGTAAAATGACCCTTTGGAATCTGGCATGATGATGATAACGCTATGAATGATGGTACACTCAGCTGAATGGTGACATGGACCGACATTTGGACAACTTTGACAGGAGTAAAAACAAACCCTAGACCTAATACCTAGTGACCAAATTTTGCTTGAAGACTCACTGAAATGACAAAATTTGACTTTGACACCTTAAAATCACCTTGTAAGAGCATGTTTGATGCACATTGGCTCCAATGGGGATGGTAGCTCCTTGAAGGTCCCAAGAACTACAGATCTTTGGAAAGCAGACAGTGCCTTCATCCATTGGGCAATGGATTCAAAAACTCAAGCTGAAATGCATGACTGAAAACTGATGACTTGATGACACAAATTGAATCTCACTCAACTAAAAATTGACTCAATACTTAAACACAATTGACAAACTAGAAATGATGCTCAAAGTAGAGCTTATTCATCAAAACCTACTCTAATAGTTTCATTCATCACCTGATCAAGTGAAATGAAACAACCAATGCAACCAAGTAAGTATTCTGGTTGCTGTTTGAATTCTCCGCAAGTGCTTGCTTATGAACAACAAGAGAGAATTACTAAAAGGCAACTCCCATGAAAACTTGTGAATAGATCTGTTGAATACTACGAATTCTCTATCTGCCTCCAAAAACACTGCATAAGGATCTTGAAGTTCATGCACAATAGGACTTAGCTCATCCAATGGATTAATTTTCTTCTCCTCATACCATGAATGCAAACTTTGTTTTGAGCTTTGTGACGAGACTCCTGCTAAAAAAGACAAAGAAACCAGCTGCTGGATCAAGTTTATATCAGCACACGTTTCAAGCTCACATGTAGTCAATGAAGAAAGACTTTGACTGCAGAAACATCCAACACATCAGCTATTGGATAGTGAAAAAATTGAAAAGACTGCTACAACCCATTTTATACTAGTTCCGATGAGATTACATGATTTCCTATAGGCTGCTCATTTGAAGATTTACTATGCCAATTTCCCTTCAAAAACTGAAATGATTCAAAAAAGAAAGGTACGGAATCATCTTACATCATTTGATCGTATGTGCCAGCTTCCATGTCTTCATCTGAAAATTGACAATCAATGGCATTCGGGGGCTGCAAATCTAGATATGAGAAGTCTTGAACAAGGTTTTTATTGCCCTCAAGATGGTCCAAATCAAGACTTGTCGACAATTGATTTCGGATTGCATGAATGTTGTCTCTGATGATCTGAAATGAGGCAAAACAAAAAGGAAAATATACTTCACTTACTTCAAAATTTGTTGTACTTTCCTCGTCATTTCCGTAGCTGATATGCATCGGTTGATCAATGTATTCGAGCTGTTGAAAGTGAACTTCGTCCTTCCACAAACTAGCTGTTGATTTGTCTACAATATTAGCTTCTGTTTGGAGAACATAATCATCATCATACTGATCAAACTGAGGCAAATCATCAGTATAAAACACATCATCAAGTATACATGTCATATCAACAGCTCTCTCTTCTCCAAGATGATCTATAAAACAATCATTATCAGATCTATGACAACTGGGATAAGAAACAAAATGTTTTGGATCAACAACTTGTTCTTCTTCAATCAGTGAGCGATGAGCTTGAACATTATCCTCATTCCTTGTGGTAATATTTTGCATCATCTCTTCCACTACACTTACCATAATGTCAAGATTTACCTCTAGAGATGTCGATTCCTCTGGATCTATGTTTTTCATCTCTTCTTCCTTCAACTTTGCCCTTCAGATCAGCAAATGAGCCTCTACATCTATTGCAGTATTCTGCATCTCTTCAAGTGTTGCAAGATTCCTTTCTCTCAGCTAAAACTCCATTTCCGGATCAAAGGCACCCGAGTAGTGCAAGAGAGCGGATCCAAGAGGAGGTCTTATATTAACTGGCATCGAATAATAAAATTGGTTAAATCTGGCAGAAAACTGTTGTACTGTCTCCCCTGGCAGTCTTTTCAACTGGTTATACTCTTCTATAATCAAGAAAGGGTTCTGTCTGATCACCCACCTGTCGAGGAAAAATTTAACGAACTGCTGGAAATATGAGATGCTCGCATCAGGCAAGGTTTTGAACCAACTCTTGACTTTGCCTTGCAAAGAAAGAGCAAAAAGCATAATACTGACATCCTCTTCATCAACTTCAAAAAGGTCAAGAAAATACTCAAAATTCAGAACATGTCTCTCAGCAATGATGTTGTCGCATTCACCATCAAATCTTGGTAGATATAGGTCATGATTTTTAGGGAAAGCATAGGATATAGGAGGTAAAATCAGAGGCTTGTATCGATCTGGAATTTTACAAGGTATATGGGTATGTAAAAATGCTACAGAATCAGTCTTGGTCTCTTGAGGTTCATCAGTTTGAAGATGGTCATCACAAGATTCGGAAGAAAGGTCTTGATCAAGCTCAAAAGCATGCAAATCTTTGGTATTCACAATCTTCAAAGGGAAGGAATCAAATGTAGGTCAAGGATCTTTTCTCAAATACAATATACTTTGCAAAGCCTTCTTGACATTCTCGGGAAAAAAGAAGAAATAATTTATGAAAAAGAACAAAATGTCTTGGATGAAATTCCAACTTGAATACCTGATCTTTCCATATTGTCCTTTCATGTTTCTACTGGTCAGGTTCATCCTACAGTGGAGTCCTTGGATCTGATCTCGAAACTGATTTAGAGTCGCCAGGTGAATGATTTCAGCCTTGCGGTGTCTGATCGTTGTCCACCATCAACTATCATATCTGAACTTGATTACATTTTACTAAGGAAACCAGATGTTCAGTTCATAAACTAGACCAGAGATTGACTGAAGCAACATTCATCTACTTTCGCTAATGCAAAGAAAGAGTGTTTCAAAGGCTACCTGGATAACTTCAGGCTCCGTCTGTAGTTTATAAAGAAAAAAATAGACTTTTCTTCCCCAGTATGGTCACCACTATGTTAGGGCCTAAATCTACCTTAGGCTGATAAAGGAAGAATCTAGGGTAACATCAAACCATGCTTAACTTGGTAGCTAGCCCTACCAGGTCAGGAGAGGGCTCTCTCCTTGTCAATCTCAGAAAATATGGCCAATGAAAGCTTGAGATGACTGATTTTAGGCTAGGTATGTGTACAGAGGTGTTTGATTGAATCTGATGATGTTTTGTTGGCTCAAATGTGAAAGGCATATTTTGGGTCTGGGGAATGAGGCTCAGTTTTGCAGAGATCTCAATGGGGAAAGGTAGGCGATTGATTTGACACTTCAAATTGAATGAAATGGAGAGCTTTAGATAGGTGAGGAGTTGAATAGGGCAAGAAACCTTTAGGGATCCTCTTCAAACAGCTGAAAACATAGATAACTAAGAAAACCCTAGGTAGAGCACTGCAATTTCAATGGATTCTACCTTTATCCTTGTTTGTTTTAGTTAAGAAGAAATAAGAGAGAGAATGACATACATAAAACACAAGTAAACTTAAATTTATAGAGAGAAACACAATATCAAAGCAAGATACCACATGAATCCCATAGAGTGCTGCAAACCCTGGTCTATTCCTTAGCCAAAATTGCTGAAATGAATGTACAATAATGCTCAAAGCATTCCCAAAAGTCCAACCATGCTAATGACTGAAAAATTACAAGATATAGGTAACCAAAAACTCATCCTAGACTCTAGGGGTCGAGCTCATAAGATTAGGAGCTGTTCCAACAAAATCTAAACTAAGAACTAAAAAGTAGGTAGTGGAACAACTTGCCTCTAAAAACTAGGAAACTGCTTCATTTAGTTGCAAACTACCTTTTGATGGATGAATCTACCTCTATGAGTAAAAATTTAGCATAATTACATCAAAATCCATCATGTCACATTAAATTACATCATGATTTTGACAATTAGAAGGAAAAAAGTCAAACTATGAAAAAACTAGGCGAAAAACAGAGTTTTTGACCAAAAATGAGCAAAATTCCTCCAATGCGCCGCGCTGATTTCGCTATGCGTAGCGCCTTTTTACAGCTGATTTTGGAGGCCTTCCCGGTGTCCAAATTTTCTCCAAGTGGGCTTGTTGGAAAGGTCTACCTGTCTACTTTCCAGAACAAGTATAATTTTCTAATTTGGCCTCCATTTGGCCCTCCAAAATTGAGTTCTCCCAACACTACTTCCTGTGTGTCCAAAAAGGGGCAGAAAGGTCATTTTTGGGGTGTTTTTGACCTTTTTGGGGGCTCAAAACCTGTCAAAATTTCTTGGACATTGGTAGGAATGCATATTTTTCCATGGAAAATAAAAAAATGCTGAGTTTTACTCAAAATGAGGTTTCCATCAAAAGCGAGCGCCAAGTGGCACGGCGCATTGGGCCGAAAACTCTATTTTTTAAGGCAAAATTTCCAAAATTCATCTCAATGCGTAGCGCATTTTTGCAGGAGACCTTTGGAGGCCTTCCTAGTGTCCAAATTGGGTTTTGGATAGCTCGTTGGAAATTTTATTGAGTCTACTTTCCAACCCAACTTGAATTTTTCAATTTGGAGTTCATTTGCCTTGTCAAAAGTCAAATCTGCCAAGACTGGTCAAAATGTGCAAAATGAGGTTGCCTCAAGACAGAGTGTTGTTGCAGTCACTTTGAAGGTATTACTCAACTTAAAATTTAGCTCATGATAGCTCATTGGAAAGATATTTGTGTCTAGTTATCATTTGACTCATCAAGCAAGTCATGTGGCCAACCAAGCTAGGAGAAAGCTTGATTTTCCCAAGGTCACTTCAGAGGTGCATCAATTCTCCTGAGGCAACTGTATTTTTGAAATTTCTCTAAAACCATGAAACCTATGTAAAAAGTGAAGGATTTTTTCTTCCTTGGCCTATTTGGACAACAACCTCTCTCAGTTTTCCCAAATTCATATTTTCTTGCTTAGAAACATCATTGAAGTAAAACCTATCCCGATGTGTGGAACCGGGGATTTGTCGAAATGAGCGAAATGAAGGGGATAAGGGGCTTCTAAATTATTGAGAAAATTTTGGGAAGTAGGGAGGGATGTTAGGAAGCAAGGGAAAGTGGAATTTTAGAGATTGAGTGAGGGGAAGAGATCTAAAAGGGAAAAACACAAGCCTAGCCTAGAAAATTGTCAAGTTGTAGCAAGAAACTAGGGTTTGTGCGAAAATGAGGAATTTGAGTGATATCAGTGATGGGAAGTGTTTAATAAGGTACATTAAGGATAGGGGAAGGTGTATGAACATCAGCATACAATTTTTGCTGATGATTTGACCATCCAAAATAAATTACCTCCAAAACCCTAAGAGAGGGAAATGAGCCTTACCTAGGCACAACTGAAGCATGAAAAATGTGTAAAATGACCCTTTGGAATCTGGCATGATGATGAAAACCCTCTGAATGATGGTACACTCAACTAAATGGTGACATGGACCAACATTTGGACAACTTTGACAGGAGTAAAAGCAAACCCTAGACCTAATACCTAGTGACCAAATTTTGCTTGAAGACTCACTGAAATGACAAAATTTGACCTTGACACCTTAAAATAACCTTTTAGGAGCATGTTTGATCATTGGAGGAATGTTGCAAAGAATGACACTAACAAAGCCAAAATTCAAAGACAATGTGAACAAACTTGCAGGCATCCCTGTGGAGGCA
Source organism: Pinus albicaulis (assembly GCA_034641835.2). NCBI lineage: Eukaryota > Viridiplantae > Streptophyta > Pinopsida > Pinales > Pinaceae > Pinus > Pinus albicaulis. The sequence goes on from CM076582.1 coordinate 1,663,771,557, forward strand.
AGTTCCCTTTATGAATTCCAGACAAGAAGTTCTAGAAAAATGAAATCATCGAGGATCATGTCTTCTTGCCTTATCACCAGGGTGAATGAAAGGGCACTCAGTCCACAAAGGTTGCACAACATCACCTAATATGGAAGCCTATTGGCTTAAGGGGTCCTGACCTAGGTTTAGATTTAAGGTTTGCCGAAAAACCACTATACTACTAGCCCTTTAGGAAATGCCTTGCTTGCGCAGGTCAAGGTCTCACCCGAAGTAGTATGGGAGGGTGCTAGAACCAGGTTTCCGCACCCTGAGAGAAATAGAGTTAATAGAGGCAACCTTGTTTAGATCTATCAGATTTGTGCAGAATAAATCTTATCGCAGAACCTTTAATAGTATACGTGCAACATGCGAAGTTCATAAACCCATAGATAGCATAAATAAGAAACTATTACTAATAAGATCTCAGTACTACCTTCGCATCCATGTGTGAATCAATATTACTCGACAAACTGAGTCACCATACTATCATAAACACAAACAATTCTTATAACACAGAGATATGATCAAACAGATGTATCATTCATTAGCTTCCAAAATCCACTTACAAACCCAATTCCCAACCTGCGCACACAGCCAGTGGGGTTCACACACAGCAGGACTGAGGATATCCATGCACATAGCCAGCCGGAGTCCTTACCCAAATACAACCAAAAACAGATCTCAACAGTTCGCAGTTAGCATCAATCAATCTTAGCCTACTTCTAGACTCGATCTACCCATCTACTTATAACACCTTAGTTTGTGCTATCCTATGGACTGAAAACCATGGTTTGTGGACCCTTGGTCTACCCTTTTTACCGCTTACAATTCATTAGGGGTTTGACCCACCCAAAACCCCCTTCGCTAGACAAAATATTACAAAACTAGACAAAATTAGGGTTAGGAACCCTTGTTCCAATAGTCCCCCAACACAATCTTGTGATTCGTCTCGAGTCACAGCGCTAGTGGGGTCTTCATCCTGTCATTGAGATGATCTATCGCGGCAGTAAGTGGAGGTAAAACACGGAGGCTCTGTGCAACAACAGTCTGCGCAATGTCCACTAGTTTATGCGAGGTTGGCTCTTCTGTGGCAGCGGTGACACTGTCGAGAGTCTGGTTCAATTGTCTCACTGCCCTGTCTAAATCCTACGATAGCTTGAGGGCGTCATCTGACCATGGTGTGAGATGGTCAATGAGTACCTATTTCTTACGCCGCAACCCCATAATTTCAATGCGAAGTGTGTGGCTGGTCCGAAGATGAGATAAGCACTGGGCGGAAACAAGAGTGGACATTGTAGCTTCTAGATGCTCAAAGTCTTGCTCCTTTTTAGTTACTCTTGATCGATCTCTCGTAGGAGAGGGTTGTGCAGTACCTGGGACCATAATTCCATAGCCTTCTCAAGCAGAGTGACACCCTGGCTGATCTGCATTATGGCTTCCATAACCAATGCGGTGTGATGGGCGCGTACCTTCGGAGGGGTCTCAGGCTACAACTTGGCCTGTAAAGATGCGAGTTGAAGTTCGAACTCAGCCTTGAAAACATGTACCTCAGTCTAGGATTGCTTCAGGGCAGTGACCAAACCTTCGACCTTAGGTTGGGGTTCAGCGGAGGCAGGAATGACTTCGGGCATGTCCTCACAGAGCCTGTTGATCAGTTGTTCGAGGGAAGCCTACTGTGCGATGGTGGTGACATGCGCGGTCTGGATTTGAGTGACTTCATTAGCTTGGGTTAGAATAGTCTACTCAGATGTGCTGAGGTGCTACTGTACTCATAGTTTACGATGCTGGATTTCTCTAGTGATGGCGGTCAATAATTCCTAAAGTTGCGCACTGACCAATCGACCAACCTCAAGACCGATGGAGGAGCATGCCTGGACTTGGGTTCACAATTCAGCGGGTTCCAGGATAAAGGAAAAACCGGGGAGCGGGAAAATATGTCTATTTACGAAGGTGGCCAAGGCTGTAATGGGGGCCAGTGGGCCCACATGAGTTTGCCTCACTTGACCTATGCTCACCTGATTTTGACTCGCTTGATCCACGCTCGCTTGAAGTGTGTATGCAGTGCAGTCCTTAACAGCTGTAGCTTCAACCCACCTGGTAATGTAATATATAGCTGTAATGATATATCAAGCACCTATCTTCTTATCGAGGGGGGGGGGGGTTAATGGGGCCTATGAAGTCAATGACCCACTTATCAAATTCCTGCAGGGGTGTCTGTGGTTGCAAAGGCATCTCGTCCTGGCGCGAAGGTCTTCCTGTCCATTGGCATGCATTGCAGGCTTTACAATATGTGTGGGAGTCACTATGCAGCGTGGGCCACCACAACCCAGCTCTTAGGACCTTCTACGCAGTTGCTTTTCCGACATAGTGACCTCCTACCACTCCTCTGTGGGCTTCTGCTAAAATGGCTTGTCTTTCATGCTCCAGTACATACCTTCACAACACCTCATCAGCTCCCAGCTTGTACAATTGGCCCATAATGATGGTAAAGTTAGCGACACAGGTGACGAGTTCTCTTTTCTATTGTATCGAGTAGTCTGTAGGTGCCATCCCCATAGTTAAGGATTGAATAATATCTACAAAGTGCTCATAAACCCCCGCGATGTCTACCATAACCTTTGATAGCCTTCGTAGCATTATGATCTTCTGTTGGTTCGCCATGCGTAGCTGTATAGTAGACCATTCCAACTTGGGCTCTCCCATCCTCTGCAAAGTCTATTTAGGCAGGAAATTTGCATCAGATCCTAAATCAAGGATGACCTGATCCATTTCATAATCTCCAACCTGCGCAGTTAGTCGCATTTCCCGACCAATTCTCTTCTTATGCTTATAAATTTTGTTGACATCTCTCACTTCTATTGGTGGGGCAATATTTTCTGCGTAGCTATCTATCAATGCTTGGAGGTTCTCAACTACCTTCGGGTTGCGTAGCAACTTCATACATGCCTGCAGGAATGACTTTACTTCTTCATCTGCTTTCAGGTCCGTTGGGGTCTTGGAGGTAAATTCTTTTCTAGCTTCAAGGAAGGTTTCTTTTTCTTTCTATAAGTCTAGGCTTTCCCTTTTGTCAGTAGCTTTTCTGATAAGTGGTTCGGCTGCGACCTTTTCCTCAAATCCTCCCATGGCCATGCCACTGCACGTAATTATGTTAATATTGGGCCCCTCATCGTGCAGTTCTACCTTAACCCTTTGCACATTCTACATCAACGTTTTCTAATTTTCCTGCATATTTTCTATCAGTACAGGACAATCTTCGATCACATGATCCAACTGCCTGCAATACCTGCAAGATTGTCGTGCAGGGTTCGAACAGTCCCTTGTGAAGTGTCCCACCTCTCCATAATTATAATAGATCAGTTGTCCTCTTCCCTGTCCTGTGCTTCCACCTCTTCCCCCCCTTGGCCTCTTGCTGGGGAGCCTCCTCGTCCAAAGGAAGATAGTGGTGTGGAAGGGTCAACCTGTACCCTATACAGGTCTCCTCTATCTATCATCAAATCATATGTCCAACAATTGTGGTTATCATGTCCTACAGATGAGCAGAATCTGCACCACTATTGCTTCAATTCTAGGAAATAGGCACTGAGTCGGGAGCAGTGGTTTGTATCATGCAATCCAACTACTTGACAGTCAGCGCACCATAACGTGGGTTTTCTTGGTCCCGAAACCTATTTGGGGTGTAACGTGTTAGGCCCCCAAGCCTGCATGTAGTATAATAGCAGAGGGCACTGATCCTTGGTGTGGCCTAACACCCTGCACCGTATGCACCAAATGTCTGTGCTGTCTTCTTTTCCCCGTTATTTTCGTAGATTATGGATTTCTAGGTGCATCACCTACAACTGGCCCTGGATCTGCACCCCAAACTAGGCATCATCCCTTGGTGCAACTTCTAGCTTCATAGCAATTTCTAGGGCCTTTCTAGTGTATCAATTGTCTGCTGGCCCATAGGTCCGCGCAGGTGTGGTAATAGCATGGCAATGAACCATTGTTTGTGTTGTATATCTTCGTACTTAAAATCCCCATCCCTGATAACTTTCTTCAGCCACTGATCGGCCTCCCATACTGACTCTGTAGGTCCCTGTTAGAAATATTTCAAGTCAATTACCAATTGAGCATAGGACTTCGGCTTCCGAAACTGTTGTTTTAAGGCATCCTTAATTTCCTGTATTGACAGATCTGCGTGTTGGCCGAAGTACCCCATGAACCAATCCTAGGCTTTTCCCTCAAAGGCTAGGGATAGTTGTGCCATTTTTACATCATTGCTAGCAATGTTCTGCACAGTCCATATTGATTCTACCACGAACCAAAATCGGTCCATGTCCTCCTCCCCCACACCCTTAAAGGTAGGTAGCTTCATGTGCGTGGCCATGTTGTCTTCCAGTGGTGGTGGACAGGTAGGATAATTCTTGCCCTTTCGTGGATTTGACAGTGGGGTAACCAGAGGACTAGTTCCTGTGTGCATAGGCAACTCTCTTAAGGGACTATATAATGATTTGTCCCCTTCTTGATTAACCCTGTAATATTTACCACTTCGGGTTGTACTTTCGTTCTGATCGTAGGTCATTCACGTGGTGTGATTGCACAACACACCTTTTTCACACAATAACATCTTAATTAGTAGCAACAATGTTTGCAAAAACTTACCTCAGAACCATTTGAAGAATCTCCGCTCAGCTTCAGAATAAGATACGAATTGGTCAATTGCGAATTTCGTTATTAATCCTCCCAAAACACTATCCACCTAGTTATCTACCATCTGGGTGATTTTGTTATCATCCCTCTCCAACTGTCAGATTAATTCAGGAGTCCACTGTGTAACCTGATCATTTTTCCCATAGGTCTAGAACTCCACTAATCTTGCTAACCACTCCTGTAGTTCGTGTGCGAAGGTTACAAATAAAATCTCATATAATTCTATAAAGATATACCCACTTTTCCATTCTTCGATAGTCAACCTTGCACTTCAATTATATTTTAAGGAAAAATCTTGGATCTTTTTCTCAAACCAGTCTTCAAACTCAGAATTCTTAGGACATCAGTGACCCCATGGCATTACCCAATTTCTCTAAAAGTGCTCCCGGTCCTGGCAATGGAACCATTTGTTAGCTTAAGGGGTCCTGACCCAGTTTCGGATTGAAGGTTTGCCAACAAAACCCTATACTACTGGCCCTTTCGAAAATGACCTTCTTACGCAGGCCAAGGTCTCACCCGAAGTAGTATAGGAGGGTGTTGAAACTAGGTTTCCACACCTTGAAAGAAAGAGAGTTAATAGAGGTAGCCTTGTTCATATCTATCAGATTTGCGTAGAAGAAATCTTATCGTAGAACCTTTAACAGTATACATGTAGCATGTGAAGTTCATAAACCCATAGATAGCATAAATAAGCATCTATTACTAATCAGATCTCAGTACTACCTTTGCATCCACGTGTGCATCAATATTACTCAACAAAATGAATCACCGTATTATCATAAACACAACCAGTTCTTATAACACAGAGATATGATCAAACATATTTATCATTCATTCGCTTCCAAAATCCACTTACAGACCTAATTCCCAACCCGCGCACACAGCCAACAGGGTCTGCGCATAGCAAGACTGAGGATCTTCATGCACACAACTAGCCAGAGTCCTTACCCAAATACAACCCAAAATAGATCTCAACAGTTCGCAATTAGCATCAATCAATCTTAGCCTACTTCTAGACTCGATCTACCCATCTACTTAGCCTGCGCTATCCTATGGTCCTCAAACCGTGGTTTGTAGGCCCTTGGTCTACCCTTTTTACCCCTTACAATTCATTGGGGGTTTGACCCACCCCAAACCCCCTTTGCTAGACCAAATATTACAAAAATATTACAAAACTGGACAAAATTAGTGCTAGGAACCCCCATTTCAATAAAGCCCATGGAGGTTAGAATAACCTTCAAACCTAAAGTCAACATAGGAAGGACCTTCTAGTGAGAGAATATGAATAAAAATAGGAGAAATGAGAAGTGTCAAATTTGGATAGGTGTGTTACATGTCATTTTGTCACCACTGACGTTTCAAATGGATCTTTCACCATCTAATTCATGTGTTCCAAAGCACTCCCTTGCAAGTCAAAAGCTTAATCACCATGAAGAAAGCAAGAGTTATGGGTTATAAGGAAAAAAAACCTTCTTTTTAGTGACTTGTGTGCTCTTCTAGCTATTTTTTGTGCATGCATAGTTCCTACCATTGGTACCCACATAGAACTGCGCTCCATATTACACCATGGACTGTGCACATGACTAAAAAAAAGTAAAAATAAAATTTTAATTCTAGAAGCTTTGTTGGGTGAATATATCCCAACTAAAAGCTTCAAGGTCATTCCTATTTGACCCTAATCCCTCCCATCATGGAGCTAACTCCCATTATTCAAGGAACCCTAATCCCACCTTGAGTGGATCTCATCCTTTTGATATGGATCTGAAACTTACTCCTCTTGGCCTATAAAGAAACTATACGCTAGAGGGTCAAGGGAGGTTGCTCAGGGTAGACTTATGCTGGTCAAATAAGGCTTGAGAGCTTATCATCCAAGGAAATTATTGTATACTTATGGGAGAAGCTTCACCTCATTAAGGAAAAAGTTGTGAGACTCTTCTATATTTATGAATTAATACAATCGATCTCTTTTTCTCATTACATTGTTTTATGGATGTTATGAATCATTTATGTTATTGTTAATTAAAATGATGTTAGTTACTAATATCCTTGATCATTAGTTTGAATCTTTTAATTATCTATTCTGCATATGCCTTTGATTGTTTTGTCTCTATGTGTGCAACCCTATTTCAAGCATTGAAGAGTTGCATCAAGGCATAACGAGGATATTCATCAAGCATTTCACAATAAGGTATGGATCTCATTTCATCAAGCATTTCAAGAAAGATAGATTCAGGGAAAGAGTAATTTCTCGGTTTTCTTTGAAATCTAGGGAGATCTCTCTTGCCCGCAAGAGGGATTTGTCCAATATAACAAATTGGTGACTCCACTGGGGAAAATCTTGTTCTCTTCCTTTTCCTTGTTTTTGATTTTCAATCTGTTTTTGATAGCATGATCTGAGTCTTGTAAAGATAGGTATCCTTTAGATTTTGTGATTTTTTTCCTGTTTTTTATTTTTATTTAAGTTTCTCATTCCGCGCAGTCTCTTTTCAGCGATAGAGAAAAAAGTTCGTTGCTTTATTTTAGAAACATAGTGCATGCGCACTGAACTGAACTGTTCACTTGCGCACTTCATGACAATTTTCAAAAAAGTAGATTTTCCTCTTATCAAAGTATTAATTTTGGTTTTTGAAATCATTTTTACACTTTTCTTGAACTTTAGTTAATATTTTGAGTTTGTTTGAGTGTCGTTAAGTAGTATTTTTGAGAAATTACTCGTTTTCACAAATTAGGGTAGGATTTCGAATGGTTGCTTGTTGATTAATAAAAAAAGAGATTGGTTGTTGTCTCCTTGTATTTTTTCTTACAAACATACTAGGTTTAGTGAATAATTTTCTTATTTGTTAAAGATCTTTTAGATTAGTGAAGTTAGGGTTTTCTTAAAATTTTAGTGTTTTGTGATATTTTCTTCTTTTGTTGAATGGAAAACGAAAATCATTTCTTTTTCTGTACTAAATTTGTTCATAAATAATTTGTAGACATCATTAAATTAGTGACATTCATTAGTACAAATTCATTTCAAAGTTTTATTGATTTCTCTGTGCATTTTGAAGAATTGTGAGTGATTGCTTATAAAAAAACATTTTGTGGTTATTTGACTTGTTAAGTGAACTAAAATTTTGATTTAATTTCTGCAATTGAATTGTTTCAAAGAGATATTGGCATTTTGTGGAAAATAAAGTTATTGGAATTTGATTTTTTGCATTTTATCTGAAAATAAAAAACACTCTTACTCTCCTGTAATTAGGAATTCATTGAATGAAAATATTACAATTTCATATTTGATTGCATTAGAGTTTTTGATTCCGGTCAAAATATCATCAATTTCACTCCCGTCACCTACTGAGTAAGCAAAAACTTTTTATCACATCGTTAATAAAATTGATTGGAATTTTTACATTTTTAGGGCTCCTTCCACCTACATAGATCAGGTTGTAGGGATTTGGAATAGGGAACTGAATTAAATTTCCAAAGCTATAAAAAAATAGTATAATATTTTGGTATGGAGTAAATCTATTTATTGAAAATTTTCTTTTGGAAGATCCTCTTACAAGGGAGTCAAGCACGAGATCATATCAGACCTGGTAGAGTGATCGTACCCACTTCATTGGTTAGTTAGAGTGGTTTGCATGCATTACAAATAATGTTGAAAGTTACTTGGGAATCACTTCGAGGTAAAACTCAAATTATCCATGTTGAGGAACTTTCAAGGGGATTGAGCTTTGTTACTCTGCCATTGCGTGTATGTCTGATCTTTGACTGTCCCCCTAGGTTGAATTTTTGTAAGTGGTAACCTTAGTGACCATAATCTTAGGGCTATTTCCTGAGGTGACGGTGGAGGGAAGGTCTCTATTTTACCTAGAAATGAAGTTGAATAGAATCACTTGAACCTTTTTCGAGGGTAATATCCACTTGAGATGGCATAAGTGGAGTTAGTTGCACCAGATTATGTTTATTAAGCAGGTTGTTAGGGTAACTGGTTCCATCCTCTCTATCTATATATACTTTTCACCTTGATCTCTGTGAAGTTGGATTTCATCACTAACTAGTGATTTCACTGTGAAAAGGTTGTTTGTGTGGTTTGACTCCTAGATTTGTTAGTGTGTGTTATTTGTTTGCTTTTACGTTTTAAAGGCCTTAGGTGTTATTTTTTGATATTGTTTGTATTCTTAATTAAAATTCATTATGGCTGATTACTGAGACATTCATGGAGAATGCAAGGGAAACATCCTGAGTATACACTGAGTCAATTGGAAAAAATAAAGCTGAAAGTTCAAAATCAACACGATCTGGGACTTCAGATCAACCCAAAAAAATTACCGTTGTAGAATCTGAAACTGAAGTGAATCAACCTAAAAAATTTGAAACAGACTTAGTGCAATCTGAACCAGTACTTACGAAAGCCATTAAATGAAAATTTGATACTGGAGAAGTTTCAAATACACAACTAATTGAGCTAGAAATTTCTGAACCTGAGTCTAATATTTCAGATCCTAAGTCTCCTTCAGATGTTATAGCCCCTACTCTTGATCCAAATTCACCCAAAGGAAAAATTATTATTACTGATAGTCTACATCCTAGTCCCATTAGTATTGAAGATATTACCATAGATGTGGAAGAAAAAATTCCAAGTAATCAAGTTTTTACCGGTGAACAAATGGTTTCTCCAAACCTTCTTTTTGCTTCCTTTCGACGAGATCCTTCGTATTTCACACCTTTGAACTTTTTAGTCAAGGTATTCCACATTATCACACTCCTTATTACTCTGTTCCCAGATTTAATATTTCAGGAATGATTTCTGGAAGTATGCCTACTGATACATCCATGTTTTCAAGCTCTCCAGAATCATTATTATATGGTGGTCCGTCAGTTCCTCCTCGATATCAGTCACTTTCTAGGAATTTTTTAGGAGCTTCTCCTTCATCTCAAATTTATACTATGTTAGTCAGTATATCAACTTCTACTACCCAAGGTTTTATGTAAGACCAATATATTAATATGGTTTCAAGAATTGTAGGTCATCCTCAAGTTAACCCAACAAGTCATTATAATCCACTTGGGGGGAAACCAACTCCACTTGGATGAAACCTTTTGCTGGGACATATCCTATATTTGGAGGAAAACCTTTAGCTGGAAATTATCAAAACTATTGTAATATTCGTCAATATGGTTTAGGTCAACCTATTGTGTCACAACCCTTAGTCGGTGATACAGGAGCATCCTTCTCATAAAACCATTGTATATATGATAGACCTAGGGGTTCTTGTGTTGCCTAGGAAGTTGGTTTCCTAAGGTTTGATTAATTGTATTTTCCCAATTCTTGGGTGGATTTAAGTGAAAGACATAGGATAGGTTTAATTCATATATTTGATTGCAAATCTTCTTGAATGTAGGAGAACATGAGGGATTTAGGATAGTTGAGATCTCATAGGGATTGTGAATCCTAGCCTTAGTATTTAGTTGATGATTTTGTGGATTTAGAGGATTCTTAGGATTTGGTTAAGAATATTGAGGATTTGAACTAAAATTGGTTACAAAATCCATTTGTATAAATATTGTGAGCATTACTAGGTAAAGAGGTTAGATCAACGAGAGAAAGTAAAAAAAAAAAAAGAATTAGAGAAGCCCAGTGTGGCCAAAATGAAGGAAGTGGCCAACCACATGATGAATCAGGTCATAGATAGGGGATAGACTAGAAAAAAATGTTTCTAATATTATTTTTTCATAGATTTTGTAAATAAAAAATAAAGTTTTTATTGTGTAATTATATCTGTGTTGTGTTGATGGTATGCCTTTTGAGGCGTTGTGCCTGGAATGAGCCAGAACGTAATATGATTTGGGGTTAGTTGAACACTGGTGGATCAATAGAAGAGCGCTGAGCTCTTGGATTCCTTAGATTTAGATGTGTAGATCCAGTCCCATTCCATTATTGAAGGCGTATATTGACAAGATTGGGTGAGCTAGAAAGAGACAATAGAATATGTATGCATGGGTTTAAATGACTGACTGTTTTTCCAATAGAAATTGGCTACGATAGTATGAAATTATTGTAGAAGGGTTTGGAATGCCCTTTTTAGGATTGAAATTGGTTTTGATTTTTTTCGAGTGTCTATGTGGTGTGAGATTCCAATTGAGGAGTTCGAACACCATTTAGAGATTGAATTGTTGTGTATCTGAATCAAGATTCCCTTATTGTAATGGTGTGGATAGTCAAGAAGCTATATCGCATTCAGAGATATGACATTGTTAAAGGACCTTGGGACTGAGATGACGAGTCATGTATTGACTCGTACTGTGATTTGGAATTGCGATGAGCCTTGGTTCAAAGGGTTTGGCTATATGGGTAATGTGAGAGTTAGTGTTAAACACTCTTATCCTTTGCGATGAGCCTTGGTTCAAAGGGTTTGGTTATATGTGTAATGCGAGAGTTAGTGTTAAACACTCTTATCCTTTGTGATGAGAATTTGTGAAGGAATCCCTAGTGCTAGCCCTGTCCAAATAATGCTTGTGGTCGATATATAAATCAAGGAGAAAATCCAAAACAATTCTAGATCATTGAATTAGAAGTCACAAATGGTTAAGAAGCATGAAACAGAGAGTTGAATGGTGAATTCGATCTAAGCCATCGATTCATCCAATCAACGATGGTTGTGTATTGACTGAGTGCTTAAATGTTAAATGCGTAGTAGGATTTTGGAGAATTTATTTGGGTTTTGACCCGAATACCCACAGGCTTGAATTTGATGATTATCAATGTGGAAATTGGGATTTATTTTTCCTTTATAAAATTGGCATGATAAGGTTGTTTCCAAGCTATGATCTTGAAAGGGAATCAGGTTAGATTGAAGGGAGCTACGATAGGTAAGGGTGATCTTGTTCATCTATCGGACCATGCCATCAGTTGGTACACCTTATCCAGGGATGAATATCATTTGGAATCGTTCGTTTGTTCAAAACAAATAGCAAGTTTCTCCACAGGTACCAATTTACCAATATATTTAGCAAATACTTGTTCAAGGTATTCCAATACAAGTCCAACAACATGTTCACGAGATTCCTCAAGTTAATCCATAAATACCTGTTCAACAACCAAGTCAGTAGCCTGGTCTGAGTAGTCCACATACTCCTATCCAATCCACTTCACAAACATTTGGTCAACAACCGAGTACACCTCAAACCCCCATCCCTGGAGTATCTCAAACTAATGTTCCAATTACCCCACAAATATTGGTGAAACAAACTACTGAGGCTATCCCTCATACATATATCTATCAATTTGGTCCTACGATAGAGTATATACCTCAAATTGCTTTGGGACAACCTGTTATGGGAACACTAAAAACACCGTATCAAGGACAAGATTTTCAGGGAAAATTCTTTCAAGTTCAACATTTTCAAGTCCAACCTTATTAGAGTCATTTATTTTAAGTATAACCTTTACAAATCCAAACCTTTCAGGGGAAATATTAATTGGGGTAGATGATCCAAAATATGTCTTTTCAGAGTCAACCATACCCTAGCCATACTTATCAAATTCCATCTCAACGCAGTTTGGTATGGCTCACCCTGTTTATCCTCGAGGAATGAAAATCCCAACTGCATATGATATCCCATGATATTCTGGATATCCTCCTCCAGGTACTGGACTTATCCCATAGGGTAATCAATTTTAACAACAGGATCCCAACTGTAGTTACTATTCATTGCAAATTTAGATTTACTGGATTTGTCTCGGCTAACGAATGATCCTATTAACTATTTTCAGTTTTGGCCGGAAATTCCTACTAAGTTTCCCAGTGAAATTCCAAAATTTGAAGGCATATCAGGAGAAGACCCATCAAACCATGTCATGACATATCATATTTGGTGTGCATCGAATTTACTAATTGATGATTGCATTAGATTGCGACTTTTCCAACGAAATTTAACTGGTTTAGCAGCAAAATGGTACATTGATTTACCACAAGCCTCTTTTCATAACTTCAACACCTTATCCACTTCTTTCTTGACACATTTTCACTTACTAATATGTTATGATATTGGTACCGAACTTTTGAATTATTTGAAACAATCCTCATCTACTCACATTTCCGATCATATACATGAATGGAGACGTAGACGTCATCTAGTTAAGGTTTTCATTCTAGATCAGATTTTGGTTGAATGGTTTACAAAATCATTGCTTCTATTCATTTGTGAAGATGTGCCCAAGGGAGGTGTTGTAACTGAAGAGCGGGTTATTGCTCGTGTCCAATATATAGACCTTGTTTACACACAATGTGACACTTTTTATGATAAAATTAGGGATTTTCCTCGCCTTGGTCAAATAAGATCAACTCCTACATGATATAAAGTCATTGATGGTGTGATTGGTTATGTTAGCCAATCTTAGAGTAAGAAGAAAAAATCTAAAACTACTCAGATTGTGACTTTACCAGATTCACCCAAAGGAAATCCTTCTCCCAAAATTACTTTTGAGAGTAATGCCGTATATTCATCTACTAGAAAGAAAAAATAAACCAGAGTTAAAAAGAAAGGAAAAGGTAATGCAAAACAAAATTATTCTCCAAAAGAGAAATCAGACTCATATCGAACCATCTAGCAGAAAGAAAAAGCCTCATTATCCTTGTCTAATCTATGATGAATATCATTACACCAAGGAGTGTCCTCATCGCACTGAGGTTACTGAATTCAATAAAGGTTCACCCACCCCTACTATTTTGAGGTATCCATTTCCTTCTCAAGACAGTAAGATGGTTTCACACAACCCTTGTTCTTCTTCCACATCAGCGGATATATTTAAGATTTCCTCACAAGTTATGTTAGCCACAAGATCTAAGGATTACAGATCTAAGGGTCCTATTGTAAATGGAAATGGTACTGGTTTACCCACTCAATATTCCACATCAAATCCTCCTCCTTCTTAATGGTTACAAATTTAAAAACCTAATTCTGACATGGTGATTCAAATGCCTTTTAAAGGTGTTCTTTGAAAGCTAGCTTTCAATCCTCACGGGCGAGGTGCTTAGAATTAAAACATTTTTGAAGAGCTGGCTATGTGACCTTCAACAATGTCGGCCATTGAAGTGTTGCAGACTTGTCCAGCATAAAGGAAATTGATTTTTTCAGCAATAGGAGCTATTGATTCCCATGATTCTAATATCATTGTCTTTGATCTTGAGTACCTAGACTTCTGCATCAACTGGCATTCCAATTATTAGTTTATGTAAAAAATAAACGAATATTTCACACGATAATTGACGAAGGAGCTTCTGCATGTATCATATCTATTTCTTGTTGAAAAGCCTTGGATTCTTGAGCCATAAATCAACCTCCCACAACTTTGAAAGCCTTTTATGGAAGTGGTTTTCATCCATATGGAATTTTAAATGTTCTAACTATCAAATTAGAAGGTAAAATGATAACAATTGAAGTTGAAGTTGTTGATGCTCCTCTTGATTATAACCTTTTACTAGGACGATGTTGGTTCTATGTTATGTTGGCAGTGGTATCATCATTTTTTCATATGATAATGTTTCCCCATTAAGGAAAAATCGTAAAAGTAGACCAATTGTCTTACTATAGTTCAAACCTTAATTCTATAGGTAGCATACCCTTTGTTAGCAAAATGGTTACTTCGTATGAAGATTTTGGGGCAGCTTTGCTTAACGATTTGTCTCTCATGGGAAAATTTTCACTCCCTCCACCCTATTTTCCTCGTAATATTTCCCAGGTTAATATGATTACATCAAGCACAATGCAATCTTCTGATCCTTGTATTATTCCTTTAGAGTTTGAATTGACCTTGTATGGTATTGAGATGATTTTGAGTTTGTTAAGTCCCTATATTACTAGTGTAGTCCCTTATTGTTGTTAGTGTAGCCCCCTTATTGTCATTGTTGTACCCCTGTAACCCCCATATTGTTATTATTTTACCCTTACATTATTATTGTTAGGTCGGTCATGATTATATTGTGACCCCATTGACTCCTATATATGATGCAGGAGCATCAAGTTAAATTTTCATTACTCAATTGTGTAATTAAGGGGGTAAGATATTTTAATTATTTTATTAATTGGTTTGCTCATTTTTAATAAATTAGGAGAGAAATTATAAATGTGAGGATTATTGTAAATATTCCTTAAATAATTAAGGATATGAGTGGAGTTGAATTAGGTAGATAATCTAGGGATTAGGAATTCCATAAATGGGACTTAGTTGAGTCTAAAAAAATATAAATCTAAATTAGATTTTAAGTTGAGATTTGGGTGGAGGAAATTATGGAGTGGAATAAATTCATATTTATGTATAAATATGTAACTTGTGAGAGTGTGAAGGGGGGACAGAGAGAAGCGAGGAAGTGAGGAAGTGAGGAATACAAAGAGTAATAGAAATGGTTTGAAGGGCCTAAAGCCAAGAGGTTGCCCATTATAATATCTGGCCGAAGAGTTTTTATGTTTTTATATTAGTATTTCATTTATCAGGCTCTCTTTCCTTCATGTGTATTTTGACCTGAACATATTTGTGGTTTTAATGAAGAATTTAATTTTGATGGAAGCACACGTGTTTTTTACATGCCGGGATTTGATATAACCAGTATCTTACATCAATCGAGAAAAATATCCTGTATAGTGAAAGACTCGATGTTGAGTGGTGGGGCGTGGAATCATGAAGCCGTATGTATTCATCTCCAAATCGTCAGGTCGTGGGTCAGAAAGATGTGATTCTCCAATATGCGTAGTGGTCCAATGGAGAAGTTGTTATGTTGACGCAAAAAACTTATATTGGGCGTTTATTTGTGAATCGATTCGGCGTTCACTTGAGTGACATTTGAATGTGGAAATGTAGATTAATGTGTTGAATCTTGGAGCTACATTGTAGCAGTGATGAAGCTGATATTTGTGAGCGAGAGCAAGGATTAATTGCAGTGTGAATAAATCGCCATCATGGTTGATGGAGGATTTAGTCTAATGCTGCATTTTTCATTGGTAGCGCTTGATGCGTAGAGACATTGGTAGAACAAGGCGAAAGTGGTTTGGCTTCTACTTCTCCAGAAGTCAATCTGCCTCTTGAACCTGTGAATATGAGTCACGTTCATTTCTATTAATGTTACTGAGGGTAAGAAAAACTAGAGTCAGCGGGGAGCCAAAACCAGTTGAAACAACATTTGAAAAAAAATGGGCTATTTCGTAGATGAGGAGGAATATTGATGGATTTTGAGGAGCAGTAAATAAGTGTATTCATGTGTTGTGCACTATGTGGATCTGTAGTGTATGAGTTTGCCTCGTGTTTATTTCAAACCATAATTGGTCGTCGATACAAAGAAAGGAGTCACAACGGATCAGAAATGCGAATGCATAAGGAATGGTACGGTGGTACCAGAAGAAAATGAAGGAACCTCAATTTCGTAAAAGGAGGTTTTATTGAGAGGTAGCGTAGGAGGAAATCAAACGCTGTGGATTGAGTGCAAAGGCAGATAATTTCAAATGTTGTCATTGGAGGATGCTGGAGATAATGCATACTGAAGACTGCAACTGGCATCGACGTGCAGGTTTTGCTACGAGACTGTGTTATAGTTTATAATGCTGTCACCATGGAGTTATGAAGTGATAATCATGTGGCTTGTAATACTGTAACTGCATGAGAAATAGTGCAATCACGAGGAATTTCAGAAGGTTGCAACTATTAAATCTGGTGGTCAGGAAAAGACACCTGTAGATGTTACAACTTCCAAAGCAATGGAGGTTCCAACTATGGTAGATCCTTATGAAGTAGTTGTTCTATCATTGCCTACTGCTATTACAGATCGCCTGCTTTGGATATTTCACCAAGGTCTTGCTACTCAATATGATGTTGACATTCAATGCCTTACAAGTCTGTGGGAGCTTCCTGAAGTGATAGCTATAGCTATCCTTGAGCAGTTTGCGGCAAACAACTTTGCAGATGGGAGAAACAAGGGAGCATATATTGTTGGTTTGATTTCAAGGTATAAGGTATACAACTTAGCAAGTGGGGAAATTCCAATACTAAGTCAAGTACGGGGTTCAGATCTGCCATCCGGAGATTCTGTCTTACTTGGGATAACTAGAACAAACAATTTGTCTTTACTAGATCCTCTAATTGCATTTCGTCCTCTCACAGGATCAACTTTACTCCAGCATGATCCTTATGCCATAGCTACATCATTGGGGGACCTTTCGCAAGTGCCGCCACTATTGAATAGAGAAATCAATGGCATAAGTTGCGTTGGTAAAGCAGTGGGCCAATATACTGTCATTCTTGTAGAAAGGGTTACAAACCTGAAGGTAAACCTTTCCTTTAAATGAATATGATATACATGTCGACATATTGTTCAAACCATAGTCAGATAGAAAGTGTAAATGTTTTAATTAAGCGGATGTATAGGGGTTTATAACCATAAGTTAAAAGAGAAAGGAATTCCGCTTAAAGAGTTTTATCTTGGAATTAAAGTTAAGACTTGCATAAAATGTGGGTGTGTGCGGAGATTGGTTTTTTTCCCAAAGACCAAAGCTACGATAATTTTGTGTGAAAAAGATAACAAAAACTTTGTGACATGTTGTTAATCAAATTTTTTATGGTAGAGCCAGTAAATAGACTTTTGATTAAATCTAAAGATAAAAAGAGAAATAAATTTTGTATGCAAATAGTGAGTATAAAGAAGCTAAGACTACAAAGAAGGAGCTGCATCTAAGAAGGATATTTGGGTTTGAAATGCATCGATGAAAGGCATGCAAATGTTCACAGTGACAAAGACAGCATGGAAGAGTGAAGTCCGAAGAGTTGAAATTACGAAGACAAGGTTTGTTAAATAACCTTGAAGGAAGCATAAGGTATGATAATTCAGAAAGGTATTTTTGAATGTTGAAAATTGAATGGTATATTTATTTTCACCATAAAATAAATCTTGGAAAACCTGAATTGAATTTCGACTAAAGACTTCAGTATCATGTGAAATAATAAGGGTAAACTGATGATTTTTCATAAGAATGAAGTATGAAAGAGAGTGAAGATTTTACAGCGTAAAAATTTATTAGGGGTGTATGTTTGTTGGAGGATTTTATAACTTGAATTAAGTCAAAATATCCACAATCATTATTATTGGGGCAAAGCTTGAAGTCAAAATTGATGTTAGGGTCAAATGAAAGTTTGGATAGTTTGACTTAAGATTGAGTATTTTCATTCAAGATGAAGAATGGGTGTAAGTCTGAAGTCAAAGAGTCGTAAGCTAAGTAAAAATTTTGAATATAATGGGGTGCATGATCGGCAGAGCCCAACACCCAAAGAGTTGGTCATTGTAACACATGAATTACTGAAATTGTTATTTGTAGCAAAGTGGGGCAAGAGGGTTGCCAAAGATTGGTTCCAAGACAAAGAACCAAGAGAAGCCAAGCGCAGGAGGAGAACTTGCATTTTTTATGAACGACAAGTGTGAAGGATTGTTGAAAGGAGGATTAAATGAAATCCTCACGTGAACAGATGAAGTTCACAAAGGAAGAGAAGATGCCTGGTGTCAGTCATTTCTGAAGATTTGATGAAGACCACAGCAGAAGGAAGAAAAAGGAAAATGCCAAGGTAAGTGGCATATGTGAGCAGTTCACAGATGAAGATTATGAGTGGGAGAAGGCTGAGATAAAATTTCACCTTGAATTGTTAATGAAATTGTTGCAGAGAAATGTGAAAGACCAGACACATGCTTGGACCATGAGGAAGAAGGTAAAGTGGCAGAGGCCACACACAAAGAGGGAAAAGTAGGTAAACATACAGTTGACGGAAGAGTTGAGGAAGCTCGAGCAGATGTTGAGGTGTGAAGAACTCAGAGAGGCTAAGTTAAAAATTTATGTTTCCATTTGTGGCCCGGAAAAGGGTGAAATTCTAGGTGAAGAGATCAATGAGGAAGATCTCATGAAATATTGGGACAATTCAGAAGAGTCTGAAGACGTGTTGGCTAGAGAAGTAGATGAGGCTATGAAGCCTTTCATTTTTAAATCTCACAGTTTATGTATGTTTGTAGGATGTGCGAAAGATGGTGAACAGTCTAATGGAACTGTCATAGAGATGAAGGAAAATTTTGAGGAGAAGTCTGGTGGAGAACGCCTTTCAGAGAAGGAAGGTACTGATTTATTACAGCAGGAAGAAATCATGAATGAAGTCTTGTTTCATGTGAGACAGCAAGTTGAAACTGTTATGGAGAAGAAGCAAAATGGAAGTGCAGAAGAGATATTCCAAGGAGGAAAACAAATGTATTTGTTTAGTGAATTTGCTGACGGAATTTTACAATGTGATGATGCTGAAACCAGGACAACTCAGGAAGATTACCAAAAGAAGAATGAAGTTGGGAATGATGGTTGTGATAAAGTGCTGAAAATATTTCATAGGGAAATCGAGTTCTTGGAACGATGGTTAATGAACTTGATGGAGAAGTAAAACTTGCAGAACTTGATCTAGAAGAGATTACAGTTACTATACATGATAGAGATGAAATGTTTAAAGAGTTGAATGAATGTTATAACTTTTCAAATAATGATGTAAGTGTATGTACAGAAATCGACATTAACAGATATGATGTCGAAGTCAGAGAATTTGAGCATCAGGTACAGCAAGGGAGTTGTGTCCATAGAGACAAAGAGGAGACAGAAATATTGATCCAGCAGGATGAATATGGAAGCAACTAGCAGTTTGAAATAGAATCTATTGAAGTCCAGAAAGTCGGTGATGGGAGATTGATGCTTGAATCATCAAATGAGACTGAAATGTATTATCTTTTTAAAACTAACAGTTTGTTGGTGAATGCAGGTACATCACCGGACGAAAGAGTTGTTGCTATAAAAGCAATCAAAGACTATAGTTGTAATCAAGAAAGAGTTCTTGATTATTCTCCATTGCAGAAAGTTGAGAGTTCAGCTCAGTTAGAGACGAAAGAATTCAACAAAGAGGAATTTCTCCGAGGAATTGGAAAAAGAAAGTGTTGGAGAAGCCGATGGAATATGATTGATAGAGTGAGTGATGAGTTACCAAATCGAGTTGATACTTCAAAGGACCAGCGACAGAACAGAGTTTGGAATCTCGGAGGGAGCAAGTCATCAGGACTTGTGGCTATCGCATTGTTACAAAAAAGCGACGGACCTCATATACAAGAGTCTATGGAAACTTATCTACATTGGGAGTCTGATGCAAGAGCATCAAGTTAAATTTTCATTATTCAATTGTGTAATTAAGGGGGTGAGATATTTAATTATTTTATTAATTAATTTGCTCATTTTTAATAAATTAGGAGAGAAATTATAAATGTGAGGATTATTGTAAATATTCCTTAAATAATTAAGGATATGAGTGGAGTTGAATTAGGTGGATAATCTAGGGATTAGGAATTCCATAAGCGGGAATTAGTTGAGTCTAAAAAATCGTTAAATCTAAATTAGATTTTAAGTTGAGATTTGTGTGGAGGAAATTATGGAGTGGAATAAATTCATATTTATGTATTTATATGTAACTTGTGAGAATGTGAAAGGGGGACAAATAGAAGTGAGGAAGTGAGGAAGTGAGGAATACATAGAGTAATAGAAATGGTTTGAAGGGCCAAGAGCCAAGAGGCCGTCCATTGTAATATCTAGCCAAAGAGTTTTTATGTTTTTATATCAGTATTTTATTTATCAGGCTCTCTTTCCTTCATGTGTATTTTGAGCAGAACATATTTGTGGTTTTAATGAAGAATTTTAATTTTGATGGAAGCACACATGTTTTTACATGCTGGGATCTGATTTAACCCTGTATCCTAGCATCAATATATAGAAAGGAGGTTTTTTCATTTGTATCATCCAAGAATTGTACATTTATGTAATTTAAAGGAGGTTTTCCCCTCAAATTGGCTTATTTATAAGGTGCTGATCTCTCTTTTATCTATTTTTGGAGCTGGTTTCATAACATTTGGAATCAGAGCTTTGGATTCTAGTGTTTTGCTGCTCCAAACAAGTCATCGTGGAATTTGCGCTATAACGCTTTTTTTGCGAAGGTTCAGATGCTGAAATTTTTATCACGAGAAGCCAAAATCATGAAGAACTTCCTGTAATAATTTCATACCTTGGTTCACAATAGTCTCAGAGATATGACCTGTGGAAGTTAGAGTTTTTGCAGGATCCCGAATTTCATCTAAAAGAGGTGACCTTGGGAAAATTGTCATAATTGTCTCTCTGAGAATCAGATTGCAATTCTGTCAAAATTGGCTGAAATCACACAAACTGGAGTTTTATTTATATCAATTTCAGAGCCGAAGGAGGAAATAGTAACACGTGGCATGTCGTACAAGTTCACTCTACTGAACCAGTCCATAATTAGGTCATTGTGGGAGATTGGGCATAACTTTTTCTTGAAGCATCCAAATCAAGTCATACCTATGGCATTAGAAATAAGATTCAGAGGGCTAATATAGGTGAAAATTTTAGATATTTAAGATCCAAAATCATAGAGATAATTCAGTTTCAATATCGAGGTCCTCAAAATCAAGTAAAAGGTGTGTATTTTTTTTCAAATTTCATCAATCTTGTTTGAAAAAGCAGTTTGAAGTGATTCCAAGGGCATATTGAAGCATAGATATCAGTATTGGGTTCTAAAATGATCCATAAAAATAATTCAACACCCGTTAGGCCCTCAGAATACTCTACTATGAATCATGAAGATGAAGAAGTGCAACATGATATATCAAAATTACAAGAGAAAGTGCACCAAATTTTGCTCTCGCAAAGAGCAACAAAAAATGAAATGGAAGTTTTGAAGAAAGGGGTGGAAGCTAAGATGGATGGTTTGAAGAAGGTCATGAAAGCTAAGATGGAAGGCTTTAATAATGGCATGGAATACATGGAAGCTAAGATCGATGGTATAGAAGAAAAATTCAAGACAACATGGAAGATATGAAGAATCATCTAAAAGCAGACATGGAAGTTTTGACAAAGTTGATACAATAAATGATTCCTAATGGTGAAAAGATAGTAGAATAAACTCATGATGAGAACAAAATAAATGTTAATTGTGATTTCATAAACGCTAATGTTGGATTGAAGACCCACCATATTCCAAAGATCGATATGAGGAAGTTTTATGGCAAGGATACCGTAACATGGATACTACAGATGGAGCAATATTTTGATCTCAATAATGTACAAAACACCCAAAATGTATGCATTTCAACTTTATATTTAGAACAAAATACATTTGTATGGTATCAATGGCTTTTCTCTCGTAAAAAAATTGTCACTTGGTCAATTTTTACGAAGGAAATGATAGCACATTATGAGGATACAAAGAGCAACACCTTCTTTAGCCAATTATAAATCTCAAACAAAAGGGTTCAGTGGTGGAGTACATTGAGGACTTCCAAAAATTTAATATAAGGGTAAATGATATTCTAGAGGAACACATGATTGATGTCTTTATAGGAACTTTAAAGGATAACATCCAACATGAGGTTCGCCTTTGGGAACCTGATTCATTGGAGAAGGCATTCAGGTTGGAAAGAAATTAAATGTAAAATTATGGCGAAAAGGAAGCCTACCACTCACATCAATAAATATGGAATTGTTGCTACTCCTGGACTTCCACAACCTACAAGGTTGACACCACAACAATTGGAAGAAAAAAGAGCAAAAGGGATTTTCTACAGTTGTGATAGAAAATACATTAAAGGTCATAAGTGTGCTGAGAAGAAATTATTTTACATAGATTGTGAAGAGGAGGAATAAAATGAACAAGATACTTAAAAAGAAGAGGATATACACTAGGAACCAACCTTAGAGAAAGAAGAAATGAGTCTGACCATATCGCGTAATGTATTGGTAGGAATTACCACTCCTCAAACTCTCAAGATAGAAGGACATACCAAGAAGAAAAGTAATAGTGTTGATTGATTCAGGTAGTACCCATAATTTTATTCATTCTAAGGTAGCCAAGGAATTGAATTGCTTTCTATACCCAACATCGATATGTCAAGTGATGGTTGCAAATAAAGGAACTATAAATTTCTCTGGAAACTGCTATAATATCAAGCTAGCCATGGGGGAATATGTTTTGAACACTCCAATGCTTTCCATTCCAATGGGAGGTGCTGATGTTGTACTAGGAGTACAATGGTTACAATCTTTGGGGATGGTAGCTTTTAATTTTCAAGAACTTTTCTTGATTTTTTTTTTTCGGAAGGAAAGGAAGTTGAATTACGGGGTATCACAGGGAAGCCACGAAAGATAATAAGCTCTAATTTCATGACAAAGCTTCTGAATAAATAACAACTAGGTGTAATTGCACAATCATGCTTGTTGAGAATTTGGAGGGCTTAAGATCAATACAAATTCTCTTCTTGATAATTACTTGTGAGCTAGCTTGTGTTAATGATGTCTTTTCTTCTTTTAGCTTAGTTGATCTTTCATCAAGTCAATTATCAAAATGCACAAGACACCAAAATTTAGGCTCCTAGAGCTAGGGAATAACCTATCCCTCTCGGAGAGGAAAACCCGCAAAGAATTCTTCTTATAGATCTTCAAATGACAAGTACCATGATCAATACCCTTGACCTAGATATGCTTGAATTAATTGAACTGTACGAAGCTAAATCAAAGATTTACCTTCCTCACTATTACTGTCTCTTCTCCTTATGATGACTATCTCAACTTCCACAAATTCCTTCTTCAGGTCAGCAGCCCTTAACAATCTTTACTATACTTATCTGCAATCTTCTTTCAATGATCCGCAATCTGTACTTCTTGATATACGCAATCCTCTTCCTATATCTTTGTTTTAGATCCGAATTTTATACTGTCATTTATCTGCACTTATATCCTTCCTTCATCCATACTGTGTCCTTCCCTTATCAGCACTGTAATATATTCTTTTATCGCATTGTCTCCTTGTAAATGTCTGCACTATCTCCTTGTATATATCCGCAATGTCTCCTTGTAGATATCCTCACTGTATTCTTGTGGATATCTGCACTAACTTGTAGATATTCATCTAACTTTCTTGTAGATATCCGCACTGTTATCTCAGAGATATCTGATCACTTCTTATCCATAATGACCGCATATCACATCTTTATATATAGGGAACATTACTTCAAGAAGGGCGACCATGGAGCTGTGAATTAGGCCAACTAGATAAGGTTTATCTCATCATTGGAGAGGTGTTTTCTTCACTTTACATTCATCGTTGCATTGGTGGTTTTTGTAAGCTTCTTCCACAAGATATTGGAGCATATAAGAAAACTAGATCTGACACTTAACTCAACCCTAGAGGACATTAAGAAGAAGTCCATCTACTTAATAAATTATTCTCATGAAACCCATGAAGAAAATACAATAATAATATATATTTTATTATCTTTGACTTCTTCTTTACATATATACATAATTTTATAGTCAACATGAAGACTGACCTAGTTACACTTTTCAACACTCCCTCTTAACTAGGGAGGTATTCATACAGGTACATGGTTACTTTCAAACTCAAGAATCTCATAAGAAGAATTTGATTGGTAATCACATATGTATAGCACCATATCAACTAGCATTGTCCTAGTGCAAGGCCTTGACTAAAAACCCCATATCTCAACGAGATAATGGGCTACAATGCTGGTGAGACACATGAATTATAGACACCTTCATCATTGTCTCTCCGAGGTACATACTCCACTCGGTTGTTCCCAAAGTATGACCTTATTGGACTATTCTTCTCTTGGGTATCTAGCCCTCAAAGAATATCGGTCCTCTACTACTCTTATCTTGAATACCCTAACACATTCTCAAAGAGTATCGAATGCCTGATGATTACCCAATCGTCCATTCTGTCTTCCCAATTGAATACCAAAATGATGTGTCTATCTCTCCCTCTCAACCAGGGAGGACCTATTCCACAAGGGAATGTACTCATTCCTATATAAGGAATGTACCTAAACTCATTCTTAGGAATTACCAAGTTTCTTCCAAGTAAGAAACTTACCATTATGCTCCCTCTTAACCAGGGACCTCCAGTAGTAATGGTGAGACACCTGGCTGCTCATGAAGAATTCCAGTCCTCGATGTCATGGATTTAGATATTGAGGAATCTTCAAATTTTAGCTTCATAGGGCACAAATAATCCATCACTTTCATCCTGAGGCATTACAACTGTCAGAAAGTGGTTCATTAGATTTCCTTATCTGGTCCATTGTTATGCCATGATGCTTTCCTTCGAATCATCTCCCAAGATCATACATCCTTTCTCATGATTAGCAGCCCTACACAAAGTCATCCAGATAAACATATACATATGAAATTTTGAACAAAATTCAGGTCATTGATGATCATTCATCATGACATATTCTTGTAGGCATCGACATCCCTCATACACCTTGACACATATCCTAATGATATGTTTTTCCAAGGGTCTTCTTCTTTACCAGACTTTCATCAGAGTCTACATATATTTCCAGGAGATCTCTTAGTCACATCTTCTTGACCTCCAGATGATAACTTCCTCTTGACATGGCTGCATTTAATGATCTCTTCCTCTCTGCACATTCTTGATTCCCAGTAACATGCAAATTTTATAGTTTCTTGTTCATATACAACCACCTCATATTCCATGAGGACATATTATGTTGATTTCATCTATCTATGCATTGAGAGATACTTATCCATAGATCATACTTCTAACTGCAAAAGTCTATTACCTGCAACCATATAACATGACATCACAACATCCAATGTCAGCATATAAATATATGCATACCTCATACCTTTTTCTCTTGAGTCATCCTGTAGCAATTTCTCAAGAATGAAGAGCTTCATTCCCTTGGCTTATTTCATCAATATGTCATCACATCCCATAAGTATGTTTCCATGATGACCCTTGCTCTTGATGACTACTTTCTATTAGTAATGTTTGTCAAAGAGGTTTTTCCTAGAGCTGATTCACCAAGAGCTTCTACCATGCTTCGATCATGATGCTACATTGCTTCCAACAGAAATCAATTGCTTGTAAGTTTACTTGATTTTCCTTAAACTAGTACCTTGTGCTTGGACTATTAATTCAGGTCTTCAAGGCTTGAGTCTTCAATTTCCCTCCAAACTGAATACTTATATCAATTGTAGATACCTCAGATATTTGGTAGATCAACTATTCCAAGATCCTTTAATGTACTGCTTCACTGCATATACATATCACTGAGAATCCTTCTTTTGAAATCAGAAGTCATGAATATGACTGTGATTTACATCGAAACTCCTCTAAAGTTGATCGAACTTATCTTACTCACATACACCAAAAATAATTACTGAACTGCTTGTTGAGATTAATATAGAGTTTATACTGCACTTGTTTCTGAGATAGTACCGAGACCTTCTCATTGAGATTTTAATATCCCAAAATAGGGAAAATCTACAATGTTAGGAATATATTATAGTATTCCTAAATTAGAGATCCAGAAATACATGAACACAAAATTGTAAACACAACAAATATGATCATGACATGATAGAGATCAATATTCAGCCATCATTATATTAATGGATCAGCAACAATGTAAAAAATATCATGAGGGACAAGCCACTCAAGTAATAAGAACAAGCCTCCAATGATTAGATCAATAAACACATGAGTTGCTGCTACTGTATAGAATGCCGAAAAGTAGTGACAACACTGTCTATATCAGTGTAGCTGCTACCGTAAGCATACGTAAATGTAATATGGATGATAGATACAAAAGAAATTCCCAAAGAAGAAAATACAGTGCTCCAAAAGGAATTCATTCAAGCCACAAGATGGCTGAAATACATCAAAGAACCAAGCACTAGAAATGTGTACTTCTACTAGTACTACTGCTGTAAACTGCTACTTCTGAGGCACGGAACCATTTGCAGAAGGTTTTTAGAGTGCTCAGAATGATCTGATATTTTAACCACAGATTCTACTCAAAAAACCCAGAAATGGTTTGCCCAGATCTTAAATTTTGATTTTCGGCCATTTTTGGGTTACCCACTACAACAGCTCACTAAAATAATGTAGTCATGGACTAGAACTACACAGTGAGGGATGGTATATGGTTGGCATGATGCAAAAGATGTGAAAATATGCCCAGAAGTCCTTTTTTCTGATCCTCCAATGGATAAACAAGCTCTCCACTGAAAAACAAGCCCATAAATGACTCTAAGAGATCCTCCTTTGCTGCACCCTGCAACACAACTCAGCTCTAAAAAGAAACTGCGCTGTAGCTGAAGGAGGTAGCTTGGCCAAAATTCTGGAATGAGGAAATGTAGTCCAAAGAACCTCTCCTTCCCTGAGGATGAAGTAGGGATTCCCGACTAGGAACACCCTTGTGCTAAACAACACTGCAACCCTGCTAAACAACAAGAGGAAGCAAAGTCTCAACAGACCAAAGAAAATAATAATCCAAAACATGAATAAAAATTGCTTCCCTCCTCTCCACCATGGGTCCCATCCGTATGTGCCACTAATCTCATGCAATTTGTCCTCCATGAAAACTGTGCAGTCCATCAAGGAGATACAATGTATCTAGATAGTGCATGTGGACTTGGTCAAAGATAATTGAATCACATGATACAATCCTGTTCACACCCATAGGTGATCAATCCAACTGCTTATTCTTCCTCTTTTCACATGAGGAATGTATTCTTCCTTCTAAAGAGGTTAATGGGCCTCCCTACCCATTTTATTCATCTACCTAGAGATAATGCTAACTATAATGTTCCTTTTAGTCTCTTGAATGAGTACAAAATTTAAACATTATAGTAGATGGAATCAAATCCTTTACTAAGATTTCACTAGACCGTGGTACTGAGGTGAGACTTCATCTATGTGTCCGAACTAAAAATTTTCTGCCGTACCTGCCGTAGCACCAAAATATTCCCATCTAAAGAGCACCGAACCATACATGTGATAGCACCGAAATGTAACATCAAAACTGTGGTCACTTTGGTCACAGTGGTAACACCGAGCCTCTGTAATTGTCATCTGAATCTCCTATGTGATTAATGTGAGGTTCACTGTAATTAGTCTGAGCTTCTATGATGTCCGAGAGAACTAGGAACCCAATCACTGAAATAGGTTTGAACTTGCCATCTGGAGGTATACCAAGATCCTCCTCATGGTGAGCAAAGACTGAACTGGCTTACTGATCTTGATTTGACTGATATGTTTGAATACAAACAAGAGAATACTAAAATGAGAATACTGGTCTCTTCACTTAAAACCGCCTTTTGATCATGACCTTAGCTCCCGATACTCATGTTGAGAATTTGGAGGGCTGGAGATTAATACAAATTCTCTTCTTGATAATTACTTGTGAGCTTACTTGAGCTACTTGAGTTACTTATGTCTTCTCTTCTTTTAGCTTAGTTAATCTTTCATCAAGTCAATTATCAAAATGCACAAGACACAGAAGTTAGGCTCCTAGAGCCAGGGCAAAGCCTCTCCCTCTTGGAGAGGAAAACTCGCAAAGAATTATTCTTATAGATCTTCAAATGAAAAGTACCATGACCAAGACTCAGACCCTTGACCTAGATATGCTTGAATTACTTGAAAATTTAGCAAAAAAGGGTCACAAAGATGTTGGGTTATGACTTTGAAATAATCTACAAAAAATGAAAGCTTAATGTTGTTGCAGATGCACTCTCAAGAAAGGATGAAGAAGTGGAAGCATTTCTTTGTGCCATTTCTATTATCCAACCAGATTGGATAACTGAAGCAAGAGATGAATGGAAGAAGGACAAAGATGTATGGATACTCATTCAAAAGTTGCAGCAAGATCCTAGTACATCTGATACATTTAGTTGGAAAAATGAGTCCTTATGGTACAAAGATCGCTTATATCTTTGTAAGAATTCCCAACTAAAACAAAAGATTCTTCTGGAATTGCACACTTCTCCTTTAGGAGGACACTCAGGATTTTTAAAAACTTACCACAGGGTGAAGAAAGAATTTTTTTGGGATGGCCTTAAATCTGATATTCAAAAGTTTGTGGCGAAATGTTTGGTTTTCCAGCAGAATAAAGTTGAGACAATTAAGACCCCGGGACTTCTACAACCTTTATCCATTCCAAGTCAACATTTGGAGGAGATTTCAATGGATTTTATCACAGGTTTACCTAAGTCCGAAGGAAAGAGTGTCATCATGGTGGTAGTTGATAGACTTACCAAGTATGCACACTTTTGTGCATTATCTCATCCATTTAAAGCAAGTACAGTTGCTACTACATTTATGGACACAATTCAAAAACTACATGGAAACCCAAGGGTTATTGTGAGTGACAGAGATCCCATTTTTACTGGAAATTTTTGGACGGAGTTATTTTCTTGTTTGGGTACTCAATTAGCTAATAGCTCATCTTATCATCCTCAATCTGATGGTCAAACTGAGATAGTAAATAAATGTTTGGAAGGATATCTTCGTTGTTTTGTATCTTATAAACAAACACAATGGGTCAAGTGGTTACCTCTCGCTGAATGGTGGTATAACACTTCCTTCCATACTGCAGCAAAAATGACCCCATTTATGGCACTTTATGGATATCATCCACCGTCCATCACATCATCTTTAAGAGAAAATTTTAAGGTTCAAGCAGTGGAAGATCACATCGAGCATCAACAACAAGTTCTCCAACTCTTAAAGGATAACCTAAATTTGGCACAAAATTGAATGAAACAACATACATATCAACATCACATCGAGAGAAGTTTTGATGTACGAGACTGGGTATTTTTACAGCTACAACCATACAAAAAAATGTCCCTCAATCAAGCTAAGAAGGATAATATATTATCGCCAAAGTACTATGGTCCTTACAAGGTGTGGCAAAATATTAGTACTATGGCATACAAATTAGAGCTTCCTACTTCTTCTCGAGTGCATCTAGTTTTCCATGTTTCATGCTTAAATAAGGTTATAGGTTACAAACTTCGAGTTCAAACAATATCGCCAGAACTTGAGGAGGAAGGAAAAATCATATTGGAACCTGAATTAGTCATGGAAATAAGAACTCAAAAAATACGATATCAATCAATTTCAGAGTATTTCATCAAGTGGAAGAACTTACCCACTGAAGATTCAACATGGGAGGATGAGAATTTTATACAGAAGCATCTAGAGTTACTCAAGCGTTGAGGATAAAACTTTTTTGAAGGGGAGGGGCATGTTAGGTCCTTATATTACTAGTGTAGTCCCTTATTGTTGTTAGTGTAGCCCTCTTATTGTCATTTTTGTACCCCTGTAACCCCCATATTGTTATTATTGTGCCCTTACAATATTATTGTTAGGTCGGCTAGGATTATATTGTGACCCCATGGACTCCTATATTTAGAAATGAGGGTTTTTCATTTGTGTCATCCAAGAATTGTTTATTTATGTAATGTAAAGGAGGTTTCCCCCTCTAAGTGGCTTATTTCTAAGCCGTTGATCTCTCTTTCTATTTTTTGGTGTTGGCTTCATAACATAATTCGTTTGAATTGTCTTACCAGTAGTTCAATCATTTTCCAACCCACCAACCGAAAATGATCAAGTGAATTTGATCATTGATGATTATTCGCATTTATCGCATTTAGCACCAATATCATTCCATGATCCCTTCCATGAGACATTTCCAACCGACGAAAGTATCATTGAAATTATGACTTTGGATGAAATGCCAAGGGAATATTAACATCATCATTCATCCTTTCTGCCTAAACTTGATAAAATTGAGAATGATTTTTCATCTATATTTTCATGTGATATTTTTTATAGTCCTTAATGTCCTATTTCAATCCTTCATTTGGATTCTTGAACAATTTGAGGAAACATATCTACAAAAGTACCCATCGACATCTCAGTTAAAACTGGAATTACCGAGAACATTCACATAGGTGCTTCATGCTCTCTTGATGAAATTGAGACACATAAATCCCTATTTCAGGAATTCTGAGACATTTTTTCCTGGTCCTATGAGGAAATGTGAGGAATTGACCCTAGCATTGTAATTCATGAAATTAAGACATACCCAGATGCCAAACCTATTAGACAAATATTACATCCAGTACATTAACAGAAAATTTTCTCTATCAAAGCTTAAGTTGAAAAATTACTTAGAACAAGTTTCATTGACCCTGTTCCCTTGAATAATTGGGTATTCAATATTGTTCTAGTGAACAAAAAGCAAGGGAATATTAGAGTATGTGTCGACTATAGGGATATGAAAAAATATTGTCCAAAGGACAATTATCCTACTCCTTATATTGATCAAATTGTTGATGATTGTGCCAGGAACGAGATTTTTTCATGTATGGATGGATTTCATAGATATAATCATATAAACATACTCACTGTCAATGATCCTAAGACTTTGTTCATTTTTCCATGGGGAACCTTTGCGTATCGCAAAATCCCATTTGGATTGAAGAATGATAGTGAAACTTTAAGAGGGGTGGCTTGAGAATTTCACGAAATCAAACATATTTTGCAACCCTACTTAGATGAATTACCAGCCTCATTCACTCCATACAAAATGAAATATTCCAAAAATTTAGCCTTTAGCTAAATGGAATATTATAGTTTGTTTTATCACTAGTTAGGTGAATAAGTGGGTAGGGAGGCCCATAAATCTCCTTAGAAGGAAT
Source organism: Pinus albicaulis (assembly GCA_034641835.2). Classification (NCBI taxonomy): domain Eukaryota; kingdom Viridiplantae; phylum Streptophyta; class Pinopsida; order Pinales; family Pinaceae; genus Pinus; species Pinus albicaulis. The sequence continues at coordinate 1,663,802,910 of CM076582.1, forward strand.
AATAACACTCCTAATGTGAAAGGAGGAAGAATAAGCAGCTGGATTAAGCACCTTTGGGTGTGAATTGGAGGCGATACATGTTGAATAGGTCAACTTTGACCAAATCAACAACGCTGTCATGGAGGAGTGGCATATATGATGAGACATCGCAGTTTTAGTGGAGGACAACTTGCATGAGCTTAGTGGAATTTATGGATCGGACCCAATGTTAGAAGGTTCGCACACTATATATGGAGGGAATGGCATCCATTGTTATTAATGTTTTGGATTATTATTTTGTATGTGGTTTGTTTAGACTTCTTGCATTCTTCAACTGTTTAGTTGAGATTGTTGTGTTGTTTAGCACTGGGTGTTCCTGATTGGGAATCCCTACCTCATCCTCAAGGAAGGAGAGGTTCATTGGACTGCATTTTCTTATTCTTGCATTCTGGCCAAGATACCCCCTTCAGCTATAACGCAGTTTCTGTTTAGAGCTGGATTGTGTTGTAGGGTGCAGCAAAGGAGGATCACATAGAGCCAATTTTAGGTTGTTTTTCAGTGGAGAGGTAGCCTATCCATTGGACGATCAGCAAGGAGGGCCCCTGGCATATTTCTATATTTTTGGCATCAGGCCAACCATTTACCATCCCTCACAGTGCAGTTTTAGTCTAGATCTGCATTATTTTTAGTGGCAGTTGCTGAGAGGGTTCACTGAGCTCATCAGGAGGGTCTATTTCTGATTAGAGGGATCAACCTTCTATTGAGAAATACCATTGGAGGAGTACATTATCATTTCATATCTGTCATTGCTTCATTCTATTTAGTTCGAGATTGCAGTGACATATCAACCCTAGGGTTATTTGTCACATTGTATATTTTTTTGGTATTTCTAGCAATCTTTTCTGGGTTGGCTAGAAATCATGTATTAGAGCCCATATCTTCCTTCCCGTGCATTTATTTTGCATATATAATCCATATTATATCAATATATGTTTACAACAGCAGCTACACTGATATAGACAACGCTATCACTACTTTCCTACATTCTATACAATAGCATCAACTCATGTGCTTATTGATATGATCATGGGAGGCTTGTTCTTATTTCTTGAGTAGCTTGACCCTCAATATATTTTTGTATATTGTTGCTTGTGTATGAATAAAATAATGGCTACATATTGATCCCTCTTATGATATGTTCATAGTTGTTGTGTTTTATATTATTATGTCTTGTATTGCTGCTATTTCCATTTTGGAATATTACAGTGGTATCAGAGCATAATATTGGCTCAGCCTGTGCATTCACATTATGCCATTAGGAGGAGAATATTCTCACAGAAAGGAGAATTTGTATAGAATAAACAAGGGCATGACTCCATTATTTGGAGAAATGAAGGAATAGAGGCTCTCCCAGCTTCTTTTTGAAACTATGAAAAATATCAAGAAAGATATCAAGGAGATGAAATGGGAGAGGTGTATAAAATTTCCAAGAGGGTTTGAAACTGAAGCAAGACCTATATATTCACATGATGGGTGTGATCATTCAGCCACACATGCAGATCCATAGTGCAGTTTATTGCCCACATTCACTGCAAGAGAAATGGAGGAAGAAGATGCACCAAAGGAGGAGACCTTGAGTGACTATATTCAGGAGTATGAGTCTCAATCTTGGAGATTCAAAGAGAAATTGGACTTCCAAGGGTTTTTCCAACTAAAGGAAGATAGAAGATATAACAACCATAACAGAAGAAAGAGAGGTAGAATCTTTGTGCCTAAGTTTGATGGATCATCAAAGTGCACAGCCAAGGCTTGGGTGAAGGAGCTATATTCCTATTTTCAGCTACACCAAGTCTCAGAAAAGGAGGCCACTAGAGTAGAAGTGCTTCACCTTGAAGGTATGACCCATGATTGGTGGTTTTATAGTTCCAATTCATTTCATCATGCAAGTGTAAATACTTATGCAGGATTCACTAAGAATATAGTGAAAAGATTTTCCATTAAACATTGTGAAAAATCTTTTGTTGAAACAAAAAATTCAAAACCTTTGCATGAGTTGGAGGGATCTATTTTACCAACTCCACTCCATATTTCTATTGAAGGGGATGAAAACATGCATAATACCTTGCCAAGGGAAAGATCCCTCTTCTATAGATGAAGACATGGAGATTCCTCCTTCAAGGGAAGACCAAGATCTAGGGTCTCTCATTGATGATGAGGCATTATCAAATATTGATGAAGAGGATGAGAAAAGAAGAGCTAACAACGTTGTACCAACAAGAGAAGAACCATCACCACAGGGAGGTGGAAAGGGAGACATTTATTTCATTAGAGGAGCCCTTGTGTCTTTGCAAGGAGTTCCAAATGATCTAACATGTGGGGACCAAAGCACAATACCAGAGCACCATGTATCAGTTTTTGTGGATTGTGAGACTTGACAGATAGAAGGAGAAGAATAAAAGAAGGATCAGTATCAAGGGATGATGAGAATTCACCCTTATCTATTTTAGGAGGTTTATGTACAGAAGAAGGAGACTGTATTGTGCAGTGAAAATAGGGACAAATCAGTCTACTCATATATATAATCTGCTTTAGTTTTTGATGTCTCACTACATGGGGGCATCCACCTGGGAGGCCACCAGATCTAGAGTTGGTGAGAGATATCGTACCATTTGGTTCACCACTCTTAGATCTCGGAGGGGTGAATACCTTGGAGGGGTATAGTACAGCGCAGAGAGTATGGGATAGACTCAAGGAGGAGGGATACACTCCCCCATTTTCAACATTACCCACTCTCACTACATATTCTGCACTGATAGAGGTTGTTGCAATGATGGATGATGGCACCACCATGGTGCAAGGAAGCTACTCCATGGGTTTGAAGAAACAGTGGGTACTTCCCTTGAGGGAAGGAATCCTCCATATATTGGAGTAGATGGAGGCCACTCATGCTTACATTGGCCAAGATCAAGAGGTTCTTTTTGGATGGTAGATTTTCATGGGAGGCCAAATTCCAAAGGCCACCACTTCTACTTGAGCATTAGCAGCTGCATGATGGGAATGGAAGCAGTTCGGAGGATGACTTTGGCATGAGGGATGTCACAGGAAAATATAGAAACATGTGGGGAGCTTCACATTTCAGATCTGCAGTGCTGTCTCTTAAGAGGACTGATCAATATTGGACGTCTCAACTTTTGGTAGAGTACTCCAAGGATCTTGGTTCTTTCATGATTCTTGATGACCCGAAGGGAGATGATAGATACATGGTGGATGATGGGGTCATCTATTATTATGGATGAGTCTTCTTGACTAGAGCTTCTAAGCTCAAGGAGAAGCTGTTATATGCATCACATGTGGACTTTCTTTCCATGCACTTTGATGAAAATCATTCCTTGAAGGAGGATTTCACTTGGGAGGGAATCTAGCAAGATGTATATCAGCATATGGAGAGATGCATAGCCCATATGATGATGGAGAGGTTGTGACAACCACTTCCCTACTCATTGAGAGTGAGGGAGAACTTTTAGTTGAGCCATTTCAGCTCAATGACCAAAGTACATAGTAGAGGATGTACATTTATGCATTATGATTTGTACTTCTTTACTTTTTGTGAGCAACATATTGTACCAAGGAGGATCATTCATTCTTGTATATTGTATTATGATGTACTTGAGGCCATTTTCAACATTGATTTTGGCCATTCTATTGGTGTTTTGTGGGAGATGCCACATGATTCTTGGTGTGCACCATTGGCACCAAATTTTACTTTTATGATCCCATCTTGTAGGATGATTGTGGCAGCAAACAAGAGGCCGAAAATACACTTGTTATAATTTGTTTTGAGGCAGGCAGGGGATGTACTGCGCTATTTCCACATGTGGGACTATGATCCACCTTCTGATTTTCATATGGAAACTTATTTTTATTTGTTTTTTCTTCCATATATTAATGCTGTTCTTATTATTATGGGAAGCTTTGTTGGGAGGATGGAAAAAGAGTTGGAGGTGCCCACTGGGAGTATGATTCTCCATACTTCATATGTTGCATGTTTTAGGAGAAATAATGGGCAAACGATGATTGCCACACTACATCTCTTGTCTTCATATGGGAGGAGCCATTTGGAGAACTTGAGTTCTTGGGAGAGGCACTTCATGGATGTTTTGATTGGTGGGGTAACTTGGGACATTCTTGAAGACCATAATATTTCAGCCCAAGATCAGCATCAGCCCCATACATATTATAAATGGAGAGAGAAACAACGTGGGTGGAAAAATCTGATTTCTCCATACAACCCCAATACATTGCATGAACTAGGGGTTGAGGATTTCTTTGATGAGCTACCTAGGATGGCTCATTTCATTTGGATGATAGCATGGGTATGGGAGTCTCTTGTTGGGATGAAGATCCCAATTTTCATAATCTCACTTACCTTGAGGAGGCCATTGGAAAGCACAGAGTTTTCCAATTACACCTTCCACTTTCTCATAATGTGAGCCATTTGGTTTTGCATACTTGGGAGGCACCATTGAGGGGGAAGATTTATTGCAAATTATTTTGAGCAGTGGTTGGGACTATTTAATGAAGAGGCTCCAAGAGGAAGGAGGGAAAATTTTTCCATATCCTTGTAGTTGCTTGAGGACAAGCAACATTTTGGAGGGGAGGACTGTAATATTCCAAAAATTTAGCCTGCAGCTAAATGGAATATTATAGTTTGTTTTATCACTAGGTAGGTGAATAAGTGGGTAGGGAGGCCCATAAATCTCCTTTGAAGGAATAATAACACTCCTAATGTGAAAGGAGGAAGAATAAACAGCTGGATTAAGCACCTTTGGGTGTGACTTGGAGGGGATACATGTTGAATAGGTCAACTTTGACCAAATCAATAGCGCTGTCATGGAAGAGTGGCATTTATGATGAGACAACACAGTTTTAGTGGAGGACAACTTGCATGATCTTAGTGGAATTTATGGATGGGACCCAATGTGAGAAGGCTCACACACTATATATGGAGGGGATGGCAGCCATTGTTATTCATGTTTTAGATTATCATTTTGATATTGGTATATTTTGACTTTGCATCCTTTAGCTGTTTAGTGGGGTTTGTTGTGTTGTTTAGCATAATGGTGTTCCTAATCGGGAATCCCTACCTCATCCTCAAGGAAGGAGAGGTTAATTGGACTAAATTTCCTCATTCAGACATTCTGGCCAAGCTACCTCCTTCAGCTACAGCATAGTTTCTGTTTAGAGCTGGGTTGTGTTGCAGGGTGCAGCAACGGAGGATCACATAGAGCCAATTATGGGCTTGTTTTTCAGTGGAGAGGTAGCCTATCCATTGGAGGATCAACAAGGAGGGCTCCTGGGAATATTTATGTATTTTTGGCATCAGGCCAACCATCTATTATCCCTCACAGCGTAATTTCTGTCCAAATCTGCATTTTGTTTAGTGGTAGTTGCTAAGAGGGTTCAGTGAGCTCATCAGGAGGGTTTATTTCTGAATAGAGGGATCAACCTTCTATTGAGAATTACCATTGGAGGAGGAAATTATCATTTCAGATCTGTCATAGCCTCATTCTATTCATTTCCATACTGCAGTGACATATAAACCCTAGGTTTATTTGTCACATTGTATATTTTTTGGTATTTCTAGCAATCTTTTCTGAGTTGGCTAGAAATCATGTATTAGAGCCCATATCCTCTTTTGTGGGAATTTATTTTGTATCTATCAGCCATATTCCATCAATGTATGTTTACAACAACAGTTACACTGATATACACAACATTGTCACTGCTTTCTAGCATTCTATATAGTAATAACAACTCATGTGCTTATTGATATGATCATGGGAGGCTTGTTCTTATTGCTTGAGTGGCTTGACCCTCAAGATATTTTGTATATTGTTGCTGATATATGGATAAAATGATGGCTGTATATTGATCCCTTTTATGATATGTTCATATTTGTTGTGTTTTAGATTATTATGTTTTGTATTGTTGCTATTTCCATTTTGGGATATTACATAGAAAGATAATCCAATGCATTTGAGAGCAATTTTCATTGGATGTAGGCACTACAATATTCGTATGAATCCTCACAAATGAATCTTTTGTGTACAATCGAGTCAATTGTTGGGATTTTTCATGTCAAGGTGTTGGGAAAAAATACTCTAGAGGGGGTGAATCAGTATCTAGGACTTACTCAAATCTTTTTACTTTTTCTTACTTCAAAACCCATACGCTACTTTGTTGAACCAGACTTGCGTATACATGCGGATATCCTTCATAAAACTCGCGTATACACAAAGATCTTATTATGCCATTAATTCTTTACATAGTTCTATGCAACATTCTTTCTTCTAATGATTAGATAACAGTAAGCATGTGCAGTAATAACAGAATAAACCATCACACATAAGCATCACACATGAACACCAGGATTTTAGGTGGAAACCCAAGTCGGGAGAAAACCACCGCTGCCGTTGTCTCAGCCTTCAATATTTTATTATAAAGAAAACATCTTACAACTATGTGCTGGCGCAGACTCATACCAGCACGCAGGCACCCACCTGCGCTTGTTTACCAGCCTCTCCTGGAAGGGAGCTACGACCCCCTGCTCTCGTTTACCAGCCTCTCTTGGAAGGGAGCTACAACCCCCTGACTGAAGGCTACAACCCTCAGCACCACCATGGACCACGTTTCATCAATTTTCACACTGGATCCAATAGCTTCAATAGAACACAACTTGCAGGCCACTTTTCATCATATTTTTAGACTGGACCCACTCCACACATTTAAGCTCAATCATACATCAAACTGATACTTATCACTTCAAACAACCCAGATCTGTAGAATTCATCATTAACAGATAACAGTAACACAGCAGAACAGATCAAACATTTCATACTTCATACTTCAGCAAACCTTAGTTTTCATACGTGCTTTCCTTTCACTGATACCGCATATATATGCGCTTCCATTCATATCAACCCGCGTATACATCTGCACATTACAGAACGACCCATACACGCTTTATCTTCATCAAACCCGCGTATATACTCGCTTCTGCTGCGACAAACTAGCGTATAGATCTTCAGACATTATAGAGCAGCATACTTCTTCAGATCAGATATTCAGTTCAGATTTAACCCTTCACTTCAGACAGATGTTCGCCTCATCTCAGATCTAAACATACCATAAACAGATCTAGAAGATACAAATACATTTCAGATCTAGATTCCCTTCTTCATCATTTTCTTCATAGGTGCATCACAGATCTATCATCAAACTGTCACCCTTTCCATTCAGATATACTTCAGAGTGAAGTATTCGTTAAAACCCAAACACTTTCACTCCTTTGCACTATCATTTTCTTTTCCTTATATAGATTTTTCCTTTTTCAATACCATGAGTCAAAACCACGAACCGTTAATGGTATTCCTGGACGGGGTCACAATATATAATCTAGCGTATTAAAAATCGAGCCAATTTAAATTGAAAACCCCAACCTTCGTTCTTCCATGCATGAATCATCCAAAGGTAGTCTTTTATCTTCGCCATATAATATTATAACTATAACCCCAATGGTTATTTTAAGACTTTACACTGCCCCCGTAACATTACTTTTAATTAAATTTTAATGAACTTTTAACCCGGACTTCAATCTTCAAACAAACTACATTTCATTCTTTGACCCTGGGCCCACATTGCAGTCAGCCAATTGCGATGTGCGATATGCAATGGCACAAATAACAAATATGTGATATTGCGATATTGCGATGGTGCGATGATCGCACATCGCAACCAACGGAACTTGCGATGGTGGAGATATCAAATATGCGATATTGCGATATTGCGATATCATGATAGCGCGACGATCACACATCGCAAATTTCCACATCAACAAGACATTTAAACTTCAAAACTTGCGATCTTGCGATTTGCGCTAAAGTGGTGGGGACCACTTGTCCTCCCTTTTCAAAAACTTTAAGTCTTTCCATTGTTTTAATCAATTTCCTTCATACTTGGTTGTTGAAGGCTTTGAAAGCTCGAAATGACTATCTTTAAATAAACTCTGCTCCTTCGTAGTCTAGAACTACGAATGTCTTCATTCCTTCTACAAAAAGACTTCGCCCATAACAAAAATTTCTCCTCTGCAAAACTTAGCTGCGGCCCATGACAATTCATTCATCCTTACATTTCTCCCATCCTTCTTGAATACGAGTTGTTGTTCACCAAAACTCTGCTGCGCCTTTTTCCCATTCTGTCTTTGTTCCTTCTGATCTTCCTCTGTTAACCTTTGCCAAAAATATCCTCCTTAAACAACATACTGCACCATTGTGGATTTACTTCATTAATAAGTAGGATTCTATCAAGCACAACTTCATCAAATAGATTGCCATCAACTTTATCAAGTAGGTTGCCATTTTCATCAAGTGGGTTGCCATCAAGGACAAATACCTGGCCATATTTCCAACAAAGGAAGGCATTCATGTCGATCCTATCTGCTGTAGAGGCTATTGCCAATTTTTCTCCTCCTTCTAATCTCTCGCACTCATTTTACTCAACACCAAATTTTGCAAGGGAAAGAGAAATTTTACGTAGAATCATATCTAAATATGTTGAGCTAACTAAAGGTTTTACTCGACTTTTTTGAAAAATGGCATCCCATTTATCTCGTAAAAGCTTGCTCAAAAAAGCTTTGATGCAATGAAAAAAACACGTTGACCCACATTTCGTTGTTGCATCCACCTAATTATCATTGGGGCTACTTTTCGTATTTAGATGCATTCGATGCCACTACTGGCATTCTACTAGTTCGTGAAGGTAAATAGAGAAATGAAAATGTGATTTATTATTTCAGTTGGAATCTCACAAAAAATTAAATCAAATATGCACATGTGGAGAAATTGGCCTTGGCATTTGTTCAAGCTTTCCAACGTTTTCGTCATTGTATAATCTTACACAAAAAAACCATGATATCTTATTGAAGTCCTATGATGTACATTATTACCAGATATTTTATAGGGGGGAAATACTTTAAATGGATTGTTATCCTCCAAGATTTCAATTTAGAATTCAAAAGATCTAAGTCTAAGAAATCATTGGTATTTGTTGAGTTATTGTGTGACTTTCCCTATACTGAGTCCGAAACCGTGGCAGAGGATTCTCTTTGAGACGAATCAATATTTCCTTTTAGTACTTTAGATCCTTGGTATAGAGATATCATTATATATCTTCAAACTCAAAAATTTTGGCCCGAATTATCTCGAACTGATCTTCGTCGAATACGGTACCAATCCTATTAATATACTATTGTTGGTGATACACTTTATTGTCGTGGTGCTGATTCCATATTTCAACGTTTTTTGACACATGAGGAAGCCAATAAGGCATTAAATGAATTCTATTCTGGAGCTTGTTCTGCTCATATGTAAGGGTTTTCCACTTCCCAAAAGATATTGTGCACTAGCTATTTATGGCCTTCGATGTTTAAAGATTGCATAACTGCGGTTCAGAAATGCCATAATTTCTAGGTTTACCATAACAAGATGCATGCACCTCCAACTCCTCTTCACCCAATCATACCTTTTGGTCCATTTTTTAAATGGGGCATTGATTTCGTTACATGTAACCTTCACTCGGTCATGGGGCATTGGTATATTATTATTGAAGTAGATTGTTTTACAAAGTGGGCCAAGGCGATGCCTACATTTAAGGACGATGGTGAAATTGAAGCCATTTTCATATTCAATCATGTAATTTCCAAGTTCGGCATACCACAAGCCATTGTTACGGACCATGGTAGCCACTTTCAAAACTTTATGATGACCGAAATTTCTGCACTATGCTTGCGCTATGACAAATCTACCCCTTATTATCAGCAAGAAAATGACCAAGTAGAACCTGTTAATAAGATTTTGACCACTATGATCAAATGGATTGTTGGAATTCATAAAAAAAACTGGAATACTATGATTTTTTCAGCCTTGTGGGCATACGGTACCTTCGCGAAAACATCGACTAGCTTTAGTCCCTTCCAAATTGTTTAAGGTTTGGAGGAATTTTTTCCAATTGAATGTGAAATTCCATAATTGAAAAGCCACTCTTGATTGGGAGACCTTGACCATGAATCAGCTACTTGGAAATTTAACAACATACGAGATGAGGCTCCCACAGAAGAAGCCAAGTACGAGAGAGGCAACCTTTAAAACAGAAAAGAAGAAAGAAGAAGAGGAAGATATATGCTCTTGCTCGGATGAAGAAGAGGCAAACTTTGTCAAGAAATTGGATAGAGGCTCAAGTAAATACAAAGGTAAACTTCCTTTCAAATGCTTTAACTATGGAAGAGTGGGACACTATGCTGCTAAGTGTCCTCACAAGAAAGTAAGGAATCAGGCTCAAGAAACAGAGAAAAATACATCAAAAAACTGGTTGAAAGGAAAGAAGTTCAGTAGAAAATCCTTTTATGCTCAACAAGACAGCAGTGCATCTGAAGACTCAGATGAACCTTCAAGTGAAGAAGGAACCTCTGAATTCTTATTGATGGCCATAGAAGAACTTGAAGGTCTCCTGCTAGAAGATGAAGAAGAAGAAGGTGAAGTTGACCTTGAGGGGGAGCTAAGAAGTGCTCTAGAAGAGATTGATAGACTCAAGCTGAAATGCAGAAAACAAAAGGACATTCTCCTCAAGTATGTACGAGAAGAACATAATTCAGAAGTCCTTATGCAGCTAAAGATAGAGCTTTAAGAAGCCAAGAAGATAGAGGACATGTTACTTAAGCAAATCAAGGAGAAAACTCAAGAACAAGAGCAGTTGGAAGAAGAAGTAGTATGTCTCAGGAAGAAATTATAAAATGCTCAAAGGAAAGTGGTTATAAATTCTTCTCAAACAACAAGCTCTAGTAAGTTGAATGAAATTATGGTTGCTCAAAGATCTCCTATGATAAAAACTGGAATAGGCTATGAAGGAGAATCAAGTAAAAGCAAAGAAAAGGAAAACAGAGAGATTATTTTTGTAAAAGAAAAGAAGGATGATGAAGCAGCTCAAATAATTCCTACAAAAGAAGAACATTGTAAGGAGGGAGACATAACCTAGAAAAATCCTCTAATAACAAAGAATGAAAGAAATACTCAAACAACATAAACAGATTCATATACCCTTGAGTATGTCAAATTTGGAAGCCATCAAAGGAGATTCTTCCCTCCTATGAAAAATGCCACCTGTTATGTCTACCACAAGCTGGGACACATTGCTGCATACTGTCATGCAAGGAGGAGTGGTTCAAACCAGCAAAAGATGCAAACAGTGAAGAGACTGTCTCAAGCAAACAAATGGAGAAGACAACCTTACATCAGGTATGCAAATAATTTCTATGGTTACTGTTTTTATTGTAAGTAATTTGGCCATAAAATTATTGAATGTAGAAAGTATGGACAAAGATTGATGTTCAACACCTCAAGGAGGTTTATGAATCAAAGAAATTTTGTTCATACTCACAACTCTGCAAAAATTATGATCAAATGCTATGTATGCAATCAAGTTGGACATATGCCTTCCAAATTTCCTCTGAAAGGATGTGATTCATCATCTCTCAAAAGATACCAAACAAAAGGATGCCTCAAGTGGATAAAGAAGGTGAATAAATGTGACTTGGCTCTAACTGCTCAAGACTTGAAAAGCCAGTGGTATCTAGACAGTGGCTACTCAAAACATATGACTGGAGACAAGAGAAAATTTATAACTTTTGATGAAAAGAAAACTGGTAATGTTACTTTTGGCAATGATAAATCAGGAAAAATCAAGGGAAAGGGCTTAGTCAGCTTAGATAATGGTAGAGGTAAGGTCCAAGATGTACTATTTGTAGATGGGATGAAAGCAAATTTGCTGAGTGTCAGTCAAATGTGTGATAAAGGCTGCGAAGTTCTTTTTAGAGCACAAGATTGTGAAGTCAGATCAAGCACTACAGGTAAGACTCTGCTCAAAGGAGTTTGAACAGAGAGTAATGTTTACATTGTGAAAGAGGAAGATGAAGCATGTTATCTTAGCAAACTTGAGGAGTTCGATCACATCATCAAACTAAGTAAGAAGAAAGCTGTCAGAGACATGCCAGAAATAAAGAGGCCTTCCAATACCATATGCAAATCATGTAAATTAGGCAAACAAACTCGCACATCCTTTAAGGCCAAAGTTGAGTTATCAACAAGAAGACCACTACAACTTGTGCACATGGACCTGTGCGGACCTGTAAGAACTAAAACACCAAGTGGAGAATCCTACTTCATGCTGATAATAGATGATTTCTCCAGAATGACATGGCTTGCATTTCTCAAGAATAAATTGGAAGCTCTGGAAAAATTCAAAATATTCAAAGCTTTAGCAGAAAATCAGACAGGATGCAAGCTAAAATGCATCAGATCGGACAGAGGAGGTGAATTCACAGATTATGACTTTGCAGATCTGTGCAATGAATATGGCATAAAACAACAATTTACTATTGCAGGGACACCTCAGCAGAATGGAGTAGCAGAGAGACAAAACAGATCTGTTCAACAAATTTCCAGAGCCATGATGCAAGAGAGTAATATTCCTCAAACCTTCTGGGCAGAAGCAGTACACACAGTGGTGCATATCCTTAATAAAGCTCACTTAAGGCCAAGCAATGACAAGACTCCCTATGAACTATGGCATGGAAAGCCAGCTTCAATCAAACATTTTAGAATTTTTGGAAGCAAGTGTTATATAAAGAATAATGATGAAAATCTTGGGAAATTTGATGCAAGAGAAGATGAAGGGATTTTTCTAGGATATGCTTCCAAAAGTAAAGGGTACAGGTGCTACAACAAGACTCTTCGAAAAATAGTTGAAAGTATTGATGTGAGATTTGATGAAGAACTTCCAAACAATACAAGAGATACAGACTGCTGCAGTCCATCAGACAACCACGAAGAAGAAAACCAAAATGATGATGAAACAAGCAAGACAACAGAAGATACAGAGCTGAGCTCGAAAGCCCCCTCAAGATACACTCAGAAGAATCATCCTGAAGATCAGATCATAGGAGACAAGAAAGCAGGGGTCCAGACAAGAAGGCAGCTAACAGAACAAACATAAGAGGTATACATAGCCATGTTATCACAGATAGAGCCAAAGAGATTTGAAGAAGCCTGCAAGGACAAGTATTGGGTAAAGGCAATGAATGAAGAATTGGACCAAATTGAGAAGAACAATACCTGGGAACTAGTTCCTAGACCAATTGAGAAAAATATCATTGGCTCAAAATGGGTATTCAAGAATAAAATGAATGAGCAAGGACAAGTAATCAGGAATAAAGCTAGACTAGTTTGCAAAGGATATTCACAAATTGAAGGACTTGATTATGATGAAACATTTGCTCCTGTAGCCAGAATGGAAGCCATCAGAATGTTTCTGGCCTTTGCATGCTACCAAGACTTCAAGGTATACCAAATGGATGTGAAATCTGCATTTCTGAATGGAGATCTAGAAGAAGAATTCTACATGGAACAACCAGAAGGTTTCTCTTTAACAGACAAAGAAGACTATGTGTGCAAACTGAAGAAGGCTCTATATGGACTAAAACAGGCTCCTCGTGCTTGGTACTCAAGACTGGATAAATATTTTCAAAAACAATGCTTTAAGAGAGGTGGAGTAGACAACAATATGTACATAAAAGCCCATGAAAATGAACTCCTGATTGTTGTAGTATATGTTGATGACATTATGTTTGGAAGCAATGGAGAAGAACTAGCAAAAGGATTTGCTGATGAGATGAAAACAGAGTTTGAGATGTCTATGATTGGAGAGCTCAGTTTCTACTTAGGACTTCAAATTCAGCAAAAGAACACAGGTACATTCATCTCACAAGAAAAATACTTAAAAGAAATGTTGAAAAAATTCAAAATGGAGGACTGCAAACCTGTGTCAACTCCCATGATCACGGGATGTAAGCTGTGTGCTGATGATGGATCTGCTGATATAGATAAAAAACTCTACAAATCCATGATAGGAAGTTTGTTGTATCTGACAGCATCAAGACCAGACATCATGCTAGCAGTAGGACTAGTGGCTAGATATCAAGCAGCACCTAAAAAAAATCACCTTCTTGTATCAAAAAGAATATTCAGATATCTATAAGGAACATCAGTGTATGGGCTTTGGTATCCTAAAGGAAAATAATTCACTTTGACAGCATACACAGATGCAGATTGGGCCAGCTGTGTGGATGATAGGAAAAGTACAAGTGGAGGTGCATTCTATCTAGGATAAAGTCTGGTGGCATGGTTAAGCAAGAAACAAACATCTATCTCTTTGTCTATAGCAGAAGCAGAATATATAGCAGCAGCAACATGTTGTACACAAGTCATGTGGACGAAGCAAACCCTCCAAGACAAGAAGGTAAGAATTGATGAACCTATCTCAATCAAATGTGATAATACAAGTGCTATAAGTATATCAAAAAACCCTGTGCTTCACTCAAAAACTAAACATATCCCAATCAAGTATCATTTTCTCCGAGAACAAGTGGCTCATAAGGTAGTAAAGATGGAATATGTACCAACAAAAGAACAAACAACTGATATATTTACCAAACCTCTTGCTAGAGAACTATTTCAATATTTGAGAGATAAACTAGGGGTAGTATCTGTAGATGCTACTCTCTGATATAAAGAGAAAGCACAGCTGCAGGGGGAGAATAGAAATGAAAATATCATTCTAGGGGGAGATCAGCTAGTAAGGAAAGCATGAAACAGGTCCTCAGGGTCAAAGGATTATGGAAAGAATACACCCAGCTTAAAAGAGTTAAAGAAAAGGTTAAAGGGTCATAATTTTAGATTTAATCCAAAGTTTGGAGCAGCAGGGTACAAAGTCAAAAGATCTCAGAGAGAGGAAATGCAGAAACCAAACTAGGAAATGAGCAACCCTTTGCCATTGATGTCAAAGGGGGAGGAAAGGCAAAAAGGGGCTTCTATAAGGCAAATAGAGGAAGAGTATTGCCATCAATGCCAAAGGGGGAGACTGTTGGAAATGTTGTCATTGATGGCAAAGGTAAAGACAGGAGCAGCACCTAAACTATCCATAAGGCAAAAGAGAGACAGAGAGGTAGTAGAGGTAGCAGATGAAACAAAGGAATTTAATCCAGAAGCAACAGAGGAATTAGAGACAGGGCAGTGGAGTTGAAAGGGCCTGAAGGAGAGTAATACAGAGTTTTATTTATGAATTAGGGGTCTAATACAGTTTACAGATGAATTGTTGAGTAATTATTCATTAATTGAGTTTGTATGGCATATACTTTGATTGAAGACTAAAACCTTGTGGTAAAGACTTAATATGCTTGGGGATGGGTTGGAACATTGCTTAAATGGAAAAGGTGATGGAAAAGGACAACAAAAGAAGACAACAGTGAATTGAAGCAGAGTTTTCCAAACGAAAGAATAGATTGTCCTCTTGTTTTCATGAACAAGAGAGTTTTGTAAGTAATTTCAATTATCACAAATGAAGAATCTGTTTAGTGGCTCTGAGGAGATGAGAGAATTGATATAAGTCTGCTTCCATATTATTCGAAAGGATCGATCCTCCAAGAGAAAGCAGAACTGTACCATACCTATATATTTCTGGAAGCGGGAGTTATACCTTCAAAGTTTGTGAACATTGAGAACCCTGTGCAAAGGGGTAGATTTGTAATTCTGTGCACGATTGAGCAAACCGATGTGAGTTCGTAAATAAGGGCTTATATATGTATCAAGATTAGATGCGCTCTGAAATGTTAGCCCTTGTATGGAGAGGTTTTCTCAGAGTCCCAGTGTGAGTGTTACGGAGCGGAATGCAATGAATATTACAGCATAATGGAATACGAATGCAGTAAGGATGTAAAGGACGTGGAACCTTGAGCGAAGGTGAGGAACCACGAGGTGTGAACAGTGGTGACAGAACCTGGAGTAGAGGGGCGGAACCACGAAGGAGGAACATTGGACACGGTTTAGAGCGAACCGGTGGTTTTCATTGCACCACCATCGACGGGCAAGCGATTTTCAAGAAATCGGAGCGATTCCATAGAGCGACTGACACGTGGCATACGAAGGGATCCCAAAACCACTCACACTGCGCGCCATCGCGCGTTATTGTTCGCGCATCTTTTCCGAGCGATATTCGTTCGATCAAATGAGGCGGCGCGATGCGATAACCACCGTCAGATGGAGACGACCGTTAGCGTTGGGGCCCATACGCATGTATTAAGATTTGTAGATTTAACAAAATGAAATTAAGTGGGTCTATTCAAAGGTTGCCTCCGCGTATGCCTGGAGCATTGATGTTTATTTTAAACCATACACAGTTGAATATAAAATCCCAAGTCGAAGATTGAGATATGAAGTTTAGAACGAGTTAAGTTGGTGATATTTGCCATGGTCGAGCTCAGAAATTGTAACCAGAGTGCGGACTAAAAGAAGTGTTGCTAATAAAGGGAGAGTTAAGAAAAAAATTCACCATATATGTGATGTGTGGAAACCTGGTCATTTAACCAATGCTAAATTTATTGGTCCGAGTTGATTCGACTATGGTTTAAGCCATAGATTCTTCAAGGAGGTAAACTTTAGCATAAATTCGAAACTGCTCAGATTGGAAATTGGGTTAAGTACTAAATTGAGTGCAGGTGATTTTATGTGCAAGTAAGTTTTAATTATTTAAATTGCCAGCCCAGAAAATAGAGTATTGAAATTGCCCAGATCGACAGTAGGATTGAGTACAAATTTGCCGTATCCATTTTATATGCTCACAGAAAGAGGAAGTATGGTACCTGACAGAGGTAAACAAAGATTGCAGAGTTGAAGAGATGTACAACAAAGGGATTCAAAAGTGCAGTGAACAGGTGGAATATGCGAAAGACAGTGAACAAAGTATGCAGGACAGTTGCATGACTGCTACAGAAAGGACAAAACCAGCTAGCCAAAGGCTGAGTGAAGTTTATATACTGTAACTGAAAATGTAAATGTTTTATTTGTTTTATATTGTTTGTGATGCAAAGGCAAGTATCCTAAGGAAAAGAAAAATCCCACTGTAACATGGAAATTTGTACAGATTATTATAATTTTAAATGAGTTGGACAAAAGAATGAGAAGACAGAAGTCAAAGAGTCATGGTTGTTCACTCCAAATTCCTTGAGGAATACAAACAGTCATGTAATGAACTCTATATATAATATCAACTTGATATGCATAAGTGTGAGAGAAAGTAAGGATAGAGAATGAAACGCATAGAAGATTGAGGCAGAGAAGAAAAGGAAGAGAGGAGCAGAAAGAGATGCTACTAAACTGAGCTGATATCTGAGATAAATCAGCAAACATTTCTTGTGATAAATTGAGGAAGTTGGAGCTTCCCTATCAAGTTGAAGCTTGATAGCTGTCAGTTGTAGCTGACTGAGGTTGGAGCCTCCTGTAGGTTGGTGCCTGCAGAAAATTGATGGGAGTTGGAGCTTCCTTGCAAGTTGTAGCTTGCAGAATTGAGGTTGGAGCCTCCTGTGGGTTGGTGCCTGCAGAAAAACAGTGGTGAGAGGGAGTTGGAGCTTGCCTTTGCATCACAACAATAATGAGATGTGGTTTTCTCCCTTTATGGGTTTCCACTTATATCTGGTCTCTCTGTGCATGATGTTTATGTGTTGATCTGATTTATATCATATGCTTAATACCTGCTGCTCTCATATTAAGTCTACTGTTATATTATATTAATACTTGCTTCTCACATTCTAATATTATTCACATATTAAGTTGGACATGAAATGAAGGTGTAAATAAGTGTTAGTGAAAATTTTTAAAAAACCATGAATGTGTTAAACTGATTCACCCCCCCCCCCCCCCTCTCAGTTTAACTAAGGGTTCAAAAATTGGTATCAGAGCGGTTTCCTTTGTACCAGTTTAACAACTGAAAGGAGATTCTAGGATGGCTAGTAAAGAAGGATGCTCAACCAATAAAGCCCCTTTCTTTACAGGTGCAAATTATGCCTTCTGGAAAATCAGGATGAGGACATACATAATGTCTCTAGGAATAGAAGTGTGGGGTGCTGTGGAATTAGGATATGCCCCAAAGGCAACTGACTCAGAGAAAGAATCCAAACAAGATTTTGTAGCTAACGCAAAAGCCATGAATTCCATCTTGAATGGATTGTGTGAAGCAGAGTTTATCAAAGTAATGCACAAAGACACTGCCAAAGAGATGTGGGATACTCTGGAGAACATCCATGAAGGAGACAAGAAAGTAAAGACTGCCAAACTTCAAGTCTATAGAGCCCAATTTGAGAACTGAAAAATGAATGATGATGAAGACATTGACAGTTTCTTCCTAAAAGTTGCAGAAATTGTTAACAATATGAAAGCTCTTGGAGAAACCCTGCCAGAAAGTATAATTGTGCTAAAGTTTCTAAGATCTCTTCCATCCAGGTTTAATCCCAAGGTGTCTGCAATAGAAGAAACAACTAATTGGGAGACCTTGACCATGAACCAGCTACTTGGAAATTTAACAGCATACGAGATGAGGCTCCCACAGAAGAAGCCAAGTACGAGGGAGGTAGCCTTTAAAACAGAAAAGAAGAAAGAAGAAGAGGAAGACATATGCTCTTGCTCGGATGAAGAAGAGGCAAAATTTGTCAAGAAATTGGATAGAGGCTCAAGTAAATACAAAGGTAAACTTCCTTTCAAATGCTTTAACTATGGAAGAGTTGGACACTATGCTGCTAAGTGTCCTCACAAGAAAGTAAGGAATCAGGCTCAAGAGTTAGAGAAAAATACATCAAAGAACTGGCAGAAAGGAAATAATTTCAACAGAAAATCCTTCTATGCTCAACAAGACAGCAGTACATCTGAAGACCCAGATGAACTCTCAAGTGAAGATGGAACCTCTGAATTTTTATTGATGGCTATAGAAGAACTTGAAGGTCTCCTGCTAGAAGATGAAGAAGAAGAAGGTGAAGTCGACCTTGAGGGGGAGCTAAGAAGTGCTCTGGAAGAGATTGATAGACTCAAGCTGAAATGCAAAAAACAAAAGGACATTCTCCTCAAATATGTACGAGAAGAACACAATTCAGAAGTCCTTATGCAGCTAAAGATAAAGCTTGAAGAAGCCAAGAAGATAGAGGACATGTTACTTAAGCAAAACAAAGAAAAAACTCAGGAACAAGAAAAGTTGGAAGAAGAAGTAGTAAGTCTCAGGAAGAAATTAGAAAATGCTCAAAGGAAAGTGGTTATGAACTCTTCTCAAACAACAAGCTCTAGTAAGTTGAATGAAATTTTGGTTGCTCAAAGATCTCCTATAATAAAAACTGGAATAGGCTATGAAGGAGAATCAAGTAAAAACAAAGAAAAGGAAAACAAAGAGATTATTTTTGTAAAAGAAAAGAAGGATGATGAAGCAGCTCAAACAATTCCTACAAAAGAAGAAACCTGTAATGAGAAAGACAGAGATCAGAAGAAACCTATAGTAGCAAAGAATGTGATAAAAACTAAGACCCCTGAGTATGTCAAATTTGGAAACCATCAAAGGAGATTCTTCCCTCCTATGAAGAATGCCACCTGTTATGTCTACCACAAGCTGGGACACATTGCTGCATATTGTCATACAAGGAGGAGTAATTCAAACTAGCAAAAGATGCAAACAGCGAAGAGACTACCTCAAGCAAACAAAGGGAGAAGACAACCTTACATCAGGTATGCAAACAGTTTCTATGGTTACTGCTTTTATTGTAAAGAATTTGGACATAAAATCATTGAGTGTAGAAAGTATGGACAAATATTGATGTTTAACACCTCAAGGAGGTTTATGAATCAAAGAAATTTTGTTCATACTCATAATTCTGCAAAAATTATGATCAAATATTGTGTATGCAATCAAGTTGGACATATACCTTCCAAATGTCCTCTAAGAAGATGTAGTTCATCACCTCACAAACAATACCAAACAAAAGGGTGCCTCCAGTGGATAAAGAAGGTGAATAAATGTGACTTGGCTCTAACTACTCAAGACCTGAAAAGCCAGTGGTATTTGGATAGTGGCTGCTCAAAACACATGACTGGAGACAGAAGCAAGTTTATAACTCTTGATGAAAAGAAATCTGGCAATGTTACCTTTGGCAATGATAAATCAGGAAAAATCAAGGGAAAGGGCTCAGTCAGCTTAGATAATGGCAGAGGTAAGGTCCAAGATGTACTATTTGTAGATGGGCTGAAAGCTAATTTGCTGAGTGTCAGTCAAATGTGTGATAAAGGCTGCAAAGTTCTTTTCAGAGCACAAGACTGTGAAGTCAGATCAAGCACCACAGGTAAGACTCTACTCAAAGGTGTTCGAATAGAGAGCAATGTTTACATTGTGAAAGAGGAAGATGAAGCATGCCATCTTAGCAAACTTGAGGAGTCATGGTTATGGCATAGGAGATTGGGACATCTCAGCTTCGATCATATCATCAGACTGAGAAAAAAGAAAGCGTCAGAGACATGGCAGAAATAAAAAGGCCTTCTAATACCATATGCAAAACTTGTCAATTGGGTAAACAGACTTGCACATCATTTAAGGGCAAAGATGAGTTATCAACAAGAAGACCACTCTAGCTTGTGCATATGGATCTGTGTGGACCTGCAAGAACTAAAACACCAAGTGGAGAATCCTACTTCATGCTAATAATAGATGATTTCTCTAGAATGACATGGGTTTCATTTCTCAAGAATAAATCGGAAGCTCTGGACAAATTCAAAATATTCAAAGCCTTAGCAGAAAATCAGACAGGATGCAAGCTGAAATGCATCAGATCAGACAGAGGAGGTGAATTCATTGATTATGACTTTGCAGACCTATGCAATGAACATGGCATAAAGCAAAAATTTACTATTGCAGGGACACCTCAGCAGAATGGAGTAGCAGAGAGACAAAACAGATCTGTACAACAAATTGCCAGAGCCATGATGCAAGAGAGTAATATTCCTCAAACCTTCTGGGCAGAAGCAGTACACACAGCGGTGCATATCCTTAATAAAGCTCACTTAAGGCCAAGCAGTGACAAGACTCCCTATGAACTATGGCATGGAAAGCTAGCTTCAATCAAACATTTTAGAATTTTTGGAAGCAAGTGTTATATAAAGAATAATGATGAAAATCTTGGGAAATTTGATGCAAGAGCAGATGAAGGGATTTTTCTAGGATATGCTTCCAAAAGTAAAGGATACAGGTGCTACAACAAGACTCTTCGAAAAATAGTAGAAAGTATTGATGTGAGATTTGATGAACTTCCAAACAATACAAGAGATACAGACTGCTGCAGTCCATCAGACAACCATGAAGAATAAAACCAAGATGATGAGGAAACAAGCAAGACAACAAAAGATACAGAGCTGAGTTCTAAAGCTCCATCAAGATATACTCAGAAGAACCATCCTGAAGATCAGATTATTGGAGACAAGAGAGTAGGGGTCCAAACTAGAAGGCAACTAACTGAACAGACAGAAGAGGTATACATAGTCATGTTATCACAAATAGAGCCAAAGAGATTTGAAGAAGCCAGCAAGGACAAGTATTGGGTGAATGCTATGAATGAAGAATTGGACCAAATTGAGAAGAACAATACCTGGGAACTAGTTCCTAGACCAATTGAGAAAAATATCATTGGCTCAAAATGGGTATTCAAGAATAAACTGAATGAGCAAGGACAGGTAATCAGGAATAAAGCCAGACTATTTTGCAAAGGATATTCACAAATCGAAGGACTTGATTACGATGAAACATTTGCCCCTCTAGCCAGAATGGAAGCCATCAGAATGTTTATGGCCTTTGCATGCTACCAAGACTTCAAGGTATACCAAATGGATGTGAAATCTGCATTTCTGAGTGGAGATCTAGAAGAAGAAGTCTACATGGAACAACCAGAAGGTTTCTCTTTAACATACAAAGAAGACCATGTGTGCAGACTGAAGAAGGCTCTATATGGACTGAAATAGGCTCCTCGTGCTTGGTACTCAAGACTGGATAAATATTTGCAAAAACAAGGCTTTAAGAGAGGTGGAGTAGATAGAAATATGTACATAAAAGCCCATGAAAATGAACTCCTGATTATTGTAGTATATGTTGATGACATTATGTTTGGAGGCAATGGAGAAGAACTAGCAAAAGGGTTTGCTGATGAGATGAAAACAGAGTTTGAGATTTCTATGATTGGAGAGCTCAGTTTCTACTTAGGACTTCAAATTCAGCAAAAGAACACAGGTACATTCATCTCACAAGAAAAATACTTAAAAGAAATGTTGAAAAAATTCAAAATGGAGGACTGAAAACTTGTGTCAACTCCCATGACCACGGGATGTAAGTTGTGTGTTGATGATGGATCTGCTGATATATATCAAAAACTCTACAGATCCATGATAGGAAGTCTGCTGTATCTGACAGCATCAAGACCAAACATCATGCTAGTAGTAGGACTACTGGCTAGATATCAAGCAACACCTAAACAAAATCACCTTCTTGTAGTAAAAAGAATATTCAGATATCTACAAGGAACAACACTGTATGGGCTTTGGTATCCTAAAGGCAAAAAATTCACTTTGACAGCATACACAGATGCAGATTGGGCTAGCCGTGTGGATGACAGCAAAAGTACAAGTGGAGGTGCATTCTATCTAGGAGAAAGTCTAGTGGCATGGTTAAGCAAGAAACAAACATTTATCTCTCTATCTACAGCAGAAGCATAATATATAGCAGCAGCAACATGCTGTACACAAGTCATGTGGATGAAGCAAACCCTCGAAGACATGAAGGTAAGCATTGATGAACCTATCTCAATCAAATGTGATAATACATGTGCTATAAGTATATCAAAAAACCATGTGCTTCACTCAAAAACTAAACATATCCCAATCAAGCATCATTTTCTTCGAGAACAAGTGGCTCAGAAGGTAGTAAAGCTGGAATATGTACCAACAAAAGAATAGACAGCTGATATATTTACCAAACCTCTTGCTAGAGAATCATTTCAATATTTGAGAGATAAACTAGGGGTAGTATCTGTAGATGCTACTCTCTGATATAAAGAGAAAGCACAGTTTCAGGGGGAGAACAGAAATGAAAATATCATTCCAGGGGGAGATCAGCTAGCAAGGAGAGCATGAAATAGGTCCTCAGGGTCAAAGGATTATGGAAAGAATACACCCAGCTTAAAAGAGTTAAAGAAAAGCATAAAGGGTTATAATTTTAGATTTAATCCAAAGTTTGGAGCAGCAGGGTACAAAGTCAAAAGATATCAGAGAGAGGAAATGCAGAAAGAAAACTAGGAAATAAGCAACCCTTTGCCATTGATGTCAAAGGGGGAGGAAAAGCAAAATGGGGCTTCTATAAGGCAAACAGAGGAAGAGTATTGCCATCAATGCCAAAGGGGGAGACTGTTGGAAATGTTGTCATTGATGGCAAAGGTAAAGACAGGAGCAGCACCTAAACTATCCATGAGGCAAAAGAGACAGAGAGGTAGCAGAGGAAGCAGAAGCAACAGAGGAATTAGAGACAGGGAAGTGGAGTTGAAAGGGCCTGAAGGAGAGTAATACAGAGCTTTATTTATGAATTAGGGGTCTAATACAATTTACAGATGTATTGTTGAGTAATTATTCATTAATTGAGTTTGTATGGCATAGACTTTGATTGAAGACTAAAACCCTGTGGTAAAGACTTAATATGCTTGGGGATGGGTTGGAACATTGCTTAAATGGAAAAGGTGATGGAAAAGGACAACAGCAGAAGACAGCAGTGAATTGAAGCAGAGTTGTCCAAACGACAGAATAGATTGTCCTCTTGTTTTCATGAACAAGAGAGTTTTGTAAGTAATTTCAATTAGCACAAATGAAGAATCTGTTTAGTGGCTCTGAGGAGATGAGAGAATTGATATAAGTCTGCTTCCATATTATTCGAAAGGATCGATCCTCCAAGAGAAAGCGGAACTATACCATACCTATATATTTCTTGTGGAAGCGGGAGTTAGACGTTCAAAGTTTGTGAACATTGAGAACCCTGTGCAAAGGGGTAGATTTGTAATTCTGTGCACGATCGAGCAAACCAATGTGAGTTAGTAAATAAGGGCTTATATATGTATCAAGATTAGATGCGCTCTGAAATGTTAGCCCCTTGTATGGAGAGGTTCTCTCAGAGTCCCAGTGTGAGTGTTACGGAGCGGAATGCAATGAATATTACGGCATAATGGAATACGAATGCAGTAAGGATGTAAAGGACGTGGAACCTTGAGCGAAGGTGAGGAACCACGAGGTGTGAACAGTGGCGACGAAACCTAGAGTAGAGGGGCGGAACCACAAAGGAGGAACATTGGACGCGGTTTAGAGCGAACCAGTGGTTTTCATCGCACCACCATCGATGGGCAAGCGGTTTTCAAGAAATCGGAGCGATTCCATAGAGCGACTGACACGTGGCATACGGAGGGATCCTAAAACCCCTCACACTGCGCACCATCACGCGTTATTGTTCACGCATCTTTTCCGAGTGATATCCGTCCAATCAAATGAGGCGGCGCGACGCGATAACTACCGTCCGATGGAGACGACCCTTAGCGTTGGGGCCCATACGCATGTATTAAGATTTGTGGATTTAACAAAATGAAATTAAGTGGGTCTATTCAAAGGTTGCCTCCACGTATGCCTGGAGCATTGATGTTTATTTTAAACCATACATAGTTGAATATAAAATCCCAAGTCGAAGATTGAGATATGAAGTTTAGAACGAGTTAAGTTGGTGATATTTGCCATGGTCGAGCTCAGAAATTGTAACCAGAGTGCGGACTAAAAGAAGTGTTGCTAATAAAGGGAGAGTTAAGCAAAAAATTCACCATATATGTGATGTGTGGAAACCTGATCATTTAACCAATGCTAAATTGATTGGTCTGAGTTGATTCGACTATGGTTTAAGCCATAGATTCTTCAAGGAGGTAAACTTCAGCATAAATTCGAAACTGCTCAGATTGGAAATTGGGTTAATTACTAAATTGAGTGCAGGTGATTTTATGTGCAAGTAAGTTTTAATTATTTAAATTGCCAACCCAGAAAGTAGAGTATTGAAATTGCCCAGATTGACAGTAGGATTGAGTGCAAATTTGCTGTATCCATTTTATATGCTCACAGAAAGAGGAAGTATGATACCTGTCAGAGGTAAGCAAAGATTGCAGAGTTGAAGAGATGTACAACAAAGGGATTCAAAAGTGCAGTGAACAGGTGGAATATGCGAAAGACAGTGAACAAAGTATGTAGGACAGCTGCATGACTGCTACAGAAAGGACAAAACCAGCTAGCCAAAGGCTGAGTGAAGTTTATATACTGTAACTGAAAATGTAAATGTTTTATTTGTTTTATATTGTTTGTGATGCAAAGGCAAGTATCCTAAGGAAAAGAAAAATCCCACTGTAACATGTAAATTTGTACAAATTGTTATAATTTTAAATGAGTTGGACAAAGAAATGAGAAGACAGAAGTCAAAGAGTCATGGTTGTTCACTCCAAATTCCTTGTGGAATACAAACAGTCATCAGGAATTCTCTATAAGTAATATCATCTTGATATGCATAGAGAGGTTAGAGAGAGTAAAGATAGAGAATGAAAAGCATTGAAGATTGAGGCAGAGAAGATAAGGAAGAGAGGAGAAGAAAGAAATGTTACTGAACAGAGCTGATATCTGAGGTAAATCAACAAACATTTCCTGTGATAATTTGAGGAAGTTGGAGTTTCCCTATCAAGTTGAAGCTTGATAGCTGTCAATTATAGCTGACTGAGGTTGGAGCCTCCTGTAGGTTGGTGCCTGCAGAAAATTGAAGGGAGTTGGAGCTTCCTTGCAAGTTGTAGCTTGCAGAATACAGGTTGGAGCCTCCCGTGGGTTGGTGCCTACAGAAAAACAGTGGTGAGAGGGAGTTGGAGCTTGCCTTTGCTTCACAACAATAATGAGATGTGGTTTTCTCCCTTTATGGGTTTCCACTTATATCTGGTGTCTCTGTGCATGATGTTTATGTGTTGATCTGATTTATATCATCTGCTTAATACCTGTTGCTCTCATATTAAGTCTACTGTTATATTATATTAATACTTGCTGCTCACATTCTAAGATTATTCACATATTAAGTTGGACATGAAATGAAGGTGTAAATAAGTGTTAATGAAAATTTTTAAAATACCATGAATGTGTTAAACTGATTCACCCCCCCCCCCCTCTCAGTTTAACTACGTATTCAACATTTTATTGCTAAAAAATGTTATCTCTTGAAGACTCTTGAAGGCCTCATGCCCTTGTCTAAATCTTCATTGCTGTTCCCATTTTATACTAAAAAATTATGTTGATTTCATGAGAAGAAACTGCTGCAAAATCACCTTTTTTCCCTTTCCTCACTTGAAAAACTAATCTCCATTTTGCTCCCCTTTTCCTCCATCAAAATCCTCTATTTTTCATGATTCTCCTTCTTCCGTTCATGAAAATCATTTTCCATAGTTTAAAACTCATTTTTGAACTATAACGGAACGCCCGAATCTATCAAAAGTTTTGAAAAATTCCATAAAAAATATGTGTTTTTGACTATGGGTTTAAGCCCCCTGGGCCAAAATCCTAAACTGCTTCCCCCACATGCCCACGCCCTACAAACCAGGCGCTAACCCAGTCGGGCGTTTATCGCATCGAAGCATTTGCGATTAGCCCAAATCTTTTGTTACATAAACACCTTCGATGCGATTAGCCCTGCGCATTATATCCCCAATTGCACAATCGCATCGGCCTTCCCCGATCGCCCAATCGCATCGGCGATTTCTATTGCACCCTTACTCTCTCCCCGCCGATTGCAATCTCCCGACGCATCTCCCACCGTCGATTTGATCTGCAGATCG
Organism: Pinus albicaulis; assembly: GCA_034641835.2. NCBI lineage: Eukaryota > Viridiplantae > Streptophyta > Pinopsida > Pinales > Pinaceae > Pinus > Pinus albicaulis. The sequence continues at coordinate 1,663,829,779 of CM076582.1, forward strand.
ACAGTTTTCATCTAATCGCATCGGGGTTTTTTCGGGTGCGTCTAAAATACTTTATTTTGCCCCCCTCCGATAGCCGATTCCCGATTTATTCAACACCGTTGATCATTGTGCGATTGACGGTATCGAATTATTCTTCCCTCTGCTCTCCTTCTTAACCTTCTCTTAACTAATCTCGACCGTTGGATGTTGCCATCCAACGACCACGCTCCTCCCCACACCCTTCGAATCAGTTTACCCCAAATAACGCAGGATTTCTTAATTAGTTTCATGTTTTGCAGGTGATTAATGGTTTTGTCCATTATAATGAAGGAAAAGCCGAAGGCTGGGAATGACGATTCTCATGCCTTCGATTCATAAAAGGAAATCATTCGCAAGGTTCAAACTCCACCTCTCATCGATGCTTCATGGGCATTGATTGCCTTGTGAGCCCTGCGCGGCCCTGCACATCAACAAGACACAATATTATTTGATCAAATTAAAAGGTATCAGTGTCGAAGACGAAACACACCAGAACAAAAGATTGAAGACAAATTTGTGAGGATTACGGCTAAGATTGATTATCAAAAGCCTAATCCTCCAAATTAAAACACAGTTTAAAGACAATCATAAATGTTTATCAGACAGAAAGGCCTCCACTGCTTCATCTGAGGCAAATTAAATCCTCTCAGCTACCTCAGAGCCACCTGTGCCTCAAAGAATTCAAAAGAGGCTGAGGTTATTGTTCAAAATCAAATATTTGCCTCAGCGCAGCCGAACAATTAATTCTGCCAAAAGAACTTGATGACAAAGTACCTGCAGAGTTATTTCATCCTAAAACAGAGTCTCAAAGTCAACAAAAGCTCCCACCGAGCTTAATATTAAATGTAAATCAATTAATACAGTGAGAATATATGTACGTTTCTCCATTGAGCCCCTCAAAGGTCGAGAAGTCATTAGTCTGTATTAATTGACTCAGGAAATATTTTATTAGATCCCACCTCCTCATTCTTCTATAAATACTTCTGTAGAAGATGAGAAATTGTTGGTTGCTTGGTTGGTTGATCACTAGTTGTAATCCTGAAACTCTCTGAAATAATACATAGTCTGTTGAAGTTGAAGAATAAATTGAAGTCTTGGAAGCCCTGATGATGTTGTTGCATGCTTGTTTTTTAGAAGGCTCTATCATTGGATCCATGAGCTTGGTTGTTGGTGAAGTATTCTGAATTATTTAATGTTTTCTCCTGTTTTCATTTTGTTTCATAATTTCTTACTACAGTGGGATGAAAGTTTTAGGCTAAGAAATGACTCTTGGAAGCACCTTAGACCTGTTTGTCCTTCATTGTTTCATGTTTTCTTCTGCTGAAGTATTTTAGAGTTTTTAATCTCTCTCTTTAGTCTTCAAGCTTGTTTATTTCCTTAATAGCTCGATTTGTTGGTTTCAACATGATTTATGGTTTTCCCTGCTTGTCTGCTGCCACTTAAAGGCTGTTATTGAAGTCTCCCTTTGAAGTTTCCTTGTTTACAGTGAGCCAAGGAGGTCTGTTCTGATCTTGCCCCTTGTCCTCGCTTGAACAGTTGGCTTAAAGGTCTTTATAGTTGTGATCATAGATGTATTTAGGTGTTCCCTCTTCTATGACCGTAATTATCAGTGAATCTTTTATGTTTTCTAAGTCATTTAAAATAAAATCTTTGAGGAAATAGGGTGTTCCCCGAATCTTAGATTTCATTTTAAAAGTTGTTTTGAACTCATTATTTGCTTAAAAGTGTGATTTGTAGAATTCATGTTTAGCCCTGTCTATCAAATAGCTCCTTTCTTGTTCAAATTGTGCTTTCAAATTCCCCTTTGTTGAGAATTAAACTTCTCCTCGATCCGAACAGAAATGGCATCAACCCATGGTATTCATCTACCCATGTTATCTATCTACCCATGGAATTTACCCATGGTATTGTAAATGGCATCGACCCATGGTGTTCATCCAACCATGATATTTATTCGCCTGCGTATTGTAAGTGACCCATGGTATGTATCCACCCATGGTATTCATCCACATGGGATTTACCCATGGTATTGTAAGTGGTGTCTACCCATGGTATTGGCCTATGGTATTACATGGTATTGTAATTCCAAAAGGCTATAAATAACAAGCCTCAGCTTTGTAAAAGGACATATTGTCCACCACAATGTAGCTTCTACACTTATTCTTTGTTTTAATAAAACAAGTTTCTTTGTGGTTTTATTTGCAATGTGTTCTCTCTTTTTTCTGCAATCTAATTTTGCAAATCTTGTCAAATCCATTTCCACTTTTTATATCTTGGGGAACTCAAAATCCATTTCAAGATCATCGATGTCCATCTCATTCTAAAACCAAAGGATCATGCGGCTGTTAGATTTTCCTCCGATACCCCATATCCATTGATAAGTTTGTCATAACCACTTTTTGACTCCATTTCCCAACAAGCCGACAATTCTTTTCTATATATCTTTCTTAGACCTTTTAGGTTTTTTTGCATCAATTCCAACCCAAACAACAATAAACACTTGCACTTAATAACTAGTCTAAAACCAATACTCAAAGCACACAAGATAAACCTTTGCAAAGAAAAATAATTTTGAGAGATCCTCTTCTCAGAGTAAGAGGACTAGATCCTGTAATTCATAAATATTGGTTCTCGATGTTGCCTTGTCTTTTGATTTTACAAAATATCAAAACACGGGACACCAACACCCGCCTAAGTCATTCGTCTAGCTGATCAAAGGTGCGAAGTGGGTCCGCCTCAATTGGGACCAATACTTATGCGACAAATTCTTAACCAACGTCCGCGAATCTTAGAGCAGTGGAAAGCCTTTTGCTATGCCCTGCTACCGTTTATTGCCTCGTTGCCCTGGGAAACCCCGTGGAGTCGGTGCTCCCCGACCTTCCTCCTCTAGATATGTGTGAAGGGGCTCAAGAGTGCCCACTTATGGGATTCGATGGACACGCAACACATAGAAGATAACCAAGTCTTCCGGGCCTTCAGAGTAGCATGGTTGTAGCCATAAATTCTCGACCTCAGACATCCCCTCACGTATATGAAAAATACAAAAGTATCACGCATTCTAGGTTACCACTCACAACATTCACTTCCATGGCCACAAGGATAAAGCCTGTACGTCACTTCCTTATATGGTAGCAGATGAGGAAATTGACAATGTGGTCATGTGCTTATGGCCTCCTCGCCTCCGGAAGAAGCCCAAATCCGCCGCAAGGGGAACCGTAGGTACTCCCACCTATTATCATCAAGGAGATCGGAAGCATAGGGAAAGACTCAAGCACATCCACGATAGAGGACATGCGTACCTAAAATAGACAACCATGAAAACACCGAGGCCGCAACCCGTGTCAACCCGCAGTACCGGGTACGGAGGAAGTAAAAGTGGGAGGTACAAAGTAGATAGGGTGAGCTTGTCAAGGGACCACGAAAGAAGTAGCATGCCCAACTAAGGAATGAGATGAGATGGTTAAATTGACTTGGAGAAGATCTCAAGAAATCGCGTATGTCTTCACACTCGGCCACAAAAGAAAAATGCGTAGCTTTGTGTCACTTCCGCAGGGTTGCGATCAACGCCATCCAAGCCAAGCTTCAAATCTTGCAATGCAAATACGTACACGCTACGTAATTTCTCTAAAGATGGTTTAGGGACGGGGTCTCTTGGCATCTAGCATTAAAGACTAGCCATAGAAGAAATCCATCTCTATTCCTACCTAGCGACGCCCTCGGGTGATCGTCTGCTTGACCAGAAATTCAACCTGCCAGGTGTAGGGATGTAGTTGAATTTTTTCCAGGATGCCCCATGAAGCATTGCTGTGGTCTCCACACCGCCGTGTTTTAGGAGATTCACCATCGGGACCAGCAATTACACCAACAACTTGGTATGGCCAAACAACCGCTACACAGTTAACGCAAGTACTCCTTGTTGTTGCGCAACAAGCAAGAGCCTAAACTTTGATCCACCAAATTTCCGCACGTAGTTTACGTAAGAGATCCCTGCCACATCCACCCGCCAGTTAAAGTGGAAGGATTGGTCGCCGTGCTGAAGGCCTGTGACAGAAATGCAGTAATTAAGACATAGTTGGAGCAGCAAATCACTCACTAGAGGCCAAATTGCAACTCGAAACTCCCCCCCTTTGTGAGGGTACACAATCCTTAATGTCCCGCACTAGTAACTACGGCTAAAACACCATTACAAGATAGATTGCTTAGGGCACCTGGGCTACTAGAGGCCACCATGCCAGCCTCCTCGGACCAAGGTCCAATGCGATCCGGTCCTCCGACAATAAATCAGCCTTTAAGTGCAGAAGAGGAATCTTTGGAGCAAGCCGGGCTACATTACCCACCTTGGTTCCCGCACAACGACCGACATGATTGAGACCGCAATACCTCCAAGATGAGAGACTTGGTGGAACTCTACCATAAGAAGCATGTTATCTGGATAATTCTTGAAGCCTTGTCGTCATGTGCCCCTCTTCAACTTCTCACAGATGTTGATATTGCTATGAAGCGACTAAACTAGACATTGGAGAGTGTCACGGTTGCGACAAAGGGACCAAATATCACAGTTTCGTGATACGTAGAGCACTATTTCTCGAATCAAGAATTTTTTCCCCACTAGTCGTAGTCTTTAATGCACCATGTGCACAGTGGAGGCCCGACCACCACGTTGACTCTAGACAAGTCACAAGATTGTGTTGTGGGACTGTTGGAATAGGGTGTCCTACATAGTCGCGAATCAGTCCATTTGTATATTTTTTATTATATTTAGTCTAACACAGGGGTTTTAGGTGGGTCAAAGCCCCTAATGCATTGTAAATGGGTCAAGAGTAGAACAAGAGTCCGAAAACCATGGTTTGCGGACCATTGGATGTGTAGGCTAAAGTAGTATACAGTTGAACCTTTTTTTGAGTTGTAAGGAAAGCAATGAACTAATATTGGTGCAAGGTGTGAATTATTAGATTTGTTTTGTGTTTTTAGAAAGGATTCTTGTTGGCTTTGTGCGCGAAGATCCCCGCCCGCTCGTGTGTGGACCCCGGGTGCCGTGTGCATAGGTTGGGTTTTGGGTATTGGTATAAGGATCCTAAGGATTAATAAAAGAAAAAGGTCGTTAGAATATCCGAATATGTTAGTGTGACTTCATGATATCTATGTTATGCATGATTTTATTTAGGTTACTAAATTAATCGTGTTAATTTCTTATGTTGCGTTGACAATTGATTTGAATTTGTTTGTTATACTTTATGCAAGAATAGTTGCGATAGTTTCATTATTATCCTATATCAATTGTTTAATGTGATTATAACTGTATCGCACATGTGGATGCGAAGGGACCAATACATATGGGTTTTTTAATATGCGATCCGACATTTGTGAAGTTGAATGTACCGCTCGACTCCCCATTCTCGCCCTCTCCTACGGGTACGAAAACTCAGTTCCAAGACCCTCCCACATCGCTTCGAGTGAGACTTGGCCTCGCGAAAGTAGGTCACCGCCAAAAGGTCCAGTAGTATAGGGGTTTGTTGGAAAACCTTATCCTCTCGAACTCCGGGTCAAGACCCTCAAGCCAACATCCAAAGACTGGTTTGATGTTACTCCCCGTGCATTTGGTCTACCAAACAAGTAAATCATGGGACAACAACAAATTCTATAGTGTAGTGGAAGGATTATGATTGTTACCGTTTTGTGTAGAAGTCGAATCTTTATCCTAGAAGAACAAGACAAGACCTGGCCGTGTTCTTAAGGCAAATATCTCGTAAAGAGAGAGGAACTAGGGAAGAGGTGCCATGCCTACAATGCCTTCCAATATCTTTAGCACTTCACTATTGATGGCCTTTTCATCTTCGCTATCTTAGGTGCACCATCCCCCTACAATGGCAACCCTCTTCACCTATTCGCATTCTACATCATTCATCAATCTCTCGTCAAACACCTCCATGGAGTTTCGTCATGATCCGAGTAATAGCCCACATGGGAAATAATGATTTTGAGTCCTCACTATGTTTCTCCACCCCGAAACTATTTCAAAAAGTAAAACATGTCAAGTCAGAAACATCGGCCTTTATATTTATGGGCAGGTCGAGAGACACTTTGGGGCTATACCCTCTCGTTCCTCTCATAGTCATTAGAACGTGACTATACTTCGTCCAGATTTTAGATGTACCTCACAAAATCGACGATTTGGGGCAGAAATTAGAGTCCAAGAGCATTTTTTTCCGGTTTTATGTCGCAATGGATGATATAGACCTTAATCTACTCATGCGTATAAGAGATTCCACAAAATTCCTTTTATTCAGGATGGTGAATACGTTTCTTCACTCAAGACCTTGTTCCGATTCTCATCATCGCTCGGGTTTTGTAGAATAAGACGGAGTTAAGGGAGCCATTGGGCATGTATTCATACACCAAATGCCTTTCGAGCCCCCAAACTCGCAAGAGAACCAAATTTCCATGATGTGTCTTTAAACTCAACTACAACCCTGGTATAGGAGGATGAAATTGAAATGCTGACAAGAACACCCAAGTGTTGACATAATTTTGTTTTGGGTGCACTCTACTATGCATTTAAATCCCCGCAATTTAAAATTTTGTTTGAAGTAGGCCATAGCCATTTTTTTTCATTTTTGCATTTAAATGTTGTGGTTCTTCACACCATGCAAACCTACATTTAAACCTCTCCATGCCGCCATTCAAAAATATCACCAACCATTTTTTTTATTACCGCGCATTCATTTTATGTTTGAAATTTCCCACATCATGTTTATGGAGAACCCACCACCGCCATGTCATGAGACTCGTGGACTGAATAGTGTTTACAGCACAAAAATGAAGTCGTTGTCACCACAAAGCAATTGGATGCAATAAATAAATATGCAATGCGTTTAAATATATTTGAAATCACGGGTCCACCTCCAAACCTAATAGGAGTTCGATCGCAAGGTTTAAAGGTCCAATCGCATATCTCCAAATGGATGCGATAAAGTCTAAAAATTGGTTTTCATAAAATCGTTTGATATCTGTGGAAATGCGATGTGTTAAAGTTTTTTTCAACCTTAGGCTTAAGTCTGTATGTTTTTTGTTTATATGCAATGACATGTTTTATTGCATATTGACTTAGTTAATACATATAAGTTTTAATATATATATATATATTGTAAACTTGTAAAGTTTATAATATATATAAATATAGTTTGTTTTAATTTTTTTAATATTTTTAATTTACATATATAAAAGAAAAGGCACAAAATTTAAGTGACTCGTATGAAAAAATGCAGAGAGCACACAATGCATTTGTTAACTGGTGGTATTGTTTCTTGTAAAGGCCTCAAGGCATAAACAAAAACACAGTGTGTTGATTGTGTATTAAAAACAAGAGAGACAAAGGATATCTCCGCAAAATAGAATATGTCATGTGCAATGAAATGGAGAGTGTTAAGACTATGTGAAAGAGACAAGAGATAAAATTTTTGTAACGTTGTGTGTAATAAATCTGAAGAAATTTTTGTAATCCAGAACAATTGAAGTTCTAAAGCCTTTCATATTTGTACAGAATTTTGTTTTGAATGAAATAGAAGTTTTTTTTGCATCTCTATCCACAATTTTTTTAAATCTCTCGGGTTGAGAAGAGGAATTTTTATTTTCCTCTGTGTTTGGAACTATTCAAAAATTCCAACATGGTGTCGTATTAGTCTAGGCTCTTTGAAATTTTTCAAAGAAGCTAAAAGGAAGGATTTTGTTGAAGCAAATTTCTCCAAATAGAGTGAAGGTTTCAGCAACTGCATAGATGTCAGCTTGTTTGGAAGCACAATCAATTTTTTAAAGCATAGTTCGTAAACCTAGCAATGGCAGGAGCTAGCACAAGCACGAGTATGGGGAAATACTCAATCCCCACAGCTCAATGGGAAGAACTATGACTATTGGAAAATCACAATGAGAGCCATTTTTCCTCTTAGGGTTTAGGAGCTTACTTGAAGATGGTTTTGAAGAACCAACATGAACAAGCATTTAATGCCTTAACAATGTGCAGAAAAGGATTTGCTAAAAATTAATAGAAAGAAGGACTCAAAATTCATCTTTCTATCTCTATCAAGCAAAGGCATGAAAGTTCATTTCCAAGGATTACGTAGCAAAGAGGTCCAAGGATGCATGGATACTCTCTAGACAAAATTTCTACCAAGGTATGGAGAAGGTAAAGAAATCAAAGCTTCAATTAATGAGAAGGGATTTTGAAGTTATTTGCATGAAGGAGTCTAATATAATAGACTCATTCTTCACTTTTTTATTGGGTTATTAACTAAATGAGATCTCAAGGAGAGACACAAGAGAGAAGAATAAAGGATAAATTATTGAGGAGCTCTACCCTCAAGGTTTGATGTGATAGCCACCGTTAGTCATCAATAATTTTGATCTTATCCACAGATGACTAAGTTGACAATATTAGATTTCTAGAAACAAAATTTAGCAGAAAAATTGTGAGTTCTAGAAATCTCACAAAACTTCATTATCCTAAGTCCACGCTCACTAAAAACTTCATCTCATGCCTCCTAAAAAGATCACCCCTCCTGTAAAAAAGAAGCCTCGTTTTAGCCTATTTTCCCCCCATTTTCATTTCCATTTTTCCCTCATTTTCCCTCAATTATTCTTCTTCACTTCCTAAAATCCCCTTTCAAACTTTATAACCTCTTTATTTGGTTTAAAATCACCTTTTTATCCTATCTAACCTCAAAAAAGGCTAAAAAACTCACTTTTTAGGCCTATTTTTCAACCTTTTATTAAAATAAGCCTTAAGCACTTTTTCCGCTAGGCCCTAACCCCTTTTTCTCCATGCGACTCGCCACCGCGACCGAGCGCTAACTTATCGGTGAAAGGTGCATCGCACTTTCTAAGTTCCGCTTTTTCCTTTTTTCTTTTCGATGGCCGATCCATCGATGAGATATGGACCGTCCATTCCCTGCATCCGACGACCATTGCATCATCACCCTTTCGGCCCTCGCCCCACCTTTCCATTCCGCCGCCTTCCCCGCGATGAAATCCTCGACCATTCATCCTCTTCAGATCCAACAACATCGTTTCTCTTTCACACATTTTCACCGACCTCTCTCGATCATTCGTGGTTTGCATGAAATTGCGAATAGATCCCAACCATCCATTCCTCCCTAGATCAATGACTCCTGGGTTCACTATGGGAGCACCCGAACAAAGTGGCATGTACTCCCGGCCCCTCGTAGTTAATCTCCACCTGCTGGATCTTTTTCCCGCATCCAACGTCGCATTCCCCCATTCACTATGGAGGCACTCCCCGCCGACGAGATCCTTCCATACCCCCAATCCCCTGGGCAGCTTAATCTCAACCATTGATCTAGCCCTGCATCCAATGGCCCAACTCATTTTGCTCCCCGGCTCCCACTCATCCTCTCCTCTATTCCTTGGTGTTGTATCACGCGACGTGCCGACCGTCGATTTGCACGTCTCCGTAGATCGCACGATTGTATCGCGCACAAACTCGTTCAAACCCCTTCTCGTGCATTTTTAACACGAAATAAGTGGTTTTTCCGGGTTAGCAACTCCTAGAGCCATATCATGTTCATATGGGCTCTCATCAGCTTTTTACCACCTTGCCAACGTAAAACCGCTTGCCTCCCCCAAAACCACCTTCACCTTTTACGCCATTATTTGAATTCAAAGCTCGTTCTTCATTGTTTCGTCATGGAACCTCCTCCCCGCAATAACCCCTTCCTCCTCGACATCGCTCCATAACCCTCGATCCTTTTGTTAAGGGTGCCAATCCACAACACAATTTTTCATAACGTTTTTAATGTTTATTTGTAGGTTTTAATGGCGTGTTAATGTGTAGGTTTTTCCCATTACCAAGCAAAGTGACAAAGAGCCGAGGATGAAGATCTCAGAAGGCTCAAAAAACAATACAAAAGGGATAATAAAGGGTTTATTCCATGTTTAAGGCAATGGTCATGAGCATCAACCATTCATTCAAAAAACCCTCCAATGCGTAAAGCCACTCTATACACTCAAAGAACAGAAGAACAAGTGAAGATTAATGAAGAGTATCAAAGATATTAAAGTTCAAAGGTTAAGTCAAAAAGCATGAAAGATTAAAAGACTTAAAAACCATCTCGCATTATAGATAAAGATAACATGATGAGTTGTAAATGCAAAAAGGTAGAACTTGTGCCTAAACACAAACTTTAAATGATTAAATTAAGGAAAGCTGGCCAAAAAGGCTCCTGCTACATCAAAAGGAAGTAGTTATTCACTCAAAATATCTAAAAGCCACCCGTAGCCTACTTTCTCCTACAAAGACAAATTGGTACAGTTACACATTCGCATATTTTAACTGCCGCATGTTTATTGTAAAGATAAGAATAAGCCTTGAAAAAGTCAATCTTTTCTCCTATCTTTCTATTAGAAGTTAAGACAGTAGTTATTGAACAGAAGGTTGCACTTATTTTCATTTATGCCTTGCGCGGTTTCTACAATAGAAACGCATTTACTTTGTAATTAATAACATTTTGAACCTAAATCAATTCCACCTCCTCATTTTCAAGAGCAATTCTCAAGATTGAACTCATTGTAAAGTTGGCATTTGATGACCTCTTTGAATTAATACATAAATCTGCTAAAGTTGAAAAAAATTGGGATGTTCGGGAACTCCGTGGATGTTTTAACTCCGTTTGTTGATGAAGAAAGCTCTATCATTGACCTTTGAGCTTGGTTTATTGTTGGGCATCTAAATCGTTATTTTTATTTCTTGTTTCATTATGTTTCATCATTTCTTACTACAAAAGAGAGCAAAAAGTAGGCTATGAAATGTCTCCCAGAAGCACCTTAGACTTGTTTACTCTTCACCGTTCTTGCTGTTTTCTTCTCTGAGTACTCCCAGAGAATTCCTCTTAATTTCTCTCAGGAACCCTTATGCTTATTACTTCCTAAATAACTTAATAAAGGCCTCAAGAATGATTTATGGTTTTCCCCGTTTGTTGCTACTTAAAAATGTTTTTGAAGTTTCCCTTCAAAGTACCATTGTCCAAAGTCACAAAGAGGTATTTTTTGGATCATACCTTTGTACTTGCTCAAATAATTGTTTTGAAGTTCTTTTTTAGTAGCCGTAATCAAAGATGTCTAGATTTCCTCTTATACAAATGAAGTTATTTGTGAATCTTGAATGTTTTCTTATCCTTGGAAAGTAAAATCTTTGGATGAAATAGAGCATTCCTCGACTCCTAGATTTTATTTTGAAAAAATTATCTTGGAATTATTATCAAGTGTGATTTCTAGAAATTATGGTTAGCCTCGTCTATGGAATGCCTCTTCATGTTCAAATAATGTTTTAATTCCCTTTCAAGGAGAAGTACATATAATTAAGGATTCTTAATTGCCCTTAGTTCTACTTTTCATTCTAAACCTTAATGTTCATTTCATTTCTCACCCGAAAGACTTTGTAGATCCAATAGCCAAGTTATATTTTCCCTTTGATATCCCTGATTCATCTACAAACTTGTTACAATTTCCACTTGAGTCCATTCCCCAATGAATTAGAGATTTCCTTTTCTATCTATGATGGCTAGATCATCATGCCTAACCAAACAATCAAACAAACTCATGCTTCATAACTAGCCTAAAATCAACCTTTTAAAAGCAAACAAGCTTACATATTTGAAAACAATTGAGAGATCCCTCTAAGGCTAGGAAGGCTAGGTTCTAGAGCTCTAAAGACTAGCTTGATGTTGCCTTTGTCACTTGGTAGCACAACTGCCAAATCACAGACCCAAACATAATGGTGATCAAGGTGGGACCATTTTTTTTGAGTAAAATTTCCCTAAACAAGACACTCAATATTCATTCAAGTGAACTATAGCTTTTCAAGCACTACCAGCATAATGGTGATCATGATAGACCTCAATTAACTGGCAATCTAAGTAACTCCTTCTGATTCTAAGAGACCCTTATCAAACCTGGAAGAAATCAGAAATAGCAATCCATAGAGTAGACTCTATTTGTTTCACCACCTTAGCTAAGTGTTGAACGATAGGACACTCTCACAACCATAGAACTAAAAAACTTTAAAACCAAAAACATTTCGCATTTGTTTTCAACAAATCATTGGTGGTGGACCATAAAACATTTTACCTTAGAAAAGCTTAAAATTTCCACCCGTCAACTCCACTAGCCCTGCGTAGGCCTATTACTCCTCTAAACTCTAGGATTTCCCTAGGATTTTTTTAACCAACCTGAGGAAGTTTAGAAACATAGTCCCCATTATAGAAATCACTTTGTGAGGAAAATTTTTAAAAAATAGTCCTAAAACCTTAGCTCTAATTTTGGAAATTGAAATATGGCTTCACATAGGGTTAATACTAGATCCCATCCAAATCCTAATCCTCCTACCATAGTTGACAATCCAAAATGATTTTGTGGCAAACTTCTAGATCCGGAAAACAAACCACTAATAGACCATCCCAAGAACAAGATCCGTCCCCGAAAAATATTACGCCTTGAAAGATCCCACTTTGACTTACCTCATACAAAGAACCTGCTCTAAATAAGTCTTAAAGTGATTTAACCAAGCTGATTTTGAAACCAAAATATTTACAACAGAGCTTTAGCATAGAAGCTTCATCTTCTACTCCACCGATTCTCATCTTCTTCATCATTTCGCCCTCCTTCCATAACAAATATTCTCATTAGCAGCCTTTGCCGTCCCGTTGTTCCTTCCACTCGTCCACACATACATTGTTGAAATAAATCCAACTCAACCCACTTTCCCTCATGTAAATCCCCTATTATTTCCCATCATGGTAGCATGGGTATGCTCCACTAGTGTTACCACAACCTATGGTTCCTTTACCAAATGATTACCAATCCAAAATCTCCATTTCACCGGAAATGAATCATTATTGCTCAAAAGATGTAGATAAAATGAATGATGCTTTTGATTACATAGAAATAGAAGAAGAGACCATTAAGATGAGAATCTTACCCAAAGTTTAGGAGGAGAAGCTAACAAATGGTTTAAGGGTTTAACTCCTAACATCATAAACATCTCCGATTTATATCAAACATTCGTAAAAATGGGAAATTAGGAAGAACCCTCTCCTAATCCTTTCGAATATACCAACCTCAAACAAACATTGGGGAAAGTGTCCAAGACTATTGCACTAGATTCAATAGTGTTTACAATGTATTTCCCGCACATGAAACCTCCACTAGGCCTAGACTTAGCTAAATTCCCGCAGGGTTTTGATCCCGAAATGGCATACCAAATGAGAAAGAGACCTCAACTTTAGAAGATATGCTAAGAGGGGAGTCGAATGTGAGAATAAATATGATTGAGAAAAGAGCTAGGTTGAAAGGCAGAAAAGAGTTACATACAAGGATGAAACAATGGCATCAACCTCATCATCCAATGCCAAAATTGACAACCTAGTAAGTGTAATGGAGAGGATTCTTGAAAAGATAAATATGAATGATGGGAAGAGTGCCTCCTAGAGAAAACCAAAACAACTCCCAAAAAACAAAAATAGAAACCCAAATCTCGTAAGAGACCCTAATCAAGATAGGCAAAGAGACAATGACCTCAACATTAGGCCTTTCAAAAAAATTATGTCGATCAAGAAGAAGAAAGAGAAGTTGAAAGGTTGGAATAAAATCATGTAAAGTTGATAGGATATGACAAAGGGAGACATATTTTTTCGACCGAAGAAGAACAAGGATTCTTCTCTCAAAACAAATCAAAACAACCATGAATATTCTCACAAGATTGGCGATTGGGGTTTGAAAATGCAATCATGGAGGTACACAAACAATATAATATTAGAAGAAAAGGGAGTCAAGAGATTTCCAATACAAAACCGCTAGCATCATCGTTAGGAAAACTTCGTAAAATCACCAAGAAGACAAAACAAAGAACACCAACACTATGGCCAAGAAAATTGATCTAAATAAAGACAAAACAACAAGAAAGTGTTGAACAAATATTCTCTAGTACTTCAGCTAGTGGCTCCTAACAAATCTGTCCCAAATAACAAAATTAAATAAAGTTCGAAAATCGTAGATTGCCGAAAGAGTTGCAAATGACAAAAATGAGCAATATAAGTCAAAGGAATAACAGTTCCTTTCAAATTCTTGAAGGGGAAATTTCCACATCAAAATCACCATACCCTTAGCTGAACTAGTAACTCAAGATGTATATAAAAATCAATTTTAAAAGATTTGAATATATGCAAAAGGATTAATCGATACTTTAAACTCGATGATGATAAACCAAACACTATTATTTGGTCCTCGAAGTTGAAGTAAAAAATACCAAGAAGCGTCAACTTTCCTTCTATGTCAGCCCGAATATACATGATAAGATCTTAAAAATGCTACATGTTAGGACTGAGCTTCACATAACCTTATGCCCAAAGTAGTAATGAAAAGCTTAGGCTTCGAAATAACTAAACCATATAAAGACTGTATTCCTTTGATTCAAGTTAGTCAAATTCTTGGGCCTAATCAAATATTTATGTGTCAATTTGGCACAAATCCTCGCTAAAATTACCTAGTCATGGACATAGTGGTAGAAATACATTCCCCCTAAGTATGGCATGCTTATCTATATCATGGGGAGCCAAACTGTGTGAAGCCTTCAAATGGACATGTCCTATGCCACCATCCTGTTTAGCCAAACTAGAAGATTATACAAAGAGTCTCATATGAAATATATGGTGAGCAACATAGATAGGCCAAACAACACTCCTATTTATTCCATCCATTCAAACTTAGATTCCTTTATCTTATTTAATGAAGATGAAATCAAGCCAACAGAAAAGGAAACAAAGAAGAAGTCATCACCAATGTGGCCAAATCTATCATCCATTCAAATACAAAACAACCCAAAATTTATGAAATACCTTCGGTAGCAAAAAAAAAAAAAAAAATTGAAAGTGAGACAAAATAAAACACATTGAGAATGATGATGGTTTGCAGCGTAACAAGGAGGGGCAGTGTGTGGATACAATAATACAAACCAAGGATATTCTTATAAATCCTAGATTTTCCATGCACAAACAACATTTATGAACATGAATCCCTCGTCCTTGGCCTACATTTTCTCAAATATTTAGAGTGTAATACCTTCTAGAATGCTACTAACTCGGCATTATCAAGTTCCTTGAAACCAACATACTATCCGCATTTGGTTGTCCCAGAAAAATTATCAGCGTATACAATGTTGTTGCTTTCAAGTCTAAAATAATGGTTGATTTCTTCCATAAATACCATATCACCTTGGGTCATTCCAACGGCCTACTATCCCGAAGGAAATCGATTAGTCAATCCCTCCAAAAAAAAGCCTTGTCAATATTATCAAAAACTCGTTGGAGAAGAATCATAAATCATGGCATAGTAAGCTTATTCATGATTTAAGGGCCGATAGATTAACCACCAAAAATTAGATAACATGTCCCCATCGTGTACCGGTTTATGGCATGGATGCAAGCTTCCCAACCTCTAGGAGCTCGAGTCATGAAACTCCTTCAAGAAGTACAATCTCGAGGAAAATGATATGATGAGAAGGATAAATTAGACTATTCATTTGGCGTAGTCTAGAGAGGAAGTAGCATAATAGAACACAAAAAATCCAAGAAGACATCAAGAAATTATTTAACAAAAAAGGACTAAAAGCAAACGATTTCCAAGTTGGAAATATATAGTTCTAAAGTGGGATTGTAGGAGGGAAGCAAAGGGAAAACATGGCATGTTCGAGAATTTGTGGAAAGGGCCCTACATCATTCATTCTATAAGGGGTCATAATGCATTCTTCGCAAGAGTCGAATGGAGAAAATATGTTTGGAGGTCCTGCCACGGCGTGATGCTCAAGCACTACTTCGTAAAGCGTCTTAGCTTCAAAGTTTTTTTTTTCTTTCATCCATTGGAGCTATCATTGCATGAGAAAAATGAAAAATACAAAAAACAATAGAAAAGAGAAAAAGAGGGCGTATGAAAGAAGAAATTTACGTACCCCATACCAAAAAAGAGAAAAATCTAAAAGTGTGCAAGCCTAAATGCCACTACTTTAAAAGAACACCGTTATTTGGTCATAATGTACCCTAAACATGACTAGATAAATTTCAATTTACCGTTGATAGGTTAGTGAAAGAGATTTGCTAAACTCGTTTAATCTTGCCTCATCGCAGAGAATAGATTAGGATAGAAGAAAAAATGGTTCAAACATGCTCAAAACTGAATCAAAGAATCAAAAGAAAGAAAAAGATGGCTCTAAATAGATCAAAATCTCGAGTCATGTACAGAAGTGATGTTTAGTATTCTCGCATCTTAAGCCTTCACAATTTTTGTTTCAATTTTCCTCGTAAATTTCAAATATAAAAAAAAAAAAAAAAAAAACTTGTTTTATGCCATGGTCTTACATCAAATCCGATAGTTTAATCTGGTTTGTCTCGTATTTAAATTTATGTTTTATGAATATAGAGAACAAGATCAATGACAACCTTAACTCGACAGATAGTAGTTAGGTAGAGGCTAATGAGTTCAACTATTTAAACCGAACTCATGGAAGTTATAAGGGCAGATTTAGATTAGTTTCTCGCTTTCAATAAAAGAATAAATGTCAAAGGATTTTGCTAGCACAAATGCACTCAAAAGAAGAAAATGCTAGGGCAAGTAGGATTGGGTAGGTAGAGATGTTATGAAAGGAATATATATTGCGTATTTTCAAAAAGTTGTTCTTTTCAAAAGAAAAGATCAAGAAGAAAAACAAATAAATTCTTCCCAATGGATAAGGCACTAGTCTACTAAAACTAAAAGAGATTGATAATCGTGCTCTGACACCTAGAAAGACAACTATCCTTCCCAAGTGGAGCCACTGTTAGTCATCAATAATTTTTAACTTATCCAAAGATGACTAAGTTGAAAATACGTATTTATAGAAACAAAATTTGTAGAAACATTGTGAGTTATATAAATCTCATGCCTTCATTATCCTAAGTCTACTTACCACTAAAAAACTTCATCTATGCCTTCTAAAAATATCACCCATTTGTTTCAAAAAAGAAGCCTATTTTAGCCTATTTCCATTTTCCCCTCAATTATTATTTCACTTCATCAAAATCCCCTTTTAAACCTTTATAAGTCCCCTTTATTTGGTTTACAATCACCCTTTTTATCCTATCGGAACCTCAAAAAGGCTAAAAAAAGTCACTTTTAGCCTATTTTCTAACCTTTTATTAAAAGAAGGCCTTAAGAACTTTTGGCTTAGGCCCTAACCCCTTTTTCCTCCATATGACTCACCACCGCGACCGAGCACTAAGCCCATCTACGATCGGCGCATCGCGCTTTCTGCCTCGCTTCCTTTTTCTTTCTTCTTCCGATGGCCGATCCACCGATGATATCCGATCCATCCATTCCCCGCATCCGATGGCCATTGCATCATCACCCTTTCAACCCTCGCCTCACCATTCCATTCCAATCGCTTCCCCCGCGATGAAATCCTAACCGCTGATCCTCCGGGGACCAACCGCCGCCCGCTCTTCGCATTTTCGCCGACCCTCGTATCATTTGTGGCTCGCGCGAAATTGCGAATAGATCGCAACCATCAATTCCTCCCGCATAAATGGCTCAGGTTCATTATGGGGGCACCTCGACCAACGTGGCCCATGCTCCCCATTCCCCCCCGCAAAGCACCGTTATGCCTAAATCTACCTCAGGTTGAAAGAAGGCAACAGTTCGGGTAACATCAAACCACGCCGTCCGGTAGCTAGCCCTACCAGACGAGAGGCCTCTCCTGTCAATCTCAGCAAAGATAATTGATAAGGCTTGAGATGACTTGAAATTAAAAGCTAATTTTAAAGGTTAGGTATAAAATTAAAGGAGATTGGTTTTTATTTTGGGGTTTTTGTTGGAAACACAGAAAGGCAGCTTGGGTTCGAGGATGAGGCCTAGTTTTTGCAGTAGTTCGATTGGGGAAAGGAAGGCAATTTTTTTCATGATTTGGATTGAATGAATGGATGGTTTAGACCGGTGAGGAGTTGAAGAGGGCAAGAGGCTTTCAAGAATCCTTTCTCAAATAGATGAAAACATGAAAATTAAACAAACTCATGCAAATCAAAGCAAGCTAATGAATTCCACCCTTTTATCACTCATTTGTTTAATTTAAGAAGAAAGGAGAATAGAAATGATACACATAAACATCATGAAATTAAAATTACATAGAGAAAAACACCATAAAAACATAGAGCCACATGGATCCCAAAGAGGCCGCAAACCCTCGGTCTATTCCTTTGCCAAAATTGCAGAGATGAAATGTACAATGAAGTGCCAAGCAATCCAAAAATGTACAACCCCGAAAATGACCGAAGAACTACATGATATAGACAAGCTTAACTCATTCCCATGCCTCTAGGGGTTTGAGCTCATCATTCTAGGAGATGTTTCAACCATATCTAAACTAAGAACTAAAAAATAGGCAATGAAACAACTTTGTCTCTATATGATAGGAAATCGATTCATTCACTTACATTTGCTAATTTTTGGTGAATGAATCTACTAAGATGAGTAAAAATGTGCAAAAATTACATCATGGTCATGAAATTACATCAAGGTACATCAAGAGTTACATGAAAAGGTCAAACTAGCCAAAACTAGCGGTAACCGAGTCGTTGAGGAAAATAGGCCAAATTCCCCTATACAACATGTCTGAATTTATGCGTAGCACAAGCTTGAGGCTGACTTGGTGACCTTCGAAGTCAAAATTGGGCACAAGATAGCGCGCTGGAAATCCCCACTGCCTACGTTCCAACCCAAGTGGAATTTCGGATTTGGTTGCCATTTAATTTCTCCAAAAATCAAATCTCCCAACATCGTTTCCTCGTGTGTGCAAAAAGTGGCAGAAAGGCTATTTTTAGGGTGTTTTGACCCTTTAGGTGTACCAAAACTTGATGAAATACTTAGGTAATCCATATGCATGCACAAATTTTTATGAAAAATCCGTAAATGTAAATTTTTCCTCCGTAAGGATCCACACTATAGGCGCGCGCTGCGGGAAGGCACGCGTCGGGTAGGAAAATCGTTTTGAGACCAAAAAAATTCAAAAATTGACAAAATTTTTCCCAAATTTCTTGAAATTTGCCCAAGGTCCCTCATCAAGCACTATGCTAGGCCAAAGAACCTTCGCCCAAAATTTGAGCCTATCATGCCTTTTGTGACGCTTAGTGCCCTCCTTAGCCTTGCCTTCAGATCTTGATCCTCGCTTTGCAAACATGATGTCGCACCCAATAATGGTTCTTCATGTGTCCAGTGATGTTCTTTTCCTTTTTTTCCTTCACCAACAACTTCTCAAGATGAATATTGACCCTCTCAAGCCAAGTCTCTCTATTAGCCTCAATCTCCCGCTTCAATGGTGTCATCTCTCTGTTGGGCTTTCTTTGGGTGTACCTCTTTCCAGCTTCTCACTGATGTTTTGGTGTAACCCATGATTGTTCCGCTAATCCTCCAACCGTTTGTTCCATTGCTCCGTATATTTTATGATCCATTAAGCTCTTTTCAATTTTTTCTTGGCCAATGTGTCTATCTCACTTTCTTCTCCAATGATTTCTTCCTCAACTATGAGCTTGGAGAGCTCGAATCCTCATCAATCAATATGAACGTATCCTCGGCCTCCCCGAAGGGTCCTCATCCCGCATATGCCTTCTACCTCCGTCTTGTACCGTACCGTGCCGCCGATGATGGTAGCGAGACCCCTTCCACCCCGTGGATATAGTACTCTGCCGGCTGCCTAAATAATACTCGGTGCCTCTCTGACAGTAACAAACACCGGAACACCGATAGGCTCCGTCTCGTGACCTTCAAAGCCGATGCGGGAAGGTTAACCTCCACATCATGGAAAACCTCCGGGAGGAACCCGAGGAGCTATGAAAAGTCATGGGAAATGAAATCCTCCCATGCTATACCATGCAATCCAAGTCGATGTACAACAACAATCTTCGATATGCATAGTGATAAATATTGTTGTACCTACGGAGTCTTCTTCTCAAGACAAGAGTGGTCATTCGCTTCGATGTTGTGGCACATGAAATAAGGTATGTCTATCATCCTCACCTAGTGAAATGGATCAATAACCCGCCGTGGTATGCATAGAGGTATACAGAACTGCCCTCACAACCGGTTACTCCGATAATAAGTTTCATCAAAGGCGCATGTGATTCCTTTAGGAACCGAATGGGAATACCCCGCCGAGTTGTCTACCATAGCTAGGCTCGATGTATGGTTCGTAATGCACTTATCCACCGTTGTCTCTTGTTCCACCTAAGTCACTCCAATATTCGCATTCCGCTGTTTGAGATGGCTTCGGTGTCAAAGTGAAATTTACACCAAGAAGAGTTACCCGACCATCATGCAAATGTAACACAAACAACCGAGCTAACTCCTAATGATGTCAATCCTAGTAATCATCTCACAATACCGATAGCATGACTGCTCTCAAAACATGCCATTGCAAGTGGACAAGCCCGCAATTGAGTCAATGAGGTGCGCTTCTCTCACATGTTTGCCACCTTTACGAGGCCTTCTGCATGTAGCTCTCGCTGGCAGAATCACTATCTTTGTCATATGATGTACGTTGTCCGTTTCCATGGTGTTTCAGGCATATGTTTGGCTTGTATGAAATGAAAATGAGAATTTGGTTGTTTTTTGTTTTAATGCCAAATAAATGTCATGTAGTGGACCGTGGGAAAAATAGGATAAGAACATCAAGTCTTGTCAAGTGTGGTATTTTTCTCTTTTGAAAGCTTTGATTTGACAAACTTGGGGATAAGGGACAAAATGGCATCGAATTTTTTAGGATTCTTGGGGTTTTGGGAATTTTACAAGTGAAATGGGAAAGTGGAGAATGAAAATGAAATGACTTGGGATGGGGAAATAGGGCATGAGGTGATATAGAGGGTTTGGAATATAAGGAATAGGAGATTACTGATGATAGGATTTCCATGTGAGGGAGAACAACAAGGTAGGAGAAATGGAGCATTTGGCACCAAAGTTACTAAACACCAATCAAAACTCTAAGGAGCAGCTTTAAACAAGGTGATAGGGTTTATGGTTTCGACATTAAAATTATCATATTCCTTTCAAACTACACCAAACACCGATTAATGGAAATTGCAAGATTTGGCAAACTTTACTTGAGCATAGGAGGTTGAGTCAATTTAAATTTTATGGAGCAGTTAGCAAAAAAATTTGTTTTTCGCTCAATGCGCCGCGCCTCGTCTTAAATACACTATGAAGAACGGCCCTATGCACCGCATTTCCTTATGCGCCGCGACCTCCACCTGCACCGCGATGCTGGATTTCACACAATTTCGGCCTTCCAAAGACTCGTTTCCACTCCTCCATGGTTTGACTTTAGCTCTTTGCTATCTCTTGGTATGCAAATGATTTATTGAAACACAAAAATATCTTTTATGGCATGAACTTTGGATTTTTTTATTTGAAAAACCCACTTTCTAATGTTTGAACTTTGACATTTTCACACAAACTCGTTTTGCTTCCTTCGTGCTTTTTGGATTGAATGATGAATCTCTTGTTCATTTTTCTTTGGTGCAGCCGATAGTCGGCATGGGATTTTGGCAAAAGGTGACCGTGGTTGCGCCCGAAGAATTTTACAACCGAAAAACTTTGAAAAATTACATTACATTTATTACAAGGATGAATTTCACGATTTTTCTTCAAAACTCAGGCTTGAAGAAGAATCATGATGAAACATTATCATGATGAAATTTTTGCAATGAACACTTATTTCGAGCCTCCTCATATGCCCGCCGACATTATTAGTCATTTTTTTAAAGACTAAATTAACGAAACCCTTAGTCCTAATGAGACCTAAAAACCCTAAAATGACTCTCTTTGGCAAACATGACCGCAAATGACTTTAAAATTGATTTTCGAGAACAACATAGACGAGCATGACATGAGGGATATGAGTGAAAAGACCTTCCGTAAAATGATCCATGCTCCTAATGAAATGCGTATGACTCAATCAATGAGACACCTAAAATGAAATGCAACAAGAGATTTTACCTCGACGGAGGGATGAAGATATCGACTCTAACAATCTCCACCATTGATCTTCCAACCAACGCGCCGCATTCCCCCATTCACCGCGGAGGCACCCCACCGACGAGATCCTTTCGTACTCCCGCCCCAGCTAATCTCAATCGTTGATCCTGCCCCTAGATCCAACGGCTCGAAATCATCTTTTCCTGCCCCACTCCACCCTCTCCCCATGCCTCGTGCCACGCGACGTGCCTACCATCGATCTACACATCTCCCCGTCGCATCGACGACCAAGATTGTATCGGGCACAAACTCGTCAAGCCCCCTTCCGTGCATTTTTAACTTGAAATAAGTGGTTTTTCCGAGGTTACGTGTAACCTCCGCAGCCATATCACGTTCGTATGGGCCTTTACTCTCTACTTCACTCCTTGCCAACACGAAAACCACCAGCTTTTCCCCCCAAACCACCTTCACCTTTTCGTGCCATTATTTGAATTCAAAGCTTGTTCTTCATGGTTTTGCCATGGAACCTCCTCCTCGCAATAACCCCTTCCTCCTCGACATTTCTTCATAACCCCCCGAGCCTCCTCGTTAGTAGTTTTAAGCCACAACATGTGTTTTCATAATGTTTTTAATGTCTATTTCCAGTGGGGTGTTTTAATGGTGGGTTAATGTGCGTGTTTTTTCCAAGACACTAAGCAAAGTGACAAAGAGCCGAGGATGACGATCCTCAAATGCTCAAAAAAAAAAAATGCATAAAGGGGATAAGAAAGGGTTTATCCATGTTTAAGGCGATGTTTCATGACCATCGCCCATTCATTCAAAATCTTTATACGTAAAAAGCCACCCGTACACCAACAAAACTAAGAAACAAGAAGATTAATGAAGAGGTTTAGAGATTAAGTTCAAAGGTTAAGTCAAAAGCATGAAAGATTAAAAGACTTAAACCATGCAGATTATAGATAAATACATCATGATGAGTTATAAAGGCAAAAGGTATAATCAGGCCTAAACATAGTTTAAATGATTAAATTAAGGAAATTTGGGCTAAAAAGCCCTTGCCATATCAAAAGGAAGTGCTTATTCACTCAAAATATCTAAAAGCCACCTATAGCCTACTTTCTCCCTACAAAGACAAATTGCGCTATTACACAACTTAAAGATATTTTAATCATTGCATAATTATTGTAAAGATAAGAATAAGCCTTGAAAGTCAATCTTTTCTCCTATCTTTCTATCAAAAGTTAAGGCAGTTAATAAACAAAGAAGTAGTTGCACCTATTTCGCCTTATGCTTTGCATGGTTTTAAAGGATAGAAACACATTTACTCGTAATTAATAACATTTGAGCTCCCAAATCAATCTCCACCTCTCATTTGGCAGACAACACTGCATTGGAACTCATTGTAAAGTTGGAATTAAGGGTTCTTTGAAGTAATACATAGCTTTGTCAAGTTGAAAGAAAATTGATGTTCGAACCCGTGGATGTTTTAACCTGCTTTTTGATGAAGAAAGCTTCCGTGATTATATCCTCGAGCTTGGTTGTTGGGCGAAGTACTTAAATCGTTATTGTTATTTCCCTCGTTCAATATGTTACATCATTTCTTACCAAAGAGAGAGTAAAAAGTGTAGTCTAATAAATGTCTCCTAGAAGGCCTTAGCCCCGTTTACTCTTCACTGCCTTTATGTTTTCTTCGCCGAGGGAATTCTAGAGAATTCTTAATTTCTCTCTAGTAATTTTTATGCTTGTTTACTTCCTAAATAGTTCAATACAAATACCTCAAGAATGATTTATGGTTTTCCCCGCTTACTTGTCAAAGCATTTCTTAAAACCGTTTTTGAAGTTTCCCTTTCAAAGTACCATTTGTGCAAAGTCCGCTAAAGAGGTTTGTTTTGATCATACCCTTTGTACTTGCTCAAATAATTTTTTGAGAAGGTCTTTATAGCCGTAATCAAATATGTCTAGAGTTCCTCTTCTACAAGTCGAAGTTATTTGTGAATCTTGAATGTTTTCTTATCCTTGAAAGTAAAATCTTTGATGAAATAGAGCATTCCTCGACTCCTAGATTTTATTTGAAAAGTTTGTTCCTGAATTATTATTTGTCAAGTCTCGATTTCTAGAATTTATGGTTAGCCTTGTCTATGGAATGTCCGTTTATGTTCAAATAATGTTTTAAGCCCGTTTGTTTAGAAGTACATATAATTAAGGACTTTTAATTGCCCTTAGTTCTACTTTTCATTCTAAACCTTTAATGCTCATTTCATTTCACCCGAAAGAATTTGTAGATCCAATAGCCAAGTTATATTCGCTTATTTGATATCCCTAATTCATCTACAAACTTGTTACAATTTCCACTTGACTCCATTACCCAATGACTTAGATATTTCCCTTTTCTATCTATGCTTCCTAGATAATCATGCCCAACCAAACAATCAAACAAACTCATGCTTCATAACTAGCCTAAAATCAACCTTTAAAAGAAAAAAGCTTACATCTTTGCAAACAATTGGAGAGATCCTCTCGAGGCTAGGAAGGCTAGGTCCTAGATGTAGACCGGTTTTGATGTTTCCTTGTCACCGGTATGAAAATATGCCAAATCACGTAGACCTCAATCAGCGTTGACAACCATTGAAGAGACAAAGGATCTCTCAAAGCTAAGGTTGATGAGGTTCATGCAATTGCAATGATGACACATGAACAAAGATTGGGTAGAATAGAAAACTCATATTTGGAGCATGCCTTCTGACACCCAAAAATTCCTTTCAAGAGGAAGAGTTCAAAATAGAGAAACTACAAGAAAAGGGAAGAGGCAATAAACCAAAACAAGAGGAGGAAGAAACAATCCCAGCAAATACAAGTGGAAGGTGCAAAAGAATCAAAATCAAACCAAGGCCAATGCAAAAGCGAACAAGGTGGAAAAAATCAAGCACATGGACAAAGGAATGATAAATCCCAAGTCCAATGTCATTACTGTAAGAATTATGGCCATTATGACAATGAATGTAGGAATAACAGAGTGACATGGTTAATAGACCTAGTGCTAATTTTACCAAAGAAAATATTAGTCAGAGAACTTGTTCTTAGCATGTAATATGGCTGAAGAAAAAAATGAATATATATGGTTTCTAGATTCAGATGTAAAGGACCATATGACTGAAACATCTCATGTTTTCCATGTTAGATGAACGTGAAGTCTCAAGTAACATTGGGGACAAAAGAAAGTCTATGTCATGGGAAAAGGAAGAGTGAGTGTATTGACAAATAAAGGAGAAAAGAAGAGCATATCCACCGTATACTATGTACCGTGTATGAAATGTAATTTGTTAAGCATTGGAAATTCTATTCAAAAGGGCTACTATTTTCTTTGAAGATGATGTGGTCACCTATCATGGATAAACCACCAAGCAAGCAGAGGATTGCTCAAGTGAAGATGACATGAAACATAATCTTCTTCTCAAGATGAGAGCGCATTTGAAGAAATGAGTTGCAATTTCTGAAATAGTGACACAAGAGACATTCCAAAGAGAAGCAAAAGATGAAAACTAGTTATGGCACTTTAGATTTTGACATCTCAAATTTTGAGGTCTAAATTTTTTTTGCATAGGAAAGGAATGGTAAAGGGATTACCATTGATTGAAAACTTGACAAACTTATGAAGTTTGCACCTTGGGAAAACAACACAAAGAAAGCTTTCCATCAAGAAAGAGCAAGGGCAAAGGCACCCCTTAGAAATAGTCCATTCAGATTTGTGTGGAGCAATGAAAACACCACTGGCCATAGCAGCCATTATATGCCGACCTTTATTGATGATTATATAAGAAGAATTGTCTACTTCTTGAAATTTAAAAGTGAAGTGTTTGATAAATTGGCCACCACTTTAAAGCTCTTGTAGAGAATCAAAGGCAGCATATCAAAGTCTTAAGGATGGACAGAGAGGAAATATATTCAAAATAATTTTCGCATTTTTGTAAAATGGGATATTGCTAATGACAAACAGGGTATACAATCGTTAAAGAAAATGGAGTTGTTGAAAGGAAAAAAATAGAACCATCATGCACATGGTATGAAGTATAAGTTGAAGGAAAAACATTTTCCAAATGAATATTAGGCTAAAGTTGTATAATGTGCAGCATATTTCTTGAATAGATGCCCAACAAATAGTGTTATGGAATGTAGTTCGGTAAGAAGCATGGAGTGGCATAAATAGTTTGTCACCCACATGAGAGTTTTTGGTTATGTGGCTTATGCACACATTCCTGCATCTGGCTGAGGAAGAAGTTGGATAGTATGGGGATAAGTGCATATTTTTTGGATACAGAAAGAATCCAAATCATACAACCGTATAACCATCCACCAAGAAATTTATGATAAGGTGAGATGTACAATTTATCTAAGAAGAAACTTGGGATGGAAGCATTGAGAAAACAAGAATGTAAAAAGTTGTTTGTCTAATGATGATGATGAGGAAGAAATGGCTGAAAAGAAACCCCCATTAGCAGCACCACCTCCACCAACACAAGGAAAGCAAGGGACACCACAAGGTGTATGAGAACACCCTTGAGAAGTGATGATGTTAAGCCTGCCACGCCGCAAGGAGAATATTCCGAGTGCTTCTACAAGCACACGTACACCAAGTGAAAGAGGAACCAGATTCCGAAGTCTCGAATTAGATTTATGAGCGATAGGCAAAATAAAATTTAAAGGTATGAAATATTTATTTGCATTATATTGCTGGTAGAGGATCCTATTCATTTTGAAGAAGTCAAGAGAGATAAGAATGGATATGCTATGGATGAAGAGATAAATACCATAGAGAAAAATAAGACATGGGAATTGGTTGATCTCCCAAAAGGCAAGGAAGTCAATAGATTGAAATGGTTTATAAACCAAAAAGCAATGCCGAAGTAAGATTGAAAGGAATAAGGCAAAACTTGTTAGTCAAGCATACAAGTAGCACAAGGAAGAGACTATGAGGAAAATTTCGCACGTGTTACAAGAATGGAAACAGCAGGAGCAATGTTTTCCATAGAAGCACAAAAAAGTGGAAAGTTTACCAAAATGGATGTGAAATCAGCATCTTGAAATGGAGTATTGATGGAAGAGTTTTATGTTGAACAACTCGGAATATGAGAAACAAGCCAAGAGCACAAAGTATGGCAGAGCTGAAGAAAGCTTCCGTATGGTCCGAAACAAGCACTAAGAGCATGGTATAGTAGGATAGATGCATATCTACCGGAAAATGGGTGTGAAAAATGGAGAACCCACATTATACATCAAAGAGAAAAAAAAATGGTAATATTTTTATTTTTGTTTTGTATGTTGATGATGTGATATTCATAAGTAATGATTCTTATCTCATTGAGAATTTTAAAACATTCATGAAGGATGAATTTTGAAATGAATGATATGGGATTGCTGAGATACTTCTTAGGAATAAAAGTAGAGAAAAATGAAAATAAGATTTTTATTTCTCAAGCTAAATATGTAAAAGAAGTTTTGGAAATATTTAACATGTGATTTCAAGGCAACAATTACTCCTACAAGGATGGTATTGAAACTAAGCAACAAGAAAACATCAAGGATGTTGATCCAAATTTGTGTTAGTGTCAGTCTTTGTAGCCTTCCTCCGATCAAACATGCTCTTACAAGGTGATTAAGGTTTCAAGGTCAAATTTTGTCATTTCAAAGTGAGTTTTCTACAAAATTCGGTCACTAGGTATTAGGGTCCGGGGTTTGTTTTCACTCTTCTCAAAGTTGTCCTCAAATGCTGTCCATGTCACCATTCAGTCGAGTGTACCATCATCTCGCAGGGTTGTCATCATCATTTCAGGTTCCAATGGGTCATTTTACACCTTTTCATGCTTCGCCTGTGTTTCAGTAAGTGTCCATTTCTCCAGGGTTTTGGAGGTAATTTCTATTGGATGGTCAAATCAAAACAAAACTTGTATCCTGATTTTCATACACCTTCCCCTATCCTTAATGTACCTTATTAAACACTTCCCATGACTCCAGATCCCCAAATTCCTCATTTTCGCACAAACCCTAGTTTCTTGCTACAACTTGGCAATTTAGGCGGTCCGTGTTTTCCATTTGGACCCTTCCCTCACTCAATATTTGAAATTCCACTTTCCTTTTATTTCCTAACATACCTCCCTACTTCCTGCAAAATTTTCTCAATAATTTAGAAGCGCCTTATCCTCTTCATTTCACTTCATTTTGACAAATCCCTTTTTTCTACACACATCAGATAGGTTTACCCAATGATGTTTCGAGAAATAAAAGATGAATTTTGACAAATGAGAGAGGTTTTTTTTTTCCAAAATATGACAAGTAAATATAAAAACTCTCCTTCACCTTTTTACATACATGTGTCATGGTTTTATATAAATGTCAAAAATATGTATTGCCCTAGGACAATTGATGTACTCTTCTGAAGTGACCTTAGGAATCAATATTTCTCCTAGCTTGGTTGGAAAATGATTTCTGATGCATCAAACATACCTAGAGACAAATATATTTCCAATGAGATATCATGAGCTCAATTTGGAGTTGAGTAAGACCTTCAAAAGTCGATCGCAACAAAGACTCGTCGTGCGCTATATTTTGCACATTTTGACCAATCTTGGGAGATTTGGATTTTGATAGGGAAAATGAACTAAAATTGAAATCCTAGTTGGGTTGGAAATTAGATCAATGTTGCCTAACGAGCTATCCTTCACCCAATTTTGACACCGGGAAGGTCTCCAAAAGACTCCCACAAAAAGACGCAACGCATTGGGCAAGAGGCGCGACGCATTGGGTTTGTGGCGCGACGCATAGAGCTGCAAGCCATTTTCACTCACAAATTCATTAAAATTATAAATTTTCTTGGTTTCCCCCTCTGGTCCAAATTGGGTTTTCAAATACTCTTCAAATGCCAATGAAAGTGTGTCTTAATATGTTTATGATGATTTAAAAAAATTTCAAACTTACTTCCTTGCAATTGTTGCTCAAGACATGATTGCTTAGGGTTTGTAAATTTGATTTTGTGGCCATCATTCCCCACCTTTTTCTCCTCACTTCTCTTTTCTAAGCCTCATTAACCAATTTTACTATCCCCTTAACTCCACTCCCTCATACATTTTCCCTTAATCCCCTTCTCCACATATAATTTCCCAAACCCCACACTCCCTAAACCCTACCATCCCTAAACTCGTGTTCACATACACATTTTTACACTCTCTTCCATACACTCTACCTATTTCATTCCTCCACCATATTTTTACATTTTTATCCACAAAACCATCCATGTACAACCACATTTTTTGAAAACTAAAGGAAAAAAAACAATGGAAAGAGACAATGATCATGGGTATAAGCAAGAGATTGAACATGACCGGGAATCTTGGTTTGAAATATAAACTTGTACCTAAAGGATGCTAGAGAAGGCTAAAATGAGAAAAACATGTTGAGGCACATGGCTAAACATTACCGAGTTGAAATATATGTGTAAAGCAAGAATCAGATCTTCAAGGCCAAGTTGAGGAAGGCATCGAAGAGGCGAAAAAAGCATGATAGACTTCAGATCTTGGCTGAGGCTTCCTTGGCCCAACACAACACTTAATGGAGGACATTCAGCTCAAATTTCAAAAAAATTGGGACACTATTTGCAATTTTGAAATTTTTGGCCTTAAAAAACATTTTCCGTCGATGCACCACGCCACCGGCGCGCGCTTTTCATAGGGGACCATTTTGATGCAAACTCAAAATTTTGGATTTTCATGTGAAAATATGCATGCCTAACCATTGACAAGAAATTTTGACAGGTTTTGAGCCCTCAAAAAAGGTAAAAACACCAAAATGACATTTCCCCGCCCTCAGACAATGCAGCGCCTTTGGGAGAACTCAGCTTTTGAGGGCAAATTGCGTCAAATTCAAAAATTCTAATCGTGTTGGAAATTGTATAGCATACCTTTCCAACAAGTCATTTGGAGAAATTTTAACACGGTGAAGGCCTCCAAAATCAGTTGCAAACAGTGCGATGCATAGAGAAATCAGCGCGATGTACTGGAGGATTTTTTGCTCATTTTTGTCAAAAACTCGTTTTTCGCCTAGTTTTTTTTCACAGCTTCTTTGAATTTTTCCTTCTAGTTGTCAAAATCATGATGGGTAATTAAATGTAACATGATGGATTTTGATGAATTTTTCACAAATAAATTACAGAGGTAGATTCATCTATCAGCAGTAATTTGTTGGTAACCGAATGAATCCGCTTCCTAGTTTTTAGAGGCAAGTCACATCAATCGCCTACTTTCTAGTTCTCGCTTAGATTTTGTTGAATGACTTAAAATTATCAGCTCGACTCCCAGAGGCTGTGATGAGTTATTATTTATCTATCTTGTGGTTTTTTCACCATTAGCATAGTTGGACTTTGGGAATGCTTTTGAGCATCATTGTACATTCATCTCTCGCATTTTGGCAAAGGAATATACTAGGTTTCAAGACTTACGGGATTCATGTGTAATTTTTCTTTGATATTGTGTTTTTTCATGTAAATTTAAGTCTAATACCGGTGTTTTATGGATACCATTTTTCTCTTATTTCTTTCTAATCATAAACAAACAAGGATAAAGGTAGAATTCATTAAAATTTGTAGTGCTCTACCTAGGGCTTGTTTAATTTTCTATGTTTTCGCTTGTTTGAAGAGGATCCCCGAAGGTTTCTTTCCCTTCTTCAACTCCTCACCTATCTCAACTCTCCATTTCTTCAAATTGAAGTGTCAAATCAATTGCCTACCTTCCCTATCTGCATCTCCGCAAAACCGAGCCCCCATTCCCTGCACTCCAAATTTTCCTTTCTCTTGAGCCAAACAAATATCATTAAATTTAGTCAAGACTCTTTTTCATACATACCTAGCCTAAAATCAACCTTCATTCAAGTCATCTCAAACCTCTTGATCACTTTTTGTTAATATTGACAAGGAGAGAGCTCTTCTCCAGATCTGGTAGGGCTAGCTACTGTGTTAAGCGTGGTTTGGATGTTACCCTAGATTTCCGCTCTTCGCCCTGTAGATTTAGGTCATAACAACATTGTACAAGAGAATAGTTGGTAGCCTCACAGCTCGACTACAACTAGGGTAGATATGCATGTTGTAAGTTTAATTTCCAAATTTATGGATGTTAGGCCCTCTAAATTTTTTGACAAGCAAACAAAATAAAATAGTTTTTTGAGCCTTCAAGGAATGAATTCCCTTGAAAACACATCATCCTTGGAAGCCTCCCTTATGCCTTTGTCCTTTGATAAATCCCCACCGTTGATTCCATGAGAGAAGCCTCTCTCGTTTGTGAATAAATCGCCCAAAAAGCCTTTATCCCCCCTTATTTCATCCCTTTAAACCTCTATTTCTTCACCTTTTTCCCCTCCCTTAATTCCTCATTAACCCCTTAAAATCACCCCTAACTCCCCTTTAAGCCTTATAATACCTTTATTCAAATTTCTTTAAATACTCTTTATTCCTTCTATCGAAACCCCTTTTAAGCCTTAAAAAGCCCTCCTTTGGCTTAAAATCATCCATTTGACATATGCGATAAGCCCCCTTTCGACCAGCCCCCTCAAAACCGTTTCCACCGACTGCAAGGCCAGGAACCAAGCAATAGCTCGTAAAAGCGTTTATTGCATTTCGATATTCGGGAGCGCTATCAACCGTCGATCCGTACGCACGATGGTATTCGCAAGCTCCATAGCGTCTATGGCCCCCTCTTGTTTGCCCCTCCGATCATATCACGACCGTCGATCTAATCCACAAATTGACATTCCGTATTTCATCCGCCCCGTGGTCCCCGCGTTTGCATCGTGCGTAAACCGTCGGTTTCTATCGCACCGCTTTTGGAGGGCAAGTTATATTTTTTGTTTCGAGCTATTCCACCTACCGATTGGACACGGGTCGCATCAATCGTTGGGAAACGGGCTCATTGCACATTATAGTTCGACCGTGGACCTTGCCACATATGCCCGTACATCGTCCGACTAAATTTGTCCATCCAACGAAGTGGCTTCGCGCCTGGCGGAAGATGTCGGGAGTTAATCCGCGCAAAAGGACCCCGGCCCACTACCAAATAACCTCCGATGCATTTTTCGCCATCGATCTCTCCCGAGATCGACATGGTCCCAATTAAATTTCGCCCCCGCCATTGACCGGGTCCCACTGTCAGAGCTCCATGTCACCTCCCTTCACGGAATTTTCTCATTACCTTTGTTTTTCGCCTGATTTCCAAAACCCTTCATCATGCATTTTCCACCGTCGATCATCGCCCGCATGCAGGATCGAACATCCAACATGTTTTCTCCACTACGCCTCCACCTGTCTAGCCCTCCACCGTTGCATTTCGACCATTTCCACCGTTTCACTTCATTTCTCCACCACTGTCCATTGCATCCACAATTCCTCCAGGCCTCCACAACATTCTTTCCACCATCCCCTAGGTTTTATAATTGATTCATTTTTACTGTGTAGGGTTTACAGAGTGGATTTTTCACTCTGCTTTAGTAATCACAGTCACTATGATTCAAGAATATAGAGAGGCCATTATAGCGGCCAAGTGAAGCAGCAGAGATGGATTTGAGGGATTTAAGCCCGCAATTGAAGATTTAATGTGCTAATCCCGTGTTCAAAGGATTAAGGCGCCAGTTCGAAAACCAAAGAGCGCACCAGCAAGTCATATCAGTGCTACATAATAGCAGAACGCGTTTTCTCTAGGGGCGCACCTTCCTACAGCAGTCTACATGCCTCCTCAAGCCCATAAATAGTTAATTACTCTGACAAAAACTTCTTAAAGACTGTCAGGACCGCAGTTATGGAAGCATGGAGACCTGAAGACCTTTCAGTGACCTTACTTGCTTCAGAAGATAGAACAGAGGGCCTTGCAGCCAAAAAGGACTCCAAAGAAACATCAAAGGTTGAATATTGACCGAATAGAGGTTCCGAAACAGTCTACAGACTACATGCAGAGTTATTAAGAAGTGTGGGCACGAACACTTTCCCCACTCTATCTTAATGAGATCCATTAATGAATATCATCTACTCCTGTTATTCTCTTCTCCTATAAGAATTCCCAAGAACATATTCTAAAGAGTTGTTGTTGTTCGGTTGTTGTTGTTGCTATTAGAGGGATTCATTTCGACTGTTAGAACAGTCTTGGGAGGGAGTAGCAGAGTACTTTTTAATGTAGTAGGCTGGGAGGAGAAAGTTTGGACTGTATTAGCCATTGAGCTAAGTGTATGTGACTGGTTTTGCATCGATTAATGAAGCAAATTTCACAAGATCCTAGTCTATTACTATTGGTGATGTTTTCTCTAACACTGTTTATTACATTTTTCATACTGTTCATTGGTCTTCTGGTATGCATCAGAAATATAGCATAGGATTTACCCTCGCATGGTACCTTATGTTTTTGCTCTCCCTACCTTCAATGTTTTCCGCTGATTGTGAATCTAAGTGTAAATTCATGTAGTTTAACCAGTGTAGCAGATGTTATTTCTTGCTAGCTGATGTGTGAATTCGAGGTTTGCTACTTGGATGTTTCTCACTGGAGTCAAAGCATTGAAGGTTCAAAGTATTTCTCTAATCTATAGACCTTGGCTCTATTTAAACTTATCTCTGTTTTTTTCCCTTGGAGAATGCTAAAGCAGACCTGGAGTTAAATGACCTCTGGTCCGATCTATAAGTTTCCCCTTTGTGACTTCATTGAGAGTTGCCTATGAGTATGTCCAAGCAGGTCTGGAGTTAAATGACCTCTGACCTAATCTATAGACAAAAATTGGGTTTCTTTCCTTCTTCCACCTTCTTTCCTTATTGTTCCATTTCACCATCTATCTAAAAGATCTTTTAGTATAGATGACTTGCCCTCTGAAAGCCTTGGTCAGTTGTTTGCATGTAATTACCATTCATGACTCCATAGCCCAATGGATGGAACTTTCTTGGCCTATCCTCTTTTGCCAAAAACATCCTGATGCTTTTCTCCTTTCCCCCATTACTTTCTCAATCTGTGATCTCATGAATCAACCCAGCAACCAACCAACCAAATCATTTAAAACCCCTTGTGCTTCACAGCTAGCCTAATATCTCATTTTGAGCCTCGAAGACATAAAACTTTTTCTTATATAGAGAGATCCCTCTCTAGACCCAGGAGGGCTAGATCCTGAGGTTTGAAAGTGGTTCTGATGTTGTCTCATATTTTGGTCTTGCCAATCTGGCCAAAACATGGGAACCCCAACATAATGGTGACTCCACTAGGGAATTGAGTGCATTTTATCTTACATACTCTTAGGCACTCAAAAAACCCAGAATCTCTGGTTAGATTGGCTCTAATTGCTAATGGTGGACAACAGTCTGTTTCTAATGTCCAAATTCATCCACCTGGCGACTCGACACTCCCTATGATCCAAAGACCTGATGACTCCACTGGTGGAGGACTCTGAACTGGTTGAGAAAATATAGTGACCTTCTTTGCATAAACATAGATCCAGACATGGAGAGAGATACAAAGCTAGATACTTTGTGTGATAAATTGAATGGAATAGCAGACATGTTTGGAAAAGTGCTGGAGATGTATATGGCTAATATGAATGCAAATAATGATTATTTTTAACAGCCCATGTCTTCTTCAGACCAAGAAACAACTCAAGACTGAGAAGATGAGCAAGACATGTTTAATGCTTAAGAATCTATAGAATACGAAGAGAAAAGTGATCAGAAATTGCCTGATTGCTTACCTATGTCTTGTGTTATGCTAACTAGAGAATATCAGGACCTAATAGAAAAAGCTAATAGGGAACGCTACTTTGAGGAAGCAAGAGACCACATAGAAGAGGCAGAATCTGATGTGGAAGAAGAGGCTCAAGACAATATCCCACCTCCAAGTCAGCTAACACAAGAGAAAGATGATTGTTGTTCTTTTGTCCTGAATGAAAGGGAAGCCCCTCCTTTGATAGAAGAAGAGATTGATCAGATATTAAACCAGTAGTCCACCTCAGAAATATTTTATAGAAAACACACTCTTGCCCATTCATCTTACAAGTTTGATGATACAGATCAAGAAAGCTCCTCTGTGGATCAAGACGAAGAAAGACCTGCTGAGCATCTAGAATGGTTGACTTGGTCAAGCCAACCGTTTTACGACACTGATGGGGAGAGCTACAACAGTATAATAGCAGATGAAGATTCCTTGAATCTTCATTCTACTTTGCCACATATCATCAGTGAAACTAGAAACCAACAGCCTTCCTTTTCAGAAGATGAGGAGGAAAGCAAAGAAGAGATCCTTGAGCAAGATGAAAATAACGAGCCTTATCTTGAAAAAGAGGAAGAAATGGAACAAACCACTGCTTAAGAATACGTAGATATTTTCACAGAGCTCAGCACATCATAGAAGAATATATCAGAGCTCCCAAAGGACAACACTTCCATATATGATGTGTCCTCCAGTCCAGAAAACGAAGATGATGAAGGAGACACTCTACTCCAAGAGAGTCTTCTTCTCCATCCAATGGAAGAAAAAGAGATCTTGGTTGAAATCAGCCTGCCAAATCTTCACAACCAGGTATCATTTAATGATCCTTATGTTCATTTCCTGCAAGCATTCGAAGAAGGATCAAAGGTATTTTTGAGCAGCATGTTGCAAACAGAAAGAAAATTTTTAAAAGATGCTATTATGGAACAAAAAGAGTGGGAGCTGCCCTGCCTATCCAGTCTGCTCAAGGAGCTGAGCAAAACAGACCAGCCATGGGATCACTTGATGGACTGGTTGCATTGGAAGACAATGTTTGTAAGCTAGACTTGTAAATAGTCCAGTTAGAGTAGGGTAGGTAGGAAAATCTCAATAAAACTCAGTCAGTGAGCATGTAGTTAGTTGTTTTTAATTTCTGCAAAGTCCAGCAAGCCAGACAGTCTAATCCTGGCCTGAATTTTTTTCAATTTATGTCTTAGAATGTAGAGTAGAAATCTGCTAGACAGTTTAATCCTAGCAGATACTAGTTTAGGTAGAGAAACTATGAGGCCAACAGTTTAATCTGGTCTCGTGGAGTGATAAGGGTAGAAATAGAATAGGTTTATTTTCTTGTTGGTAAAAAATAAATGATGTAAAGGGTCTGTTAGTCCAAATGCACCCAAAAGAAGGGATGATAGGGCTATAGTCTGGTTAGGTAGGTTGTTTGGGAGAATTTTATTACTGATGTAATGTCTTCATGATTTGTGGCAGCTGATCTAAGAAAGAAAAGGATGTGTCAAGTACTAGGCATCTAGCCTACACCAAAGATTTATCTTTTGAATTCTTGACTCCTTCAAGAAGAAGCCATCCCCATGTGGAGCCATTGTTATCCCCCTATAAATTTGTTGACAAGAAAACATAGGGCTAAAATGTTTTTGAGCCTTCAAGGAATGCATTCCCTTTGAAAACACATCATCTTTGAAGCCTACTTATGCCTTTGTCCTTTGATAAATCCCCACTGTTGATTCCATGAGAGAAGCCTCTCTGTTTGTGAAGAAATCACCCAAAAGGCCCTTATCCCCCTTATTTCATCCCTTTAAATCTCTGTTTCTTCACCTTTTTCCCCTCCCTTAATTCCTCATTAACCCCTTAGAATCACCCTAACTCCCTTTAAGCCTTATAATACCTTTATTCGGCCTTAAATACTCTTTATTCCTTCTATCGAAACCCCTTTGAAGCCTTAAAAAGCCCTCCTTTTGGCTTAAAATCATCCATTTGACATATGCGGGTTAAGCCTCTTTCGGCTAGCCCCCCTTAAATTGTTCCCTCACATGACCTGGGCGCTAGAACCAAGTGCTAGCTCGAAAAGTGCTTATTGCATTTGGATATCGGGAGCGCTATCAACCGTCGATCTGTACAGATTAGACGGTCTTCGCAAGCTCCATAGCGTCCGTTGCCCCCCTTCGTTCGCCCCTTCGATCATATCACAACCATCGATATGATCCATAGATCGATGGTCCGTATTTCATCCGCCCCGGTGGTCCCCGCACCAGAGCACTGTGCAGAAACTGCTGGTTTCTATCACACCGCTTTTGGAGGGTGGGCTGTATTTTTCGTTTCGTAGCGATTCCACTCACCAGCCGACACGTGGCTGCATGCACTGTTGGGAAACCTCCCTCATCCCATGTTATAGTTCGACTGTGGACCCGGCGCGATATGTACGTGCATCACCCAATCTGAAGCTGTCCATCCAACGGTGCTCGCGCCACGAAGATGCTCGGGAGTTAATCCAAGGCAAAGGGACCCCTGGCCCACCATTAGTCAACCTCAGATGCATTTTCATTCGTTGATCTCCTCCCGAGATTGGACGATCCTAATTAAATCCTTGCCCCCGCCCTTGAACGGGTCCCATCGGCAGAGCTCCATGTCACCTCCCTTCGCGACATTTTCTCATTACCTTTTTTTTTCACCCGATTTACAAAACTCTTCATCGTGCATTTTCCGCCGTCGATCATCACCCGCATGCAGGATCGAATGGCCAACAGGTTTTCTCCACTACGCCTCCACCTGTCTAGCCCTCCACCATTGCATATTGACCATTTCCACCGTTTCACTGCATTTCTCTGCCACTGTTCGTTGCATCCACAGTTCCTCCAAGCCTCCACAACATTCCTTCCGCCACCCCCTGGGTTTTATAATTGACTCATTTTTACTGTGCAGGGTTTACAGAGTGGATTTTTCACTCTGCTTCAGTAATCACAATCACCGTGATTCAGGAACACATAGAGGCCATTATAGCGGCCAAGTGAAGTAGTAGAGATGGATTTGAGGGATTTAAGCCCGCAATTGAATATTTAATGTGCTAATCCCACGTTCAAAGGATTAAGGCACCAGTTGGAAAACCAAAGAGCGCACCAACAAGTCATATCAGTGCTACATAATAGCAGAATGTGTTTTCTCCAGGGGCACACCTTCCTACAGTGGTCTCCATGCCTCCTCGAGCCCAGAAACAGTTAATTACTCTGACAGAAACTTCTTAAAGACTTTCAGGACCGCAGTTATAGAAGCATGGAGACCTGAAGACCTTTCAGTCACCTTACTTGCTTCAGAAGACAGAACAGAGGGCCTTGCAGCTAGAAAGGACTCCAAAGAAACATCAAAGGTCGAATATCGACCTGACAGAGGTTCCGAAACAGTCTACAGAGTACACGCGGAGTTATTAAGCAGTGTGGGCACGAACTCTTTCCCCACTCTGTCTTAATGAGATCCATTAATGAATATCATCTACTCCTATTATTCTCTTCTCCTATAACAATTCCCGAGAACATATTGTAAATGATTGTTGTTGTTCGGTTGTTGTTGTTGCTGTTAGAGGGATTCATTTTGACTGTTAGAATAGTCTTGGGAGGGAGTAGCAAAGTAGTTTGTAATGTAGTAGGCTGGGAGGAGAAAGTTTGGACTGTATTAGCCATTGAGCTGAGTGTATGTGACTGGTTTTGCATTGATTAATCAAGCAAATTTCACAGGATCTTGGTCTTTTACTATTGGTGATGTTTTCTCTAACATTGTTTATTACATTTTTCATACTGTTCATTGGTCTTCTGGTATGCATTAGAAATATAGCATAGGATTTACCCTCGCATGGTACCCTATGTTTCTGCTCTCCCTACCTTCAATGTTTTCTGCTGATTGTGAATCTAAGAGTAAATTCATGTAGTTTAACTAGTGTAGCAAATGTCATTTCTTGCTAGCTGATGTGTGAATTCAGGGTTTGCTACTTGGATGTTTCTCGCTGGAGTCAAATCATTGAAGGTTCAAATTCCTTCTCTGATCTATAGACACTGGCTCTGGTTAAACTTATCTATGTTTTTTCCCTTGGAGCATGCTAAAGTAGACCTGGAGTTAAATGACCTCTGGTCCGATCTATAAGCTGCCCCTTTGTGACTTCATTGAGAGTTGCCTATGAGTATGTCCAAGTAGGTCTGGATTTAAATGACCTATGACCTGATCTATAGACAGAAATTGGGTTTCTTTCCTTCTTCCACCTTCTTTCCTTATTGTTCCATTTCACCATCTATCTAAAAGATCTTTTAGTATAGATGACTTGCCCTCTGAAAGCCTTGGTCAGTTGTTTGCATGTAATTACCTTTCATGACTCCATAGCTCAATGGATGGCACTTTCTTGGCCTATCCTCTTTTGCCGAAAACATCCTGCTACTTTGCTCCTTTCCCCCATAACTTTCTCAATCTGTGATCTCATGACTCAACCCAGCAACCAACCAACCAAATCATTTAAAACCCCTTGTGCTTCACAGCTAGCCTAATATCTAATTTTGAGCCTCAAAGACATAAAACCTTTGCTTATATACAGAGATCCCACTGTGGACCTAGGAGGGCTAGATCCTGAGGTCTGAAAGTGGTTCTGATGTTGTCTCATCTTTTGGTCTTGCCAATCTAGCCAAAACGTGGGAACCCCAACAATGGAAAGGCAAAATGAGGCACATTGGCAAGCAGCAAAAAGAATTCTTAGGTATGTGAAAGGAACAAAGAGGTATGGAATTTTATACACCACTTCAGAAAATTTTGAATTGATTGGATATATTGACAGTGATTGGGCTGGAAGTATAGATGATAGGAAGAGCACATTTGGATATGTTTTCCATATGGGATCAGGAGCCATTTCATGGGCTTCTAAGAAATATCCAATTGTGGCTTTATCAACAGCAGAGGCAGAGTATGTGGGAGCTACAATAGCAGCGTGTCAAACAATATGGATGAGTAGAATATTAAGGATTTTGTGTCATGAATAGGTAAAAGACACAACAATTTATTGTGATAATAACTCAACAATAGCTTTATCCAAGAATTCAGTTTTTCATAAGAGAATGAAACACATTAATGCCAAGTATCACTACATCAGAGAGCTAGTGAACAATGGGGAAATTTTTGTGCAACATTGTAGAACTGAAGAGCAGTTTGCTGATATATTGACAACAACATTAGGGTAAAAAAGTTTTAACTATTTGAGAAAATGTCTGGGTATGCAAGAGAATGCAGCAGTTGTGTTTAAGGGGGGGTGTTGAAATGTTAAAATCAACTGCAACCCTGTGCATGAGGACGAAATTGAATGCTGACACGAACGTCGAAGTACAACAGTGGCAGATTTTTTTTTTTAGTGCACTCCACTGTGCATTTAAATCCCTGCAATTGTTTGAAGTAGGCCGTAACCATTTTTTTTCTTCTGTGTTTGCATTTAAATGTTGTGGTTCTTTACACCACGCAAACCTGCATTTAAACCTCTCCATGCTGCCATTCAAACATATCACCAACCAATTTTGTTATTTCCACGCATTCAATTGATGTTTGAAATTGCCTATGTCTTGTTTATGGAGGACCCACCACTGCCATGTCACGAGACTCGTGGACCAATAGCGTGCCTATCACACGAAATGAAGCTGATGTCACCACAAGCCAAATCGAATGCGATAAATAAATATGCAATGTGGTTTAATATATTTGAAATCCGTCGGGGGCCACCTCCAGCCAATAGGAGCCCGATCGCAAGGTTTAAAGGTTCAGTCAGCATTACTCCAAATGGATCCGATAAAGTCTAAAACTGGTTTGCGTAAAATTGTTTGACATCCGTGAAATGCAATATGTTAAAAGTTTTTTTAGCCTTAGGCTTAAGTTCGTATGGCTTTTGTTTATATGCAGCGACATGTTTTATTGCATATGTTTGTACTTAGTTAATACATATAAGTTTTAATATATATATGTTATAAACTTGTAAAGTTTATAATATTTATAGATAGTTTGTTTTAATTTCTTTTAATAGTTTGTTATTTCATATATAAAAGAAAATGCCCGAACACAAAATGTAAGTGACTCTGTATGAAAAAAAATTTTGAGCACAATGTGCATTTGTTGACTGTGTATTTTTTCTTGTAAAGGCTCAAAGGCAGAAACAAAAACATAGTGTGTTGACTATGTATTAAAAACAGAGAGACAGTGAGACTTGAAAAATAGAGTATGCCATGTGCAATGAAATAGACAGTGTTATGACTGTGTGAAAAAGACAGAGAGAAATTTTTTGTAATGTTGTGTGTGAAGCAACTTGAAGTAAGTTTTGCAATCCAGAACAACTAAAGTTCTAAAGCCTTTCATATTTGTAACAGAGTTTTGTTTTGAATGAAATAGAATTTTTTGTCATCTCTGTCCACAATTTTTTTTAATCAAGGAAATTTTATTTTCCTGTGTTTGGAATTATTTAGAAACTCCAACATGTCGTTCCAATTGTGCTCACCTCCATCCAGAACTGTTTCTCTCCTTGACTCACACTCTGCAATTTCTTAACTGCCACCATAGAACCGTCTGTCAGACTTCCTTTGAATACGGAACCAAAACCCCCTCCTCCCAGCTGCTCAGAAAAGTTCTTTGTTGCATTCTGCAACTCCTTGTAAGTAAATACAGCAAGCGTTCCTGCTGTGATTCCGTTAAAGACGATGGTGAGCGCCTGCTACACCAGAGAAACAATGAAACAAAGACCAAAATAGCAATCAAACCGCTCACGACGCCACCTACTATGCCTGCAAGTGTTTCCTTCTGGCTGGATTGAGAAGAATTTGGTACATCAGAGGCATCTAATCGTAGAAACAGAGAGATTCCGCCAGAAGAGTCGTAGAGATTTAAAAATTCGTTGAACCACACTACACAACTTTGCGAAGTACCCTTAAGAACGTAGGAATATGCAGTGCACAAACAATTGCTCAAACAGGCATCCTGGCACTGGCCTTGCCACACTATGTATGGAACCCCATCGGGGGGCGTATATTTGCCACTCAGCTCTACAAATCCGTCGGTGGTGGTCTGGTTTCTGGAGTGGCTACATTGTAACATTGTCTCTCGAACACAGCCGCTTGACCACTGCTAAGATTCCCATTCGTTGGTCTCCTTGGGAACAAATCTTGGCACGCAGTTGCAAGACTGAACATTGTTGTTGTTACATAATCCGTAATGCCCACACAGGGCATAAGCCTCACATGTAGAGAGGGGTTGGGTTGCTGCCAGATCTGACTCCATTCGCTTACCACCAATATGTACACTCGCATTTCTCCGGATTTATCCATTACAAAACACGACAGATAGGTCAATCCATGATTTGCATAAGAATATACGAAATACTTGTACGTACCGTTATTGAAATAGTTGTAATTTTGGAGGGGAATTGACGTCATATTGGGAGTATTGGGAAAATATTTACCATTCCAGACACCGGTATCCCAGTATATGGTGTGATTCTTCCACGTCAGCATGAATGCCTCGACTCCATTTGGATCCATCTGAAGGGCATATGACCCCGGACTTGGATCCCAAGGATTCTTCCACGAAATTACTTTCTGGCCCGTACTGATCTTCATCCCATGTAGCCACATATCTCTCGCTGGGTGGTCGAAGCTTTGCCAAATAATTTCAGAGGTATTCTCAACACTCCGCATGATCAAGTTACTAGTATCCATTATCACAGCCGACGAAGGATTTTTTTTTGTTTCCTTTGGAGGACCAAACGAGGGATCTCCCATGATAAGACAAAATGAGACTCCCATCCTCTGTGAGCTTTAGAACGCCGGATGCATTTTGCAGTGGCTGTTCCCCATTGGCTACCCAAGCAACTGTCAACAGAGATACCATTGCATACCAAATACCCACATACCATTTTTTAACGTTGTTTTTGTTGAGATTGAAAAATCCGAATTTGAAGATACTGTCCTTAGAAATTTTGGTATCATTACCAGTCAGAGAGGCACTTAGCACTGTGCTGTCATCGGAAGCTCCATCTGCTGCATGGCTAGGATTTATCTGAAGCAGCAGCAGCAGGAGCAGGAGGAAAAAACAACCCACAATATGCGATTATTGATATCTCACGAGTCACGACATTTTCACTCCCCATTCTGAACTCAATGTGATGCACCAGTGATACAACGTGTCTTGTTGAATTACTTGAACACCAGGCACATCGACTTTTCCAGTTGACTAGCATACATCAGGAAAATACTTTCCCATATCAAGAAAGTTCACACTTATAGAAATTAATAATCAAATATATTTATAAAGCGAAAATTTAATTTAATCAAATATATTTATAAAGTGAAAATTTAATTGAATTACTATATGCGTCGACTTTTCCAATTGACTAACATACAGCGAGCAAATACTTTTCTATCTCAACACGCACACCAAAAAAATGGCTATACAATCAGGGTATGATGAGAATAAGAATGGTTGAATTTGGTTGATAAATGAATTCAACACAATAAAAATAATTTTGGAAAATCTTGAAACTTCACAACTTTAATCAATTTCTAAACATTTCGGCCCAGTTTGATAAAAATCGTAGATGGGTGCATATGACCACCTTTATTGACTGACCCCAAATTTAGTGGCCTAATATCACCCTCGCGTCTTTAGGAAGTGCCAAAGTCCAATTTGTACAGCATTTGAATTAAGACTAAAGTAACTAATAATTAAAATTTCAAGCCAAAATCGTACCTCGTTTAAGCTATAAGAAAACAAAAATTGAAATTTCAAGTCAAATTTGTACAACGACAATAATTGAGGTAGAAGGTTATGTTCCGTGACAATGAAAAGTCACACTTAAATTAAAATTTCAAGTCAAATTTGTACAATGACAATAATTGAGGTAGAAGGTTAGGTTCCATGGCAATGAAAAGTCACATTTGCCTAAACGAGGAAGGTTATGTTTCCGCGGAAGTATCATATTTGTGTAATGTTTATCCATTAAAACTTAGTTAACACAACTATAAATTATCTGGTAAAAGGAGGTCCATGCCACAAGAATTTATCGGTGTTTTATTCGAGTGAGCAAAAGTTGGTGAGGCTTTCCTGTTTAAGTGGAAAAATTAAAATTTAGCAAACAATATGCATTTAGCAAAAGTGCATTGTTGTAAAGGTTATAATATATATGATTGGATTTAAATTTGTAGATTCTAGTAATATCTTGATTTACTTAATATTGAATGTTTCACAATTTCAAAAAATTGAATAAGATTTATGTTTGATATTGTTAGTATGTTGGAATGTAAATGATTTACATTTTTGTTGGTTTTTTTTTGGTAGGTCACTATGCTTTTTATTGACAATAATATTTCCTCTAATCATGCAATTCATTTTTCGATGAATTCAATATTCTGTATAGTGTTGACTAAATCCTGTTTCCTTTTCTCCATTATTGTTTGCACTGGTCATATTTACATCATATATGATCTATCAAACAACACATGATAACATCGCAAGGATTGGTTTAACTACCATTTCAAGTTCTTGGTTTCTCTCCCTTGGTCGATCTAGACTTCCTTGGTCCTTGATTACTCCCCCCTTGAGTAGAGGCCACTCTACATCATTGGCTTTTGATCTCATTTTGTTTTGTTTTTTCTTTGTGTTAATCTCCATGCCTTATAGTGATAGCCATGGCTGCTATATTGTTGCTAAAGAGTCTAGCCCTATATGCATGTAGATGGAAGACATTAACAAAGGATAATCCTAGTTGGGCACTTGCCCATCTCAACATCTTGTCATGGAAATAAAGTAGCGTCCTTATTAAGT
The DNA here is from genome assembly GCA_034641835.2 of Pinus albicaulis. Lineage (NCBI taxonomy): Eukaryota > Viridiplantae > Streptophyta > Pinopsida > Pinales > Pinaceae > Pinus > Pinus albicaulis. Next base: position 1,663,874,430 of record CM076582.1, read on the forward strand.
TTATTGTTTTTTAAATTATTAGTTCTTTAGGTTCATAAGCATCCCACAACTTTTTTCATTCTCATGGATCCGATCAATGGAACCAATAACGACGTGATGGACACATCTCATTTCCAAATAAACCCATGTACAAAGTAGATCCCATAGACAGTTACATAAAAAACACAAGATCCTAGTGATAGAGGATCCCATTATAGATCATCGTAGAGGATCCTAGGATGAAAGGAGACCACACATAAATTGTTACAATGTCATAGAAAAAGCAGAGGACCCAGTTGTGATAGAAAAAGTAGAGGAGCTAGTTATGATAGAGGATACTCCTCATGGAGCTCTCATGAGATGGTGCAAAGAGCCTCAATGGATCCTAGGAGGAAAGGAGCTCATATAAAGATTGAGAAAAATGTGATAAAGTGGGCATGAGACCCAATAGTGATAGATGAGACACTCTATTAAGCACTCATGATGGGGATGGCATCAAAATAATAAGGAAAATTGTATGCTTCAATTCCATTTTTCATTGTATATGTACCTCCTCCTCTCCATTACTAGAAAGGAAGATGTTATCACAAAATCTGACCTTGATAGGTTGTTGATCAAGTAGACTCTAAGTAACTATTTCAAACCAGACTTTTAGTTGAGGCTTAGCCTCCTCAACCTGAGAGGGTTCTCTCACTAGGTTTAATATTTTGAATTAAGGATTAGATGGCTAACTCTAGGAATAAATTGGATAAACGTGTATAACTGGTTGAATTATTAATCAAAAAACATCCATTGGGCTATGGAGTCAAGGTATGTTTCAACAAAACATAAAAAATAGCTTAACATGGAAGTCAGGGAATTTCAGAGTTTTAGATGTATCAAAAAAACAGAAACACAGTGAATAAAACATAGTTTATAAACATATGAAGGAAGTTAGAGCATTTTCCAATGAGTTATAAGTAACATATGTTCATACCACTAAAAATAGGTAGATGAGGAAATCCATAGGAAGATCAAACACCAAAAACTCTTTCTGAATCCTAAGTAGTACAACCAATATTTGTATTAAGATGAAAACACAGTTTGCTACAATAACAAAGTTTTCTTGATAATGAAAAAATCCCAAACCTTAGCATTTCAACCTCGTGTCTCTTATAGAGTCATCATTACACTCTTGGATTCTGTTATCCATCATGAAGAGAATTCAAATTTCTTAGATTAACATCTATTTACTCCTAAAATAGACTATTAATTACATTTGATAGTTAATTGTCTCTTCTAGAAGTCCTAATACAAATAGGAGTAAAGCTCCTTGTTATGTCTAAACAACCTTATCTAGAGATTAAATAATATCTCTGGCAGTTGTTCCTCCATATCTTCGACCTTGATGATGCCTGCAATCTTGTTATGTTAGCATGTTGGTTCATGTCTTACTTGCCCTACAAAACATGTTTCCTATAATTTAGCCTTTTCCTTCTTGATGATCTTCGAACCCTTTTTTCTGGCAATGTTGACCTTTTGAGATAAGTGACATGTGTTTTCACCTCCATGGAACCATACCTTTCCACCTGTATAGAAACCAAGCCTTTGAAAAAGTAAAAGGAGAGATGGTACGACTGTGCCACAAAATGAGCAGTTGTTTTCGTAGCGTAGAATTTGTATCTTTGTAAACCTCTCTCAATGATCCAATTTCTTTTTCCTTGAGACTTGGAGTTTCATTTGTGAACCATTTCTAACCACCACCAGCAACCAAATTTGTAAATGAAGCTTGTTTACCCTTCGAAACCCTTATAAAATGTTCAAAAATGCACCTACAACAATTACATAACGCGCTACGAAACTGCTGTGTATATCCTTTTTACACAGTCTTTTCATAGTCTTCAGATTTTAAGAATATTTACAACCTTTTAATGATTTCCTTAATGTTAATAAAATTTAACAATCAAAATAGGTCAAGTTTACAATGTCTTAAAAAAGTGATGTCTTTCCCAAAAAAAAAATTGTATTAAGGATTTGTCACTTACTATTCTTGTTCTACCTCTGCTGTAGCTGACTTTCAGATTTTGTCAACTGAATTTCAAGATATTTAATCTGCCTCTTCAACCTTCTGTTAGTAGCCCTTAAATTAACATTTATCCTTCTCACAAATTTAGCCTCTTTGATTGCAGTAAGAGTCTAGGTAAAATACTATGCTTCACTGCTGACTGTTTTAGGTTTTGAAACTCTTTCAAGCTCCCACGGAGCCTTAATTCTGTTGAAGCTTATCTTCTCAACAACATGTGCTCTTGCTTTCTTCTTAAGTTTAGCAATTTCAAGGTTAGCTAGTCTCAAATTTTCTTTAATTCCTTCATAACTACTTTTTTCTCTTTGAGTGTTGAAAACTCCATTTCTCTCACCTTCAGGCATTGGTGATGAAAGGTCTATGGACTCCCCATAAACATTTGAAACTTCTTCAGATTTATCTAACTCCACATCCAGCCCTTGCAACTTTTTTGAATTCCTAGTTAGAGGCGTTCTGGGCTTGAACACAAACTCTGGAATTTCATCATTAAAATCCAGCTTTTTGGAAGACTTGATTTTCTTAGATTTCCCTTCATCTAAACTTATAAAATCTTCTTGAACTAAAGGAGATTCCTCAATTTCAATAGCTTGTAAAATTTTATTCAAATTACCCTTTAAACTTGGATCTTCTTCTGGAACCACAGTTTTTCCCTTTTCCTTTTCCATTTGACTTCTAGTCAATCTTTTATGGGCTGATCTACTGGTCGACTGTTCCTGTACTGTTTCACTAACTTTACTTGTCTTATTTTGTGGGGGTTGAGGGGTTTCTTGAATAATCATTGATGTTTTAATCTTTGGCTCTTTCACTTTTTTTCTAGGCTTTAACTTGACAAATCTTTTTGATCTTGTCTCTGCAGGGTCATTGGTTTCTGATGATGATTTTTCTTTGGCCCTAGGGCTAACACCTTCTCCTTGTGTTTCCACCCCAAATCCACACAAAAACAAAAATGTAGACCATTTTTTGTTTATCCTATGAAGTTCGTGTAAAACAATCAATTTAACTAGACCATGATGGAAAAGCAAAGTTTCACAGTATTGAGCTTTCATCTACACTTTATCTGCCATCTTAGCTAAACTTCGAAACAAGAAGAAAGGCAAATCCAAAGAAATCATTACAGTAAAATGCAACAAGAGTTTGAAATGATAAGAATATACTTTATGGTATCTTCCCTCATAGGTGAAGTACCTTTGAATATTGTAGAGAAAATTAGCATAGGTGTTCTTGATATAGCTTCTTGGCACTTCTTTAGTTAAATCTGTCTCTTCAAACCCTGGCTTCAGAAAATTTTTACAATGTTCCATCTCAAACCTGAAATTTTTGAACAACCTTTCTTCTCCCCTTGGAATCTTTGTCATTGATGATATAATTTCAAGGGAAATAGTCAAGTTTAGGAGACCAACCTTTGTATTCAAACCTATGAAATGAAGAGAAAACTCTTTTGTCACTTGATTATGACCTCCCTGCAATTTCTCACTGAATTTACAACATCCTGCCTTCTTGAAGGCCTCCTCAACTGACTTATCTTTGGTTAGAGCCTCTATGCTTTTAGGCTATGTCCTTAAGCAGTGGCCTGACCTGTGATTCTTTCTTTCCTCTATCATACTTTCCTTCAAATTATTGTGTTCTTTTTGAAAACCTATAACCAACAACTTTGCTTGATTTTAGATTAAACTGCCTCTCTTGATAAACTGCCTCGCTTGATGAATGAAAGAGAAGATTTGGTTTTTGTTTACCATGAGCTTACCATTCAAAAGAGAATATGCATCATGTGTTTCTTACATGACACAATAAAACCAAGACAAGCTCCTTTCAAATTTGAATATGACATAAGACAAATGACCTCAAATGAATGTTATGATGGCTATGAATGGTTGCATGTGTGAGAAAAGACTCGTGGCTGACACCTAATCATGAGTGATTAACGGAATTTTGGTGGATTTGATAACTGACAAGACATGTTACGAATACCCAATTTCGTAGCACACTTAATGCAATTTCGGGGTTTTGCGCTATGAAATGAGCAGTGTTTTCATAGCACAAAAGCAATTTTTTACACTATCTGTGCTACGAAAACGTGGTTTCATGGCTTAATCATACAAAATTTCAAAATTATCAAAAATTTGACTCTCTAAACATGGTATGAGATTGTCAAGGTGTGAAATAAGGCTTTTAGACTTTATTTTGTGAATGGAAATGAGACTCTAACCCTATCACTTGACACCTAAAAACTTAACATGACTTCACACCTATGTAAAAACTATGACTAGGAACAAAGCAAACTGTCCAAGTTTGGAAAAAAAAATTATAGTGATAACAGAAGAGACAAGCGTACTCCTTCCTCTTATCTCTTCATAAAGTTTATTACCTATCTAAATTTCAAAAGCAATAGTTTTATTTGAATTGTTAGTCTTGATCTTGAAAAAACATTCTCAACTATTATTAATGGAGTCAATGGATTTTAGTTTATATATATAAATTACCTTGTCACAATCCATCTCGATAATTCCACTACTATATCTGAGGAAACCACGGATTGCAGCACATATAATTACTTCTTATAGTAGTGTAATGACATCCCATCAAAGAATTTGATTATTTTATTTTGGCATCTAGGTTTCACTTAAATATTTCTAACATCAAATGCATTTGTTGGTTGCAGTATATGTTTAACTATTGATCCAACATTATTATGTCAATCCAGGGTTTCTAAAATTCAAGATGCAGCACCATATATTCTATAGAAGACTCCACAAACCTGTAAAACTAATCCCTACTCTGTTTTAAAGACTAGTTATTTCACACCTTCAAGTTCCTACAAACATTAATCAATGCCCTATTCTAATTGTGAAATAAACTACAACTTATTAGAAAGAAAACCTTATCTACTAGCCATGTCGAGATCTGAGAATTGAATTTCAACTCAACTGAGCAACTTCAATGTAAAGATTCTCTTAATAAACTAGAGAGGAAAAGAGTCAAAATCTTCGGCAACCTTCACATTGTAAAAGGACTGTAAAATTAACTCTTCATTCCACTATAATATTCCCTTTTCTTGATACGGTCAAAATGGTCAGAATTTTCCCATGGTATATTCCCATGGTATTTTCCTTCATTTTTCTAGGGAAAATAATAAAATAAGGTTTCTAGAGAGACCATGAAGCCTATAAAAGGAGATAGGAGCTAGGCATTTGGATCATTCTGAGTTTATCTATCTTATTGTGTTTTTTCTTGAGAACTTGGCATGGCCAATTCTAGTTTGATCGCAGGGATGAAAACCCTATGGGTGTGATTTGTATGGTGGATCCATGCAGGGTCCACAATTGTGCTTCAGTGTCTTGATTTCTCCTTTGATGGGCAACCTTGCATGCCATTGGCAAGGGTTTTTATTTTATCATTCTGACATATATTATTTTCATAAATTAATTAAATAAAGTGGCTACATTTTTCTTTCTAGATCCCTTATGTGTTCGGTGTTTTGTTGAAGGTATTTTATTAGAACACTAAAATATCCAAATTTGTTGATTATTTAGCTGTTTGGGATCTTAGAGTGGTATTAGAGTTGGGCATCCTTCCAGCTTGAGGGATTTTTGTTTGAAAGATTGTCGTAACCTCGGTGGAATTTTTTCTCAGCCTTGTTGATAGTCTCTATCTTTGGTGGTATCTGGATCACCCTAGTTGGTCTCTTACTTTCAGTTAATTTTGAATTTTTTCCTACTGCCAGTTCGAGAAACTAATCTTGATCTATATTGGTGATATAAAAAATTTCGGTTTTGGCGTTGATCATTTTCTGGGGCTAGAGGGCATTGGTTTCTTTGGTTTATCTATAGGGGCTAGGATAATATTTCATTATGAAGGTCGGAAGGGCACTACTTTGGCTATATATTGTTCCCACTGGTTTGCTGCAGGTTAGAGAGATCATCAATCAAATCCATATCATTTCGTCAGAGAATCCATATTATATTTGCACCTACACGCATCATTTAATTCGTAATTTTGTTAGTGCCTTTGTTGCGGGCAAGATCTAGGATTTGTATACAGGAATATTTTCTTAAAGTTCAAGATCTTCCAGATATAGAGACTGATTCTCTCATTTAGAAAGTTATTTATGATTTAAGAATTTTTTATATATTTCAGAGAACAAATTTGGTAATCAAAGGGCCAATATCGTAAAATCAATTATCAGAGAAGTCTTGGAAACAAAGCCATGAAATTAGATTTGTAAGAGGTCAAGGTTGTTTTCTTCCAATTCAATCATTATTAGATAAGGAGGCTTGGATCTTCTACCATAATATTTTCCCATATGTCAAGATCTAGTATTTTATTGGGGGTTGAGTCTACGAAGGCCGATATTTTCTCTTCTCGAGGATTGGGTGTATTTCAGTTTAAAATATTGAGAGTCATGTTTTTTTCAGAGATCAAATCCATTCCTAACTCACGCAGTTGAAGATGTATCATTATGTTATTTCATTGAGTTTGTTCTGCAATTCTAGACTCAAAGATCAATTGATCTATTCAAGATCGAGTTTTTTTTAGCTCAGATCTATGGCTACACGTATGTTGTTTGAGGGCTGAGGGATTTGGGGTCTTGATCTACCATTTACAAGATAAATTTGAGTGCATTAAAAAAGTGATCGAGATATAATATAGGGTAATTATCTGAGGGTCGAATAAATTTTATTAGTTTCACAATCCATGGTGTTTGAATGCCAAATACTCTACTATTATCAAGCCAAGAGTATATTAGTGGATATTAAATCTATCTAAGTGTCATTGGTTACAGGGATTCCAGCTGAGCCAGAAATTTCATAGACTAGGAAATTGCAAGACCAAGCTCCCGTGAAAGGTTAAGGTTAGCCATATTGCTATCAGTTGGAGGATGAATTAACTAGGGCCAAGAAAATTTTTGGTCTAAAATTTAATTTGTATGGGGTTCCATGAAATACAAAAGAAATATTTCCATTTATAAGGCGCTCTGATTTTCTGGAAGTGTGTGATTTAATTAGATCACACTGAGAATGGTATAGGTGTCACCATATTATATGAAGACCAAGTGATAATCAAGGAATTGAATTACAACCTGGATTGAAAGTGCAGAAGTGTCCTCAGACACACAACTTTATTGATCAAGCAAAAAGATTACATAGCAAATTACAGGAGTTTACACACGTAAACTCACACTCTCACATTATCTCATTACACATTACAATGAAAATAGGAAACTAACCTATTTATAAGCTCTATGATCTAACTTAATCTAGTCATGGATCACTTGGAAAATAAACAAGTGTCCATTTACAATAAATGAGCTTCTAACCAAACTACTAACTTTTCTCCTAACTTAGAGCCTAGGAAACGACTCTTTTCTAGAGTCCTAATTTTTAATAACAAATTTCTAATTCTAATATCTCACAAATATATTAAATATTCTATAATAATTATTATTAATTTAATATCTTAAATTAATAATTATTTTATTCAAATACTAACCTATGATAAAAATTATTTTTGGATCATCTAACATTCCCCCCTATGATCCAAAGATACATTACAACAGATACCAAGTTCATCCCTGAACTTAGTAAACTTTATTCTACCAAGAGGTTTTGTGAAAATGTTGGAGGTCTGATCTTCTGAAGGGCAAAACACTGGCTTGATGACATCCTTTGCAATGAGAGATCTGATATGATGATACTTGGTATCCACATGATTTGTATTTGAATGAAAAATTGGATTCTTGGCAAGCTTTATTGCTGATTGATTGTCGATGAATAATGAAGTAGCTTCTGCTGGAGGAATCCCCAAGTCCTGTAAAACTCGACGTAACCAAACAATCTCACATGCTTCTTCCCATGCTGAAATGTACTCTGCTTCTGCTGAAGAAGTGGCCACTGTAGTTTTCTTCTTGCAACTCCAGGAAACTGCAGCTGACCCCATGTTCATTAAGTAACCTGAGGTTGATGCCCTATCATCAATACTGCTAGCAAAGTCGGAATCTGAAAATCCACCAAGTACAAAATTTTTAGTCTTTTTGTAAAGAAGACCAAAATCTTTTGTTCCTTGGAAATATTGAAGAGTTCTTTTAGCTGCATTCCAGTGGCTGTCTATTGGATCATCAGATTCACTATGATGAAAACCAACTTTGCGAAGGTATTCATCCATTTTGGCATACCAAGTGCAGGGAGCTTGTTTTAATCCATATAAATCTTTCATTAATTTTCAAACTTTATGTTCTTGCCCTTTAACTTCAAACCCTGGTGGTTGTGTCATGTATACATCTTCTTGTAAGTCCCCATTCAGAAAAGCACTTTTGACATCCATTTGATGAAATTTCCACCCTTTCTGAGCTGCTAAGGCAAGTGTAAGGTGGATGGTGTTCCATTTGGCTGTGGGAGCAAAGGTCTCCTCATAATCGATCCCTTCCTGCTGCGCAAATCATTTAGCAACAAGGCGTGCTTTATACTTGTCAAGATCACCATTTTGCTTGTACTTAATTTGATAAACCCATTTGCATCCAATAGGTTTAACATGCTGAGGACAATCAACAAGTTTCCAAGTGTTGTTGTCTTGAATTGCCTGATATTCATCAACCATTGCTTGTTGCCATGCTTTATGTTTTACTGCCTCTTGAAAATAAGAAGGTTCAGTAAAATAATTTTCTATTAAAGAAAAATTGCCTTCATTTCGTTTTGATGCCCTTGTTCCTGTTTTGTTTTGTTCATTAGTCCTTACATATTTCAAGAGTTGAACTGCCCATTTTGGAAGTTGTTGCTCACTTGTTTGAGGTTCTAAGAAGTCTCCATCATTTTAGAGGGGATTAATGTAAACTGATGTTCGTCGTTCAGGTGGTGAATCTGGAGAATCACTATCAGAAGAACTGCTGCTGGTTGGAGACGCTGATGAACTGCTAGAAGACCCAGTTGAAGTAGTTGGAATGGATGACTCATCTTCAGAGCAAGGGAAATCAAGTTCATACCAATTTGGTGAAGCTGGTTGACTTTGTATATTTCCTTTCCTTTTACTGCCTTTAGTTTCTAACTTGTAAAGAATACTTTCGATTTCTTCAGCACTCTTACTCTCTGTTTCATCAAAAATGACATCCCCGCTCACAATAAATTTTCCATTTGTCAAAAGACGATATCCTTTCTTTTCATCTGAATAGCCAATCATGGTGCATTTTAAACTTCTTGAATCAAGCTTAGTTCTCTTTTCTTTGGGAACTAAGGCATAACATATGGATCCAAAAACTCGAAGATGTTTGACTTTAGGTTTGAAACCAAACCAAGCTTCATAAGGGGTGATTCCTTCTAACGAAGTAGTTGGAGATCTGTTTCTTAGATAGACAGCTGTATGGATTTCTTCTGCCCAATATTTTGATCTTAACCCTTTGAAAGTTAACATGGATCTCGCCATGCCTAACAATGTACGATTCATCCTTTCTACGACTCCATTTTGCTGTGGAGTGTAAACATTTGTAAGATGTCTTCTGATGCCATTTTCACTGCAATAAGTTTTGAATTCATTTGAGTTGAATTCTCCCCCATTATATGTCTTGAGAGTACCTATCTTTTCTTTGACTTCATTTTCAACAAGTTGTCGAAAAATTTTAAATTTCTCAAATTCTTCTGACTTGTTTTTCAAAAAGTAAACCCAGGTCATTCTACTGAAATCATCAATAAATAGCAAGAAATATTTGCAACCACCTAATGAGGGTTGAAGTGGACCACACACATCACTGTGAACTAGTTGCAGTAGCCTGTTTGCACGCCATGTACTTGTTGGAAAACTTTCTCGACTCTGTTTGCCATAAATGCAAGCTTCACATTTTGAATTTTCTTTGTTGAAAGTCGGAAGTCCTTTAACCATCCCTTGTTTCTGCAATTGAGAAAGACTGTCAAAATTCAAATGTCCATATCCTACATGCCATAATATTATAGGTGAAATTCCTGTAGTAACTGCCCCTGCAAAATCAGAATGCCTTGGAATAACTGTTCCTTTCATCCTTAACAGTTTTCCTTCTTCATATCCTGTCATCACTGTTTGAAAGTTCTGTTTGACTGAATTAATCTTAACTAAGCCATCTTCCATAATTATTTGATGTCCTGCTTGTCGAATCATGACCAAAGACAACAATTTTTTCTTAAAGGTGGGAACATACCACACATTGGAAATCAATTTTTCTCCAATGTCAGGGAGAAAAACTTTGACTGCACCTTTTCCATAAGGCGTATGTTTTGTATCATCTGCTAGAAATATGGAATTAAGATGACACTCTTGAAAATTCCAAAAGAAATCTCGTCTACAGGTCATGTGTTGAGTCGCTCTTGAATCCAAAATCCAAGCATCTTCATAATCACTCTTAACATAAGAGGAAAGTTGGATTGCTGGTGAAGAAGTGAAGACATATTCTAAGTCATTATCATCTTGATCTTGATCATTTTCAAACTGTGCTGAACGCTGTTGAAACTTAGAAATTTTATTGATAGATGTGCGACAATCTGAAGCATAGTGACCAACTCTGTTACATCGCCTGCAAACAACTTGACTCAAATCAGTGCCTCTTCCTTGAGACTGTCCTCTACCTTGAGATTTTCCTCGACCTCTGCTTTGTCCTCGGTTTTGAGATTGTCCTCTTCCTGGATTCTGTCCTATGCCTTGCTGTGATCCTCTGTTTTGATTGTTTCCTCTGCCTTGAGAATTGTTTCTGCCTGAATTTGAGCCTCTGTTGGAGTTGTTTCCTCTGTGTTGACTGCGACCATGACCTTGCACTGCTTGATTTTGATTAAAATTACCTTTGCCTTTGTTTTTGGAATTGTCAGCTGGGGAGTTGCTAGTACTGGCTTCTGTAAGAAAGACATCTTCACCAACTTTCTTTTTCTTCCCAAAATTTTTATCATGTTGAGTCAACATTTCGCAGAGCTCATCAAAATTTAGCTTTTCTAACTTTCCAGTGAGCTGTAAAGTTTCTAAAAAATGTGTGTAGGAAGAAGGATGCCCAGCAATTAAAATTGTGACCATAAAACTATCATCAAATTCTTGAAAACTAGCATTAACAATTTCTTGCTTAATATTCTTAAGTCTGAAGACGTATTCAAGAATATCTCCGTCTTCAGTCAATTTTTGATGCAACAATTTTAATTGTAGATCAACTCTTTTTGATTGAGGCTGAGTATCAAACAACTCTTTAAAATTTCTCAAAGCAGACAATGCATCTTTAGCATTTTCGATATGGACATACATTTCATCATTGACAGAGGATTTAATGAGAGCTAATGCTTTGGCGTTTTTAACTTCCCATTTTGCTAGCGCAGCTGCATCTATAGGTTTATTTGGCTTTACATCTCCATCACAAATATCATTCCATAGTTCATTATAAACAAGAGTGCTTTCGATGAGGCGTTGCCATGTTTTGTAAAATTTTGAGCCTTCAAGCTTGTCAGAATCAGAAAAGAAATTAATCAACTTAGACATTGTAGTGTTAAGACTTCACACCATGAATCAAGATCCAAAATATCAAGATGCGCAACACAACAGCAACACACGACGCAAAAAAAAAAACGAACTATCGGGGCTTGGCCTTGACCCTCGAATAGTCGTCGAAACAGGAGAAAATTGACTGAGCTTTGCACTTTGCTCTAGTCAATTTCTCAAATTTTTACAAGGCAACTTTCAAAATTTGAATTTTTTTACAATGGTGCTTTTGCACAATCTGGTAAAAAAAAAATTACCCCCCCTCAAAGTAAAATTACTTTGAGTCACACTGTCACTCCATAAACAAATTTACAAAACAAAAAAACTCCTTATTACTCCAAAAAACAATAACCTTATTACTCCAATTACAATGCTCCAAAAAAAAATTCTACTTATTCCTCCATATTAAAATATGCTTTTAATTGCAAATCACAATTAAAAATTTTAAAAACACTCCAATTAAAAAAAAATATTAATAACTCCTTTGCAATTAAAATCACATTAAACGCAGTAGTCGATGCTATTGATATGATGATATGACTTTCGGACTTGCTGGTTCATACACCCGTGCAAAACGCTGGTTCATACCGTTCAACACTGGAACGTTGGAATCAATCAAATCTGATGCCACATCCGTTCAACGCTGGAAAGATGGTTCATATCCGTTCAACGCTGGGGCTGTTATCAACACATCCGTTCAACACATCCATTCAAAATCGATCTTGCAGATTTCAAAACGCTGGTTCATAATAGATTATTCAAAATCGATTTTGCATATTTCAAAACGCTCTTCTTAACGCCTTTAAAACACTGGTTTGAAGCCTTTCAAACGCCGGATTGAAGCAGAAACACACTCCTCATCTTTGTCTTACTCACAACTTTCTTCTGCGGCTAAAAATATATTCTGAATGGATTAACGCTGATAGAGAAAATATGCAGATTAACGCTGAATGGATTAACGCTATGATGCTGAATGGATTAATGCAGAAAATATATTCTAAATGGATTAACATAGAAACCCATACCAATTGATGCAGAAACCCATACCCATACCAATCGATGCCAATTAAAATGCTGCAGTTCAACGCCTTTCAAACGTTGGAATGAAATTCGATGCCAATTAAAACGCTTCAACAAAATCAGAAGTCGATGCTTCAGAAAGTGCAGACAATACCAATTTAAAACGCTGTCGATGGAAATCAAAAACACTATTGAGTGCTGCTGTGCAGAACGCTGAACCGATGCCAGAATGCTCGATGCTGGTTCTATTCATAAAAATGCTATTTCAAACGATGTCAAACACAGAAAATGGGCTGAACGCTGGTTATTAATCAATGCAGATATCAACGCTGGTTATTGCTGGACTGAACGCTGGTTATTAAAATGTTTGAAGCTCTGTTTGAACGCTTCAAAATATTTTAAATCGATTTGCAGAATCCACAAGAATTTCATATATTTTCATTAATGGTCCTTTAAATCGATTTGCAGAATCGATTTTTTTATGAAAGGAATTTAAAAAAAAAAAAAAATATACAGTGCTGTCTCTTTTTTTGTTTTTATTCACTCAAAAAATTTGAAAAGTCACACAGATTTTCATTTGCTGCTTTTTAAAAAATGATTTTAGAATTTTCAGATCTAAAATCAATAAAAAATTTTGCAAATTTCATACCAATCTTTTGCTGATCACTTCAACGGAGTTGAGTTTTCCACAATCTGATAGAGCTGGAATCTCCTCCTCACAGCATTACCATGGCTCTGATACCACATGAAAGTGCAGAAGTGTCCTCAGACACACAACTTTATTGATCAAGCAAAAAGATTACAGGGCAAATTGCAGGAGTTTACACACGTTAACTCACTCTCACATTCTCTCATTACACATTACAATGAAAATAGGAAACTAACCTATTTATAAGCTCTATGCTCTAACTTAATCTAGGTATGGATCAATTGGAAAATAAACAAGTGTCCATTTACAATAAATGAGCTTCTAACCACTCTACTAACTTCACTCCTAACTTAGAGCCTAGGAAATGACTCTTTTCTAGAGTCCTAATTTTTATTAACAAATTTCTAATTCTAAATATCTCACAAATATATTAAATATTCTAGAATAATAATTATTAATTTAATATCTTAAATTAATAATTATTTTATTCAAATACTATAACCTATGATAAAAATTATTTTTGGATCATCTAACATGGGAAGTGTGGGGGTTACTGTTGATTACAAGGACTTGGTGAGCTTGGCTCTCCTTGGGCTTCTGAAGATTTGGCACTCCTATCAGGACTCTATCAATGGTCGGGAGAAATTGCCAGGATGGGAGCGACTTTGGTCGGATCTTGTGCAAGATGAGATAAGGTGAAGTACCAGGGATGGATCTTCATCAAAGAACTAAGATGAAGAAAATTGTGCTTTGGCTACCAAAGCAAGGAAGGGGAAGAGCATGAATAATGCTTCTCAATCCAGTGCGAAAGGGAAGAAGCAGGACATGTCCAAGGTGAAGTGCTTTCATTGTCACCAACACGGACATTACGCCACTAATTGTCCACAGAAGAAGAAAAATAAGCAGGCTGCTGGATCTGCAACTGGAGAGGCCTTAGCCTCATAGTTTGAGCTGGATTTTTTGCTGATTGCGTGCTTGGTCTCAAGTATGATGGGTCAGTGTGGTTTCTTGACATTGGTGCATCTTTTCATATGACCGTAGAAAAATATTTGTTTACTGATCTGGATGAGAAAGATCTTGGAGTGCACATCGAGATGGGCGATGATGGTAGATACAGTGCGACCGGTATTGGTACCATTTCCTTTGAGAGGGAGTCTGGTAAACCCTTCGTATTGAAGGAAGTGATGCATGTTCCAGGATTGAAGAAGAATCTTATCTCTGTGTCCATGTTATAAGACAAGGGATATGATGTTGTCTTTAGCGAGGGAAAGGCTTTCCTACGCAGTAAGGCAACTGGTGCAACCCGGAGGATAGGGGTTCGAGTTAAGAGCCTTTATTAGTTGCAGGTAGATGGCTGTGCAACAATGGCAGGCAAGGAAGAAGGAGTGGTGAGACGGGATGATGGGGAGCTGTGGCACAGGAGATTGGGCCACCTTCACCATGGTGCTTTGAAAATTTTGCAGCAGATTTCTACCGGGCTTCCCAAAGGTACACTTGCACAGTTAGATCAGTGCAAGGGATGTACTTTGGGAAAATTTGTGAAAGACACCTTTCACGAGAAGGATAGTAGCGCCACGATGATCCTTGAGAGAATTCACAAAGACGTGTGTGGACCTTTCTCAGCAGCTTCGACAACAAAGCACAGGTACTATGTGATATTTGTTGATGATTTTTCTCGTAAGTGCTGGATCTTCTTCATGCAAAAGAAGAGCGAGAAATACTCAAAGTTATGTGAGTTCAAAGCACTGTTTGAGAAAGAACTGAGGAAGCAGGTGAAGGCTCTTAGGAGCAAAAATGGTGGTGAATTCATCTCTGGCGAGTTCAAGGACTTTTGTAGCGCAGAAGGAATTCGAAGAGAGCTCATAGCACCTCATAACCCACAGCAGAATGGGGTTGCTGAGTGAAAGAAAAGAATGATTATGGGTGTTGCACGGGCGATGTTACATGATCAGGGCCTTCCCATACACTTGTGGGCTGAGGCATGCAATACTATGGTTTATGCGCAAAACCGTTGTCCTCACAGGATACTTGGCATGAGTACACCCGAGGAGGCGTTTTCTGGTAAGAGGCCTGATATTTCCCATTTGAGGATTTTTGGTTCACATGCTTACATTCATGTGATGAAGGATGCCAAGAAGAATCTAGAGCCGACTGCAGAGGTTGGGATATTTGTGGGGTACACTGATACACCCCACAACTATCGTGTGTATTTGCCAGACAGTCACAAGACTGTTTTGCGACGGGATATCAAATTTCAAGAGGAGAAAGCCATGAAGTGTTCGCTTGAGAGGGAGCCACACTTGCATGTAGATGAGGAGCTATTAGTTTCTAAGGATGAGCCTCAGGATGTGGATCATCCACAACAGAAGGTTCATGGAGTGGAAGAGACCACTCATGCAGCGCCAACCATCAGAGGGTGGAAGCGCACTACAGAAGCTGAGCGACTGGCTCAAGATGCAGAGAGGATTTTAGGAGAACCTACATCACAGCGCAGACAGAGACAGTCACCTGACTGGTATATTGGATACATGGCTCTTATGAGAAAGTGTATCATGACAGAGCCATCCTCTTTCGAGGAAGATGTGGAGTATCCCGCATGGGTAGATGCCATGGTGGAAGAGTATGATTCGATTTTCAGAAACAGTGCATGGGAGATTGTCCCAAGGCCGGAAGGGAAATCAGTGCTAGGTTCGAGATGGATCTACAAAGTGAAGCAAGCAGCTGACGGAAGTGTGAAGAAGTACAAGGCAAGATTTGTTGCCCAAGGCTTCTAACAGATTGAGGGGATCAATTATGAGGAAACCTTTGCACTTGTCGCAAGGTATTCTTCCATACAGACGATTGTTGCTCTCTCAGCGTAGATGGGGTGGCAAATTCATCAGATGGATGTGAAGACTACATTCCTCAACAGAGTGATTGAGGAGGAGGTGTACATAGAGCAGCCCAAAGGTCTCAAGATCTTCAGCAGCGAGTCGCATGTGTGCAGGCTCAAGAGAGCACTGTATGGGTTGAAACAAGCTCCTCGTGCTTGGTACACATGGATACACAGTTATTTCACCGGACTTGGATTCTCCAAGAGTGAGGCGGATCTGAACCTATACTAGATTGTGGTGGAGGGTAAGTTGCTTATCATTGTACTTTATGTAGATGATTTGATTTTGACGGGTGATGAACTGTTGATACACTCATGCAAGGCTGATCTTGCAAAGGAGTTTGAGATGAAGGACTTGGGCCTCCTTCATTATTTCCTGGGATTGGAAATTTGGTAGCCCAGTGATGGACTGTTTGTTTATCAAGGAAATTATGCCTGGGAGATACTGGAGAAGTTCAACATGCATGGCTGCAAGCCTGTTGATACTCCTCTTCCTAGTGGTTGGAGGAAGGAGGATGCTACATCGGCGAATGTAGTGGATGCCACTGTTTACCGACAGTTGGTGGGGTCGCTTATGTATCTGGTCAATACATGACCCGACATATGCTATGCTATTAACCAGCTTTCACAAGCTATGGTTAAGCCTACCAAGCTCTTTTGGAAGGCAGACAAGCATGTATTGAGATATCTCAGAGGCACATCGGGATATGGATTATGGTATAGACAGATAGATGAGGTGAAGCTGTGTGGCTTCATGGATGCAGATTGGGCAAGGAGCCCAACGGACAGAAAGAGCACATATGGAGGGATTTTCAGTATCGGGTCGACAACATTTTTTAGGTACAGTAGGAAGCAGAGATCTGTGGCACTCAGTTCAGCAAAGGCTGAGTATATGGCAACGAGTTTGGCTGAATGTGAGGCTATATGGATGAGGAAGATCTTGGTCAGGTTGTTCGGTTCACACTTAGATCCTACTGTGATATATTGTGATAATCAGAGTTGAATCAAACTCTCGGTTAATGCAGTTGTTCATGATATATTTAAACACATTGACATCCGGTATCATCATATCAGAGATTGTGTGCAGCGGAAGATCATGTTACTTTCATACATTCCCACGGAGGATCAGGATGCTGATATCTTGACGAAGGCGCTAACCAGGAGTAAATTCGAATACCACAGAGGCATGATAGGGGTGGCAGATCATCCTTATCTTGTTGAGAGGGAGTATTGAGATTGCAACAAGATGATGAGCTTAGTGGAAAGAAGTTGCCTTCACTAAGTGGGCCCGCAGGCTATTTTTGGCGCAAAGTCTATTTTTAGAGTATGTATATTTTTAGACATGTCGATCATATTCTATGAGTTGCAGGATGCTATTTTTGGATGGTTTTTCAAGTTGGAAAAATATATGGACTTCTATTTTTAGACATATTGGGCATAATCTATTTTTAGATTGCCAGTCTAAAAATAGATATGTCGAATATTAATAGCTCTTAATAATATTTTGACTATAAACATTATCTTATTCTCTTGGAGCACTTTAGTTAAGTGCAGAGATGTGGCACAAGAGCTGATAGAAGGAATTACGCTATTCCTAAGGGTTGAGTGGAGCTATTGCATGGAGACTTCAGTTAGAACTCATGTAAGAGAGTTTGGTGGAGTTGATTGAGGAATTTAATGGAGTTGTGTTTAGTTTAACTGAGTTAAACATAGTTGAGCTAGTTGTATCTTGTCTAATTGATTGATACACTAGTGAGAGTGGTGTGAATTAATTATTAATTAACTCACTAATTATAAAATCTTTAATCAACTAAAGAATACATCAGTTAACTTCAGTGCATGGACAGTTTCAGTGGAGACCAGTGAAGAGGTAGGTGAAAGAGCAGTGTGACTATCAATTGTGACTATACTGGTGCATGAGTTTGCACCACACATTGTTGGAGATTCCAATGAGGATTGCGTAGTACAAGATAGGTGGTTAGAAGTTAATTATGAGCCATTATTTAGCATGGATTTCACAGTAGAGGCAGGCTATCAGGTGGCAAAGATTGGAGCATGTGATTTGCTAGATCGGGCTTGATCAGTGTGTAGCAATTGGATATTGTACTGAGAGCTTGTGAGGAGCTTTGTATAATGAGTGTTACATGATCTCTATGACATATAATATACATATAGTTGTGATTTTTCAGCTTTAATCTTTCCCATAAAATACTATGTTCATATGTGTGATTGTTTATGGTTTTAATGTGCGCATGCGATTGTTTTTATTTCCACAATTAATGATCAATGGTAGAAGAGATTTTGTATTGTGCATGAAGTTAAAATAGTGTGTGATCAGGAGAATATTGGCAGATAACATATCAGTTATCAAATTTTTTCATTGTATTAGAGCGATATTAATCATTGGAGCAATTGCAAAACATTGAAGCAGTTGAGTTTTGAGCTGGTGGAATTCGAATTTGCAGCAGTGTTTTCTTGGTGTCGAAGTTGAGATGTCTTTCAACGGATTGCGATTGGAGTATGCCCTTGAGGGAAGCTCGAATTATATTGCATCGAAGGATAGGATGGAGGCAGTGCTGGATGAAAATGGGTTGTGTTGATTATGTCAGCATTCTATTAAAATTTGGACAAGCAATCTCTCTTAAACCTTGCAAACCCACCCTTTTTACCCTGAGAAATTTGTTTTCTGCTCATCGTTGCCTTCTCCCAGTCTCAAAACTGCATAAATGGGCCGAAATCCCACATTATAACATATTTAAGGCCTAGCCCCTACACCTTTTTCTCCACATGACCGAAAGCCAAAACTGAGTACTATTCATGAAGGCACTTATCACATACATAGATCGGGCACGTTTATAACCATCGATCTGTGCAAATCCGACGGCATTCGAAAGTCTTCATCATGCCTATGGCCCACTCCGTTCATTGCCCGAATCACTTGTCCACCATCTGTTTAAACCACAGATCAACGGCTCACAGTACACCCGTCCCCGGTGGTCCCCGCGCCGCGCACTGTGCGAAACCCGACTGGTTTCTATCGCACTTCTTTTGGGCAGTAGGCGGTATTTTATTTTTCGGAGCGATTCCATACATTGTCTTCCGCATGTCTCCATGTACGGCTCCAAAACCACCCTCCATCACGCATTATCATTCGTCCGTAGAAACGGCGCGATATCCACGAGAGCTGTCCGATCTGGGGCGATCCATCCAACGGTAGTCGCTCCACGAAGCTGCACGGGTGTTAATCCAAGTCAATAGTGCCCCTGGCCCACCATTTCATCACCATCCGACTCGTTTTCAACCATCGATCTCCTCTAGAGATCGGATGGTCCAGATCAATTGATCGTCCTCCACGTGTTTTCCCGCCACATCATCATTCCACGCGTTCTTGTCGCGTTTTTCTCTGTCTCCCTTATGCATTTCATTCAAAGGCCCAAGTGTCATGTTTTAGAATTCCGCCAACTTCCACCATGACTATCTAGTCACGCTGCATTTTACTCCACCCTGCATTGTTCCACCATTTCGTCACATCCGCCATCCCCATGCATGGTTTTCCTAACGAGTTTGCGGGTTTTTGTAGGGTTACAGCGGTGGAAAACTGCCATGATTTGCAGTCTCTATTACTATAATAGAGAGCACATCAAAGTACCATTTTTTCAGAGGCTGTAATTATGAAGAAAGGCCTGGGGAGGTATATCAACAAGACTTCCATTAAAGAAGCAGGGTTAAAATCTATCAAACCCTCCAGAGTCATTCAAATCACAGATTGTGCAGATGGAGATATTAATGGAGCAGCGTAGAAATATCAGTGAATGATCGAGGAATTCAACGATCAAAATTGAAGGTCTTAAAACTTAATTCAGGGTTTAGAAGGCAAAGGGTACCATTCGCAGAAAACAATACTCTAAAGCTTTCTTTTCAGCACCATTTTCTTTCAGGAAAGGACAGAATGTTTATGTGATTTTACTTCTTTGCCGTGTTCCCGAAGAGATTTCTACCCAGTGCATTTATTTCAGCAAGCAGGCAGCAGAGTACAAACAGAATTACAAAGTCATCGAGCAGTATGGGCGTGCACGTTTCTGCCATCTTGTTTTAGTGAGGCAAATTAAATGTTCATCACATACTCCCTTTTCGAGCTTTCTTGTTCTGCTATAAAGCTCCCGAAGAACAGATGATTTGGGGTTCCAGATTTTATCAGAAAATTATGCAGGGAAAGGATTTTTGTATACATTTTTTTGAACTCTTGTATGAAGGCTCAGAGCCCATAGGGTCTCAGTGAGGAGGTGTTCCATCTGTTAAGAGGATTTTGGTCTTTGGTATTTCACAGTTTGTAAGTTTCTCTTATATGTGTTATTTTAATAGATCATTTCATTTCATCCATCTTTCCTATATCATGTTTCCGGAATGCGAGTGGCTCACTGATTTTTGGTATGGATTTATCCTAGTTGATACCCATGCTCGGATTAGTCAAGCGCTTTAAGTATGGCTCATGCATGATATTCTGTTCCACTATTCATCTAAACTGTATTTCTGCTATATTAGTTTCTTTGGGAGGGTGTTTTTAAAACGCTATTATCATGTATGGATTCTTAAATTGGTAAGCCCATTACATGGTGGTATTATGTATCTAGATATCAACTCAATGACAACTAATATTCTCTCAATATTTCATTCACTACATACACCTTCTGATAATTTATTTCTGTGAGGTATTTCTGAATTGGCCCACTTTACAGTAAGCTATCTCTGAATTTTCTGTTGCTTTTATATTGGAGTTTTGCATGTTGCCTCTGCAGTATTCCTTTCTATGTGTCAGTTTCTGAAGGTCTTGGTCCCATTCAGATTAATATTCCCTGATTTTCAGGAAATAGAATGAGAGATTTTTATTGATAACTTCCTCTGTTATACCATATGGTCCTTGCTGATATAAGATGTCCTAGGCACTGGTCTTTCACAACTCAAGGCTGTCTCTAGGAGCGACAACATATTTTTGGCGCCGTTGCCGGGGAACGAAGTTGAGAAAATTTAAATCCTTAGGCGTCGACAAAATCTACTTCACTCTTCAAGTAGGTGAGTATGAAGAGTTGAGAGTTGTAGATCCCTCACCTTGGTGTCGTTGCCGGGGAACGAAGTTGAGAAAATTTAAATCCCTGGGCCTCGAAAAAATCTAATTCACTCTTCAAGTAGGTGAGTATGAAGATTTGAGAGTTGTAGATCCCTCACCTTGGTGACTCCACATTTGTTATTTGATAAATCTATTTGCAGTCCTGGCTCCTCGTAAGCCACACCTGAGGTCAAATACGTCTCAGCCAAAGTCACCTTCAGTGTCTGACCCTGAAAATATCATACACAAATTAAATTGGAGGGAAAGAAAATAAGTCCACTCTGAAATCCCTGAATTTTCTACAGAAAAATTTCCATCCTCTTCTTCTCAAGTAGCTCAAGTGCTAGTTCCCGACTCCACTGTGGGAGATACCGATTATTATTTAGATAGTACACCCCGAGGAGGTGTCAGAAATAAAGATAATTTTCACCCTACTCCTGAGGTCGAAGAGGTTAAAGAAGTCACTAAAGTATCTGCTATTAACATACCGTTGTTCCCCTCAACACCTCAGCCTGCTGTTCATTATATTCCTATTGTTATTCATACTCCACTTCCACCTCCTCCTCCTCCTGTTAATCATCAAACTATTGCACTACCTCCACCCCCTCCAATGGCCAATGTTCCAGGGTTTTTTCTAAATAAATATGCCCCTCTGGCATTACCCCATTGTTGAATGATATGCCACAGGATTATTTGAAGATTTTACCCCGATTCAATGGGGAAAACGAGATTGATGCTCAAAAAAATCTTTAGGTCTTCTGTGCTTTTGCAAAATTTTTTAATGTGGAACATTTAGATGTGGTCTTAAGGCTGTTTGTCCAATCTCTTGATGGTGAAGCTCGAAAATGGTTTAAGACATTGGAAAACCATTCTGTTACCTCTTGGGAAATAATGGAAGATACTTTCCTCGGGAAATGGGGAGAGAAGAAAGACCATAGACATTGTCTTACTGAGTTTAATACACTCAAGAAAAGACATAATGAAGGGGTGTCAGAATTTATCAAGAGATTTAATAAATTGTATTTGAGTCTTCCTTCTGATATGAAACCACATCAAACTACTGCTAAAGTTGTTTTTGTAGTAGCCTTTGATTCAGAATTTGGTTTCTCTCTCAGAGAAAGAAAGCCTGCTACTCTGGATGATGCTCAGACAGATGCACTAGAGTTGGAAGCAAAGTTTGCCTCCACCGGTAAATCAGAGAGAAAATCTGAACAAGATACTAAAAGAAGGGGCAAGGAGGAGGTATATACCTCCTACCAAGATAGAGACTCAGCTAATGACAGAATTGAAGAAATGAGAAAAATGATTAAGAACCTTTCTGGTAAACTGGTCAAGCTTGAATTGGAAGCCAAGAATTCAGCCTCCAAGAATTTCCACAATGCTCCAAACAGAGGTTACAATCCTCAGTATAGGAAGCCACCCCTACAAATATTGCCAAGGCAAACAAAGGAGTAGCAGGATCAAGTACCACACCCATTGTACTTGGAAGGTCCAGTAGATGATCCTACTGAAGACATTGCTTATGGATTGGAGGATGCAAATATTTCTTTTTCAAACAGTGATGGAGAAGAATGCCCCTTGCAAGGAAGTAATAGCACCAAGTGCCCATTGCAAGAAGAAGAAAAGGCCAGAGACACAGAGGACGCAGAAATTGATCATTATTGTAAACAATTTTCTGATTTCATGCAATCACAATGCAATAGAAGATATGATCTCAAATATTCTAGGAAGAGGACTCGTACTCAAGATCAAGAAGAAGAGCTATCCTAGAAGGAAGAGTCTGTTGAGAAGGAGTCTACAATGCAGAAAGTCACAGACAAAGGTAAGGGCCCTCTAAACAAACCTTTGCAGTCTAATGATCAAATTCCTTCTTCTTCAAAAGTAGTCATTCCTCCTAATACCAAGTCTGTGTCAAAAGAAGTCAAACCCTTAGCTGAAAATAAAGAGTCAAAAGAGGTTGTAATAGAAAAATATTCTCCTGTTTTCAGTTTGCAAAAGGAACTTGAAAAAGTCAAAATCCCAGTTCCCTTGACTGAACTATTAAAACAACCTGCATATCAATCCCAAGTCACCTCTTTTATGATCCCTCCAGAAACTGCACTCACCCCAGATAGTCTCAAACTTCAAGAAGAAAGACCCATGGTTGTCTTTGGTCCACATGTTGAGGAATTAGATGCTTCTACTCCTCCCTTTTATGTATCTCTAGTGATTCATGACCTGCTATTACATAACTATATGTTAGATTCTGGAGCTTCCCATAATCTACTACCTTTGTCAGTCATGGAACAACTAGGATTACAAATCACCCGTCCATACAAAGACCTCTATTCATTTGATTCCAAAAGAGTTAAATGCCTAGGGATGATCAAGGATTTGGTGGTCAATTTGGCCCAAATCCCAGCAAAAAGTGTGGTAATGGACATCGTGGTGGCTGACATCCCAGCTCGCTTTGGCATGTTGATGTCAAGAACCTGGGGAAAAAAAAATTGGTGGGTCAATTAAGTTGGATTTAACATATGCCACTATTCCAGTTTTCGGTGGCCAAGAGAGGAGGTTGTACAGGGAAACTAGATTTGTCAAGATGGTGACTAAGGCTGAAAACTCTGTTAATTCACCAGTCTACAGTAAAGAAGGAGATTTCTCATGCTTAATGCTGGAAGAAGATCAGGATTATGCTCATGAACCATCCTTCTGCCAGATCAAGACTGAGCAGCCCTCTGAGAGCAATGAAGCAGGAATCTGGACGCTTCATTTTGATGGAGCAAATTCAAGAGAAGGTAATGGAGCTAGAATACTATTGATTTCTCCTACAGGAAAATGGGTCCCATTTTCCTTCAAGCTAGAATATGAAGCTACTAATAATGTGGCTGAATATGAAGCACTTCTGTTAGGATTGAAGACAACTAGGAGCATGAACATACAAAGTTTAAAAGTTCTGGGAGATTCAGAACTGGTGGTTAGACAAGTCAGAAATCAGTGTCAAACCAAACATCCTCGGCTTAGGACTTACAGGAATGAAGTTTGGGACATGGTGGAAAATTTCTTCTTGGAATTAAATATCCAGTTCATGCCCCGAGAACAGAATAGGATGGCTGATTCCCTTGCTGTGGCTGCCAGTACATTTCGTTCACCTCAGAACCCTTTTTTAAGATATGAAGTTGAGGTTCGTTATCGACCATCAATCCGAGATAACATCAAGCACTGGCAGGTATTTGAGGATGAGAAGAAGATGAAGAAATTCCTGGAAACAATAGGGGAATTCTACAATATGGAGATTGATGTTGATGAGGAAGAGGAGTCTAAAGACACTTCAGAAAGAAATTGGGAGAAGAAAATGGCAGGTAATAAAGTGTTGCAATTGAAGGGAAACATTATACCTAGAGGGCTGGTGCTTCTAGAAATATTATTTGAAAAGAATGATGTCCCACTACAGCTGAGAAAAATGATAGAGGAAGATCAGGTAGAAGACCTGAATCTTGGTACTGATGCTGACCCCAAAATTGTAAAATTATCCAAGAAAGTACTAGAGGAATATAAAAAGCTATACTAGAAATTATTTCAGTATTACAGAGATGTGTTTGCATGGTCCTATCAGGACTTCAAAACTTTTGATATCAGTATAATGCAAAATAAAATTCCACTAAAGGGGGATGCAAAACCTCACAAGCAGAAGCTCAGACAAATAAATCCCCTGCTGCTTCTCTCTATTGAGAAGGAAATTAAGAAGCTGTTAAAGGCCAAAATAATTGTACCATTGAGGTACTCTGAATGGGTGGCAAACCTAGTCCCTGTCCGGAAGAATAATGGAGAAATAAGGCTGTGTGTGGATTTCAGAAATTTAAACAGAGCATCCTTAAAGGATAATTATTCACTACCTAAGATGGATCACATCCTGCAGAAAATGGTGGGAGCTTCTAGGATGTCAATGATGGATGGATTCTCTGGTTATAACCAGGTGGCTATACTTCCAGAAGATCAAAAGAAGACTGCTTTCACCACACCATGGGGTACATTTATGTATGCCAGGATGCCTTTTGGATTGATTAATGCAGGGGCCACTTTTTAGAGGGCCATGGACATTGCTTTTGTTGGGGAGCAAGATAAATTTCTGGTAGTCTACCTCGATGATATCACTGTATTTTCAAAGAATGATACTGAGCACATTGAGTATCTGCGTAGAACCTTTGAGAAATGCAAAAGGTATGGTCTCTCCCTAAACCCTCAGAAGTCTTTATTTGCATTAGAAGAGGGTAAAATTTTGGGACACATTATGACTAAAGATGGGGTGAAGATAGATCCGAAGAGGATTGAGGTTATAAATGGTATTTCCCTTCCTAGAAATAAGAAGGAAGTATAGGTGTTCCTAGGGCGCATCAATTTCTTGAGAAGGTTTATTCCTAACTATGCTGAAATAGTTAGACATATAACTGACATGCTGAAGAAATATAATGAAGTTAAATGGTCCCAGGAATCACCAGAGGCATTTACCAGAATAAAAAATGCTTTTCCAGAAGCCCCTGTGCTAGTTGGACCAGATTATGCTAAACCTTTCTTGATATTTTCTTTTGCATCACCTCATACAGTAGCAGGAGTTTTATTGCAGAAAAATGAGGAAGGGTACGAGCAGCCCATTGCCTTCTTCAGTCAGGTGCTCCATGATGCAGAATTAAAGTATAACATATTAGAAAAGCAAGCATACACCCTAGTGAAATCCCTCAAAACATTCCGCATATATATCTTGCAGTCCCATATCACTGCATTTGTGCCTGCAGCTACTGTAAAAGATATTCTTATTTAGGGGGATAGTGAAGGAAAAAGGGGGAAGTGGATTGCCAAGATACAAGAATATGACTTAGACATCCGCCCTACTAAGCTGATCAAAGGACAGGGGCTTGCCAAGATCTTATCTGAATCAAGCTATCAGGCTTTGCATATAAACTTGTCCATAATAACAGGTGAGGAATCTGAGGAGAAAGAAGAGCGACAGGGAATTGGGGTAGCTACTCCGGAAACACATATAAAGTACTCACCAGTCAGTGGTACAAAGAGATAGTAGAATATCTCCTCACACTCAGCTGCCCTCCAAGCTATGATAAGGCTAGATACAGAACACTAAGATTTAAATCACAGAAGTACATAGTCGCCAATGGCTGGCTATACTGGCGAGATCCCTCAGGCATCCTACTCCTGTGTCTCACAGAGGATGAGGTAGAGAATATAATGGCTAAATTTCATGAAGGGATCTGTGGGGGTCATTACAACTGGAGGGCCACTGCTCACAAAATCCTGAAGGCTGGTTTCTACTGGCCCAAGATTTTCGGAGATTTTTTTGGCCGGGTTAGAGCCTGTGAGAAGTGTCAGAAATTTGCTGAAAGGCAGAAGTTGGCACCTCTGCCCACGATTCCCGTGCACGTGGAAGAGCCATTCAGGCAATGGAGAATTGATTTCATAGGTGAAATACATCCTCCATCAAGTGGTCAACATAAATGGATATTAACTGCCATTGATTATTTCACAAAATGGGTGGAAGCCATACCTGCAAGGAACGCCACGGATATTGTAATAATAAAATTCATGGAAGAAAACATCATATCCAGGTTTGGCTGCCCTGCCAGAATAGTGACTGATAATGCACAGGCCTTCAAGTCTGCAAAGTTTGCGAATTTCTGTCAATAGTATAACATTACACTAAGCCACTATATAGCCTATTATCCACAAGGAAATGCCTTGGAAAAATCTTCCAATAAAACCCTGGTGAGGGCACTGAAGAAGGCTATAAATGAAAACCAGAAAAATTGGGATTCCCAGTTGAAATTTGCTTTGTGGGCCAATAGAATTACTAGCAAGAGGGCAACTGGGAAATCCCCATATGAATTAGTATATGGGAGGGCAGAAGTATTCCCTATACAGTTAGCCCTACCAATAGCCCGATTCATGCAAGAAATTCATGAAGAGCCTGATGATATGACCAGGAGAATAAATCAGTTGGTGGAATTGGATGAAACACTCAATCAGGTAAATCAAAGGTTGCCTGAATATCAAGAGAAGATGAAATACATTTTTGATCAGCATGCCAAGGAAAAGAATTTGCAGATTGGTGATTTAGTGCTCAAGTGGGATATCTGGAGGGCTGAAAAAGGAAAACATGGTAAATTCGACCCGATTTGGTTTGGTCCTTTCAAAATTGTGGACTAGGGAGGTAACAATACTTTCACGCTGGAGAATTTACAAGGTGACTTGCTTGACGCCCCTGTAAATGGTCAGTTTCTTAAACCCTACTTCCGGTTCTAATTCAGGACAAGATAGCCTGATGTATTATACTGTATCTTAGTTTCCTGTTTTCTCCCTTGTTTGAATAATGTGGGTGTTGTGATGAATTATGAAAAAGAAAAGTAGAAGTGTTGAAGAGCAGAGTTCGCACAAACGATTATCAGGTGGTCTGCGAAGTTCCCGACATGCTCAGGGATGAACGTGTCAGCCCCAGGTGGAGCCAATGTTGATCATGTCAGCATTATATTAAAATTTGGACAAGCAATCTCGCTTAAACCTTGCAAACCCAACGTTTTTACCCTGAGAAATCCATTTTCTGCTCATCGTTGCCTTCTCCTAGTCTCAAAACTGCATAAATGGGCCGAAATACCACATTATAACATATTTAAGGCCTAGCCCCTACACCTTTTTCTCCACATGACCGGAAGCCAAAACCGAGTGCTAGTCATGAAGGCGCTTATCACATACATAGATCGGGCACGTTTATAACGATGGGTCTGTACGGTCAAGCAGAAGCATTAACGAGTCTTCGCCATGCTGGCAGCCCTCTTGTTCATCGCCACGAATGTTATCGTCATCCGTTTAAACCATAGATCAATGGCTCACAGTACACCCGTCCCCGGTGGTCCCCGCACTGCACACTGTGCAAAACCCGCCCGGTTTCTGTCGCACTGCTTTTGGGCAGTAGGCGGTATTTTATTTTTCAAAGCGATTCCATACATTATTTGCTGCGTGTCTCCATGTACAGCTCCAAAACCACCCTCCATTGTGCGTTATCATTTGTCCATAGACACGATGCGATATCCATGAGAGCCGTCCGATCTAGGGCAATCCATCCGACGGTAGTTGCTCCACAAAGCTGCACGGGTGTTAATCCAAGTCAATAGTGCCCCTGGCCCACCATTTCATCGCCCTCTGACGCGTTTTCAACCATCGATATCCTCCAGAGATCAGATGGATCAGATCAATTGCTCGTCCTCCACGTGTTTTCCCACCACATCATCATTCCACGCGTTCTTGTTGCGTTTTTCTCCGTCTCCCTTATGCATTTCATTCAAAGGCCCAAGTGTCATGTTTTAGCATTCCGCCAACTTCCACCATGACTATCTTCTACAGTCACACTGCATTTTCCACCACCCTGCATTGTTCCACCATTTCGTCACATCCGCCATCCCTATGGATGGTTTTGCTAACGAGTTTGCAGGTTTTTGCAGGGTTACAACGGTGGAAAACTGCCATGATTTGCAGTCTCTGTTACTATAATAGAGAGCACATCAAAGTAACATTTTTTCAGAGGCTGTAATTATGGAGAAAGGCCTGGGGAGGTATATCGACAAGACTTCCATTAAAGAAGCAGGGTTAAAATCTATCAAACCCTCCAAAGTCATTCAAAGCACAGATTGTGCAGATGGAGATATTAATGGAACAACAGAGAAATATCAGTGAATGATCGAGGAATTCAACGATTAGCATTGAAGGTCTTAAAACTTAATTCAGGGTTTAGAAGGCAAAGGGTACCATTCGCAGAAAACAATACTCTAAAGCTTTCTTTTCAGCACCATTTTTTTTTAGGAAAGGACAGAATGTTTATGTGATTTTACTTCTTTGCCGTGTTCCTGAAGAGATTTCTACCCTGTGCATTTATTTCAGCAAGAAGGCAGCAGAGTACAAACAACATTACAAATTCATCGAGCAGTATGGGCGTGCACATTTCCGCCATCTTGTTTTAATGAGGCAAATTAAATGTTCATCACCTACTCCCTTTCCGAGCTTTCTTGTTCTGCTATAAAGCTCCCGAAGAACAGATGATTTGGGGTTCCATATTTTATCAGAAAATTATCCAGGGAAAGGATTTTTGTATACATTTTGTTGAACTCTTTTATGAAGGCTCAGAGCCCATAGGGTCTCAGTGAGGAGGAGTTCCATCTGTTAAGAGGATTTTGGTCTTTGGTATTTCACAGTTTGTAACTTTCTCTTATATGTGTTATTTTAATAGATCATTTCATTTCATCCCTCTTTCCTGTATCATATTTCTGGAATGCGAGTGGCTCACTGATTTTTGGTATGGATTTATCCTAGTTGATACCCATGCTCGAATTAGTCAAGCGCTTTAAATATGGCTCAGGCATGATATTCTATTCCACTATTCATCTAAACTGTATTTATGCTATATTAGTTTCTTTGGGAGGGTGTTTTTAAAACGCTATTATCATGTATGGATTCTTAAATTGGTAAGCCCATTACATGGTGGTATTGTGTATCTGGATATCAGCTCAATGACAACTAATATTCTCTCAATATTTCATTCACTACATACACCTTCTGATAATTTATTTCTATGAGGTATTTCTAAATTGGCCCTCTTTACAGTAAGCTGTCTCTAAATTGTCTATTGCTTTTATATTGGAGTTTTACATGTTACCTCTGCAGTATTCCTTTCTATGTGTTAGTTTCTGAAGGTCTTGGTCCCATTCAGATTAATATTCCCCGATTTTTAGGAAATAGCATCAGAGCTTTTTATTGATAACTTCCTTTGTTATACCATATGCTCCTTGCTGATATAATATGTCATAGGCACTGGTCTTTCCCAACTGAAGGCTGTCTCTAGGAGCGAAAACAGGTTGAAGGAGTTCATAGATGAAAAAATTCCAAAACCTGCTTCTAGCGATGCTGTCGTACTTGACGCATGGCAAAAGAAGACAACAAAGTGTCGAAGGATTCTGTTGGAAGGTGTGAGGGATGACATAGTGTCCAACCTTCATGGTAAAACTTCTCAATTCTTGATGTGGAAAGCTTTGACAGATTTATTTCAAAGTAAGAGTGACCAGAGGAAGTTTGCGCTCAAGGATAAACTTAGGAACGTAAAAATGGAGAAAGGCGACAATATGCCCAAGTACCTCACGAAGTTCATCCAATGTAGGGATGAGCTGGGAAGTGTGGGGGTTACTGTTGATGACGAGGATTTGGTATGCTTGGCTCACCTCAGGCTTCCAAAGAGTTGGCACTCCTATCAGGACTCTGTCAATGGTCGGGAGAAATTGCCAGGATGGGAGCGACTTTGGTTGGATCTTTTGCAAGAGCAGATAAGGCGAAGTACCAGGGACAGATCTTCATCAAAGAACTCAGATGAAGAAAATTGCGCTTTGGCTACCAAAGTAAGGAAGGAGAAGAGAAAGAAGAATGCTTCTCAATCTGGTGCCAAAGGCAAGAAGCAGGACATGTCCAAGGTGAAGTGCTTTCACTGTCACCAACACAGACATTACACCACTAATTGTCCACAAAAGAAGAAAAATAAGCAGGCTGCTGGATCTGCAGCTGGAGAGGCCTTAGCCTCGCAGTTTGAGTTGGATTTTTTTCTGATTGCATGCTTGGTCTCAAGTATGATGGGTTCTGTGTGGTTTCTTGACAGTGGTGCATCTTTTCATATGACCGGAGACAAAGATTTGTGTACTGATCTGGATGAGAAAGATCTTGGAGTGCACATCGAGATGGGCGATGATGGTAGATACAGTGTGACCAGTATCGGTACCATTTCCTTTGAGAGGGAGTCTGGTAAACCGTTCGTATTAAAGGAAGTGATGAATGTTCTAGGATTGAAGAAGAATCTTATCTCTATGGCCATGTTAGAAGACAAGGGATATGATGTTTTCTTTAGTGAGGGAAAGGCTTTCTGTAGTAATGAGAAAAATGGGTAAAACTAGGGATAGTTGGGTTAAGGAAATTTTATGTCGATTCCCATGATCGATGGCTCGCAACAATATGATAGTTGGAGTGGTGGCCGGGGATGGTGGCGGTAGCCTAGGATATTGGGCCACCTTCACCATAGAGCTTTGAAAATTTTGCAGTAGATTTCTACCGGGCTTCCCAAAGGTACACTTGTGCAGTCAGATCAGTGCAAGGGATGTACTTTGGGAAAAATTTTGAAAGCCACCTTTCACGAGAAGGATAGTTACGCCACGATGATCGCTTGAGAGAATTCCCTGCAGAGCCGTGTGTGGACCTTTCTGGGTAACCCGATAGCAAAGAAGCACGAATTGCCCAAAGTTTTGTTGATGATTTTTCTCGTAAGTGTTGGATCTTCTTCATGCAGAAGAAGAGCAAGACATACTCAAAGTTCTATGAGTTCAAGGCACTAGTTGAGAAAGAATTGGGGAAGCAGGTGAAGGCTCTTAGGAGCGACAATGGTAGTGAATTCATCTCTGGCGAGTTCAAGGACTTTTGAAACGCAGAAGGAATTCGAAGAGAGCTCATAGCACCTCATAACCCACAGCAGAATGGGGTTGCTGGGCGAAAGAATAGAATGATCGTGGGTGCTGCACGGGCAATGTTGCATGATCAGGGCCTTCCCATACACTTGTGGGCTGAGGCATGCAATACTGCGGTTTATGTGCAAAACCATTTTCCTCACAAGATACTTGGCATGAGTACACCCGAGGAGGCGTTTTCTGGTAAGAAGCTTGATATTTCCCATTTGAGGATTTTTGGTTCACCTGTTTACATTCATGTGACGAAGGATGCCAGGAAGAAGCTGGAGCCGACTACAGAGGTTGGGATATTTGTGGGGTACACTGATACACCCCACAACTATCGTGTGTATTTTCCAGACATTCACAAGACTGTTGTGCGACGGGATATCAAATTTCATGGGGAGAAAGCCATGAAGTGTTCTCTTGAGAGGGAGACACACTTGCATGTAGATGAGGAGCTATTAGTTCCTAAGGATGAGCCTCAGGATGTGGATCAGCTACAACAGCAGGTTCATGGAGTGGAAGAGACCACTCATGCAGTGCCAACCATCAGAGGGCAGAAGCGCATTACAGAAGCTGAGCGACTGGCTCAAGATGCAGAGAGGATTGTAGGAGCACCTACATCGCGCAGACAAAGACAGTCACCTAACTAGTATACTGGATACATGGCTCTTATGAGAAAGTGTATTGTGATAGAGCCATCCTCTTTCGAGGAAGCTGTGGAGGATCTTGCATGGGTAGATACCATGGTGGAGGAGTATGATTCGATTTTCAGAAACAATGCATGAGAGATTGTCCCAAGGCCGGAAGGGAAAGTAGTGGTAGGTTTGAGATGGATCTACAAAGTGAAGCAAGCAACTGACGGGAGTGTGTAGAAGTACAAGGTAAGATTTGTTGCTCGAGGATTCTCATGGATTGAGGGGATCGATTAAGAAGAAACCTTTGCACCTATCGCAAGGTATTCTTCCATACGGACGATTCTTGCTCTCTCAACACAGATGGGGTGGCACATTCATCAGATGGATGTGAAGACTGCATTCCTCCATGGAGTGATTGAGGAGGAGGTGTACATAGAGCAGCTCGAAGGTTTCAAGATCTTCAGCAGCGAGTTTCATGTGTGCAGGCTCAAGAGAGCGCTATATGGGTTGAAACAAGAACCTCGTGCTTGGTACACACAGATAGACAGTTATTTCACCGGACTTGGATTCTCCAAGAGTGAGGCGGATCCGAACCTATACCAGATTTTGGTGGAGGGTAATTGCTGATAATTGTACTTTATGTAGATGATTTGATTTTGACGGGTGATGAACTATTGATACACTCATGCAAGGCTGATCTTGCAAAGGAGTTTGAGATTAAGGACTTGGGACTCCTTCATTATTTCTTGGGATTGGAAATTTGGTAGCGCATTGATGGACTGTTTGTTTCTCAAGGAAAGTATGCCCAGGAGATACTTGAGAAGTTCAAAATGCATGGTTGCAAGCCTATTGATACTCCTCTTCCTGGTGGTTGGAGGAAGGAGGATGCTACATCGGTGAATGTAGTGGATGCCACTGTTTACCGACAGTTGGTGGGGTCGCTTATGTATCTGGCCAATACACGACCCAACATATGCTATGCTATTAGCCAGCTTTCAAAAGCTATGGTTAAGCCTACCAAGCTCTTTTAGAAGGCAGGAAAGCATGTATTGAGATATCTCATAGGCACATTGGGATATGGATTATGGTATAGACAGATGGATGAGGTGACGCTGTGTGGTTTGACAGATGTAGATTGGGCAGGGAGCCTAATAGACAGAAAGAGCACATCTGGAGTGATTTTTAGTATCGGGTTGACAACAGTTTCTTGGTACAGCAAGAAGTAGACATCCATGGCACTCAGTTCAGTAGAGGCCGAGTATATGGCAGCGATTTTGGCTGCATGCGAGGCTATATGGATGAGGAAGATCCTGGTTGGGTTTTTCGGTTCACACTTAGATCCTACTGTGATATATTGTGATAATCAAAGTTGCATCAAATTCTCAGTTAATCCAATATTTCATGATATATATAAACACATTGACATCTGGTATCATCATATCAGAGATTATGTGCAGTGGAAGATCATGTTACTTTCATACATTCCCACGGAGGATCAGGATGCTGATATCTTGACGAAGGCGCTCACCAGGAGAAAATTAGAATACCACAGAGGTAGGATAGGGGTGGCAGATAATCCTTATCTTGTTGAGAGGGAGTGTTGAGATTGAAAAAAGATGATGATATTAGTGGAAAGAAGTTGCCTTCACTAAGTGGGCCCGCAGGCTATTTTTGGCGCAAAGTCTAATTTTAGACTATGTCTATTTTTAGACATGTTGATCATATTTTATGAGTTGCAGGATGCTATTTGTGGATGGTTGGTCAAGTTGGAAAAATAGATGGAATTCTACTTTTCGACATATTGGGCGGAATCTATTTTTAGATTGCCAGTCTAAAAATAGATATGTCGAATATTATTAGCTCTTAATAATATTTGGACTATAAACATTATCTTATTCTCTTGGAGCACTTCAGTTAAGTGCACAGATGTGGCACAGGAGCTGACAGAAGGAATTACGCTATTCCTAAGGGTTAAGTGGAGCTATTGCATGGATAATTCAGTTAGAACTCATGTGACAGAGTTTGGACGTGGAGTTGATTGAGGAAGCTAATGGAGTTGTGTTCAGTTTAACTAATCTAAACATAGTTGAGCTAGTTGTATCTAGTCTAACTGATTGATACACTAGTGAGAGTGGTGTGAATTAATTATTAATTAATTCATTAATTATAAACTCATTAATCAACTAAAGAATACATCAGTTAACTTCAGTGCATGGACAGTTTCAGTGGAGACCAGTGAAGAGGTAGGTGAAAGAGCAGTGTGAATATCAGTTGTGACTATACTGGTGCATGAGTTTGCACCACACATTGATGGAGATGCCAATGAGGATTGCATAGTACAATCCAGGTGGTTCGAAGTTAATTATGAGCCATTCTTCAGTAGGGATTGCGTAGTAGAGGCAGGCTATCAGGTGGCAGATATTGGAGCATGTGATTTGCTAGATCGGGCTTGATTAGTGTGTAGCAATTGGAGATTGTACTGAGAGCTTGTGAGTAGCTTTGTATAATGATTGTTACATGATCTCTATGACATATAATATACACATATTTGGGGGTTTTCAGCTTTAAGCTTTTCCATAAAATACTGTGTTCATATGTGTGATTGTTTATGGTTTTAATGTGTGCATGCGATTGTTTTTATTTCCGCAATTAATGATAAATGGTAGAAGAGATTCTGTATTGTGCATGAAGTTAAAATAGTGTGTGAACAGGAGAATCTTGGTGGATAACATATCAGTTATTAAATTTCTACACAGGGGTGGTTGCAGTGGATGTTTGGGAGGTGATTTCTTCAGTGGAGGAGCCATTATTTCATCCAAAGGATCTATTGGAGAAGAGATGTAGGTTTCTACATCAGATTCAGCCATATCTTCTCATTTCTTTTGTTTCAACATACCTTCAACCCTAAGGCTGCAACTCACATTGGCACATTGTGTGCATTTTCCGGAAACCCTCTTGGGTCGTCTTGGAAAGTTGATCTAGTGCCTAGATCTATATGTGTAGTATCTATTGTGGCCTATATCAATATTTTTATATCATTGTATGATCTCCATTTGTAGTTATGATTAGTATGAATGCGCTTTAGCAGCTCTCTGGAATTTTTTATTGTAGCAGCAACTCATATTTGGGAGTGACTATTTATGGGGGGCTTGTTTCTTCATTTCATACGATTTATGCCTCACTATTTTGTACTGATTTGATGTTATTATACATAATTTTATGGCTCCATATTGATCTCCAATATGGATGTGTTGATTTACCCTGCTATTTCTAGTTTTATGCACTATATCCCTACTTTTCCCTTTTGGGAATACTACAGTGGTATCAAAGCATAGTCTTGGCTCAGCCTGTGGATCTCATAATTATGCTATTAGGAGAATAAGAAGAAGGATAAAGAGATTAGAATGATGGAAGGAATGAATTTTATCTCATCTCTTTTCAGATCTAAGAGGGACCTCACCAAGGAGGTCAAGCAAAGAAAAGTGGAGAAAATCAATGAAACCACACTAGGGTTTCAAGATGAGGGAGGACCATGCACTTCCTATCAGCAGAAGAGAAAACCGGCATCGCATAGAGCTCCAAAGCAATACACTAAGAGGTTTTATTTTGAATAAGAAGACAAAAGGCATATAGATGGAGGACACTTGGATCATGAGATTCCAAGTGAGTATCTTGGAGAATATAGATCTCAATCAAGAGCTTTCAAGGAGAATCTAACTTTCCCACAGTTAATTCAGCTTAAAGAAGAAATGATCACTTGCAGCTATGGAAGGAGGAAGCACAATAGATTTCTATTGTCTACATTTGATGGGTCAACCACATGCATAGAAAATTCTTGGGGAATGAAGTTGGATGCATTCTTCCTACGACATCCAGTAGCAGAAAGAGAAGCTATTGAGATTGCAGTGTTGCACTTTGAGGGTGAAGCAAACATTTGGTGGTTCAGCCATTTGAGCCATGAAAGAGTGACTACATATGAAGATTTTACTCAAAATTTGATCAAGAGGTTTGAAAAAAGAAATTAGAGGAGAAAATTCCACCAACACTTGTTGTAGGAGCACTTGCATCGGGAGAAAGAACAGTTGCACCTTTGCAAAGTGGTCTTGATCTCTTGACATATAGAGTTCCATGCACTATTCTGGAGATGCATGAGGAGGAGGAGAGTTATACCAGAACTGATGCAACCATAGAGGAGCAACCACCATCATCAGTAGTTGGGGAAGTCATCACACTGGAGGAAGGAACCCTTGTAGCAATACAAGATGTTCCCAAGAAAAACCAAGGTATGCAAATGTTTCCACTTTCTATTATTTCAGCATATCTTATGGAGAGTTGTGGGAATATGCCATTGGATGACCTAGGGTCAAGATACACTGCTGATTTGGAGCAGCAAACTATCACTACGCTAAGGAGCCTTGATTTTCTCAAGGATTAGATGTACATTCATCCTAGTGTGTCATTGTTGAGTTGCACACAACTCTTGGGGTTGGAGTGTATAATTTTGGAGGATAGGATGAGCATTGTCCTAAAAAATCCAATGCAGAACTATATGTTCAACATTGAGCATGAGCATGAGACAACAAATTCACCATTATGGAGATCAGTAGCGCTGTCATGGAGCAATAGTGATGGGTTGAGGGCCCAACCATTATTGGAGAATTCCAATGACCTTTCTACATGTATAGCAGAGGATAGGCAGATGGTTGATGAGAGACATCTTATCTTTCATTGTTATGATGGATCTTTCTTGATGAACATTTCACAACTCAATGAGAAGATTTTGCCTTCAGCATACTTGGATCCTTATGGATTCAACATGGTCATTGATGAGTGGTCTTCATTTGGAGATCTCCAGGAGATTTCATTTCAACATCCCATGAAATGTAAAGATAGAAATATGATTTGGGAGGATGGTATTCTCCATTGGAGGGATACCTATTTTGAGCATGATAGTAGACACTCACCATTGGTTGGATGGGTGATGTTGATGAGCAAGAGGTTGGAGAGCCGGTTGCAAATCTATGACACAGGGCAACAGGAGGTAAGGCTGCGCTGGCTACTCTTGAAAGAGTTTGGTCAGTATGTGACATATCCTACCTTGAAGGGTATGTTGGTGGTTGGGAATTGGCATGGCACTTACATCATATGGCAGCAAGTAGTTTGGGTGCATTATTATGATATGACATTCTTCATGTCAAACATCATGTTTTCACCTCATGATTTGTATGATGGAGGTGTGAGGAGGTAGCAAGAGATATTGTTGCTTTGGCTACTCTTGGGAGAGTATGGGCTGAATTTCTCCCATACTTTGCAGAGTGTTTCAGGAGAAAGGGATGGCACAATCAAAGTTCGAAGGGGTTACCTTTCAACATTGAAGGCTTAGGAGGTACTTCCGCATAAGAAGGAGGCTCCCACACATAGCAGCATGATGGTGGATGACTTTGGCATAAGGCATGTCAAAGAATGGAGTCATGGAGTGGAAAGAGCCTTATCACCAATGCCAACAATGTTGTCACTTGGGAGTATATATCTCTTGATGGGGTGTTCCAGGGGAAGTATGCATCCCTTCATTTTGCAGACCTTTATGAAGAGATTCTCATGGGAGGAATCATCCATGGAACTCACTTTCAGCCTACTCACAATGCATGGTAAGAAATGAATTTCTGTACTTATTGATCATTTCATAAAGTATTTTCATTTTCTCACCATCTATGTACAGTGCATTGCTCCACAAGAGTGCAATCTTATCTTTGGGTTTCATGGTCATTCTAAGACCAACATTTATGATGGATATAGAACTTCTTTGCATGACCTTGGGAAAATGTGGTGTTATTATTATTATGATCAGTTGATATATAATGCCATTTACTACCTCATAGTAGATGAGCAAACATGCACAACTAGCAATTTGTTGGGAGACAACTTGCCACATGATGTTCTAAAATAGCAGTTGGTAAAACTACACTGTATCCACTGCAGAAACCATTGGTACCATCCAAACTTGCACATAACCTTCAATATTTTTTTGGTTCAGATACCACATGGTGATGATGTACCATTCACTTTGTATGGGATGGTTTGGGCTCATGAAACTAGAGAAGGGGTCTTTGGAGATCCAATTGTCCTTTTGTATCTTGAGGGAAACATTATTGGAGCCCAATATAACCAGAAACTCTACACTTTTCCATAAGTGGAGAGAGAGACAATATGTGGTAGGCCATTTGGTCTATCATCTTCAGTTACGCAGCCCACCTACATTGCAGGAGCCAAAGGTGGAGGAGAGTTTCCATGAGTTACCATTTTGGAGGGTGACTCACTTTGTGTGGATGATAGCTTGGGGCTTGGAGCTTCACATGGGAAGGAATATTCCCAATAATTTTCCGATCCCATGCCTCAAGAAGGCCTCGAGACCACATATAGTTGCCTCTATGGATATCCCACTTGTTCATGATGAGAGCCATTTGTATTTTTCACCAGAGGTATACCTATACACTTGGGAGGAGCAACTAGGGGACATATTGCTGAGAGGGCATCTTGTTCATTGGAGGGAGTTATCATATGAGGATGCTACAGGAGGAAGAGGGGAGGCTCTTCAGTTCTATCCTTGTAGTTGCTTGAGGACAAGAAACATTTGGGAGGGGAGGACTGTAATATTCCTAAATTAGCACACAACTAATTGGAATATTAAATTTTGATTTTGCTCTTAGATAGAGGAATAAGAGGGTATGGAGACACATAAATCTCCTTAGTAGGAATAAAGACACTCCTAGTGTGAATGGAGGTCACCTAAAAGTTGGATTGAAGACCCTTAGGTGTGAAAAGGGGATGGAGTATGAAGACTGGGTCAACCTTGACCAAATCAAACAATGCTGGTATGGAAGGAGTGTCATCCTCTTCCTTATTAGTTCTTGTTGGTTTGTTTAAACTTGTTGCTCTCTTCAACTGTTTAGCTAATATTGTAGTGCTCTTTAGCACACGGTGTTCTCGGTAGGGAATCCCACCTCTTCCCTTAAGAGGCCTCTTGGGAGAGTATTGCACTACATTGTCCACTATCTGGCATCAAGCCAAGCTCCATCTTTGTTCTACAGTGCAATTTCTGCAGAGTATTGTGTTGTGTTGCAGGTTGCAGCAGTGGAGGATTATATTGGGTTTCTTTAGAGCTAATTTTGTAGTGGAGGAGGGTTTAATTCCATTGGAAGGCCAGTAAATAAGACCCTTGGGCTTTATTGACATATTTGGCATCAGGCCAATAAGTATTTATCCCCTACAGTGTAGTTTCAGTCCAAATTTTCATTATTTTAGGGAGGAGTTGCAAGGGTGGTTGCAGTGGATGTTTTGGGAGGTGATTTCTTCAGTGGGAGAGCCATTCTTTCATCCAGAGGATATATTGGAGAAGGGTTGTATGTTTCTACATCAGCTTCATCCATATATTCTCATTTTTGTTGTTGGAACATACCTTTAGCCCTAAGGATGTAGCTTACATTGGCACATTGTGTGCATTTTCTATAAACCCTCTTAGGTTGTATTGGAAAGATGATCTAATGCCTAGATCTGTATGTGTAGTATCTATTGTGGCATGTATCATTATTTTTATATCATTGTATGATCTCCAGCTATAGTTATGCTTAGTATGACTGCGCTGTAGGAGCTCTCCGTCATTTTGTATTGTAGCAGAAACTCATATTTGGGAGTGATTGTTTATGGGTGACTTGTTTCTTCATTTCATATGATTTATGCCTCACTATTTTGTACTGATTTGATGTTCTTGTACATAATGTTATGGCTCCATATTGATCTCCAATATTGATGTATTGATTTACCCTGATATTTCTAGTTTTATGCACTATATTCCTGCTTTTCCCATTTGGGAATATTACAAAAAGCTTGCCTTGGCAGTTGTTCAAGCTGTACAAATATTTCGCCACTATATCCTGTTTTGGAAGACCATTGTCATTTCAGATTGCAACCCCATGACTTACATTTTATCATGTCAATTGCTGGGGGGGAAAGTATTCGAAATGGATTTTCATTTTGCAGAAATTTGATTTGGAATTCATCAAATCCAAGTCAAAGAAGTATTTAGTTTTGGTTGAGCTTCTCTGTGATATTCCCTCTGATAGTACTGCTACTACGTCACAACCATCTATTCCTGATGAGTCTCTGTTTATGATCGAATCATCTGATCCTTGGTATGGGGATTTTATCATTTATCTCTAGACCCAAAATTTTCGGTCTAATACCTCTCACTCTAACCAATGACGTATTTGATACCAAGCCAAATATTATCTAATCGTTGGCGATACACTTTATAGTCGTGGTGTCAATACAATTTTAAGAAGGTGCCTCTCTCATGAGGAGGCTGAATTTTTTTTAAATGATTGTCATGCTAGGGCTTCTGGTGCACATTTGTTTGGATACGCTACCACGCAGAAGATACTTCGCGCCAGTTACTTTTCGCCTACCATATTTCGCGACTGCATCCTTGTGTTCAGAAGTTGTCATGTGTGCCAGATATTTGATCGTAAAATCTGCAAACCACCAATGCCAATGCATCCTGTTGTCTCTGTGGGACCATTTTCGAAATGGGGCATTGAATTCATGACCTGTAACCCTCATTCATCCGGGGGGCATGGTTATATTATTATCGCAGTAGACTACTTTACCAAGTGGGCTAAAGCAATGCCTACATTCTATAACATAGGACAAACAACTACAATGTTTTTCTTTAATCATGTCATTGCACGGTTTGGGGTCCCAGAGGCTATAGTCATAGATCATGGTAAAAAATTTTGTAATCACATGATGACTGAGTTGACTGCCAAGTTAGGACTGTCTCATGATAGTTCTATTCCTTATTATATGCAATCAAATGGACAAGTTGAGGCTATTTAAAAAATTCTTAAATGAATGCTTCAACGAATGATAGGAGTTCATAAATGAAACTGACATTTGATCTTGTACTCTTCCTTGTGGGCGTACCAAACCTTGGTGAGAAACGCAACCAGATTTACCCCCTTTAAATTGGTGTATGGTATGGAAGATATCTTGCCAATCCAATGTGAAATACCGTCATTAAAACTCGCAATCGACTTGTTACCTGACACCTCAGATGAATAAGCATGTATTTTTAACCTCATCCATCTTGATGAAATGTGCCGTGAAGCCCAATTGGCCAATGAAGCGCATAAGAGACGTATAAAGGCACATTATGACAAGCATGTCCAGCCTCACATTTTCTCAGAGGGTGACCTTGTCCTTCTTTATGATTAGGACGCTGATGTAATAGGTATAGGAAAATTTGAGCCATTACGACATGGCCCCTATATTTTCAAAAGAGTTCTTGCTAAGGGTGCCTACGACTTGGTGGATTATGATGGACTTCCATTGTATTATATTATATATATATATATATATATATATATATATATATATATATATATATATATA
The DNA here is from genome assembly GCA_034641835.2 of Pinus albicaulis. NCBI lineage: Eukaryota > Viridiplantae > Streptophyta > Pinopsida > Pinales > Pinaceae > Pinus > Pinus albicaulis. The sequence goes on from CM076582.1 coordinate 1,663,916,186, forward strand.
TATATATATATATATATATATATATATATATATATATATATATATTATATATATATATATGCTGTTGATTTTCATTCACTATCTTAGTTTTTTTTTATAGAGTTTTATTGATGTTAGTAATCCTCTTTACATTTCATCGCAGATGTCTGAATCTTTGAAACCATTTGTTGGGTATGTTGATGGTTCTAGTCGTAGTACATAGAATCTATCCTCTATAGCGTCGACCATTTTCACCCTGAACGACAAGTTAGTGAGTTTTTAGGGGATTTGTATCGATAGATCAACAGACAATATCACTGAGTATAGCGCGCTGAATGAAATTATATCTAATGCCATTTCATTTGGTATTAACGATGTCATCATAAGGTTAGACTCACAACTTGTGGTATTACAACTTACTAGTGTTTATACTATTAGAAATCCAACACTGCATCATATGTTCCTAAGAGTTCGACTTCTGGAAAGACATTTTGATTTTATTCAATATCAACACATTTCCAGAAACCTAAACACATTGACTAATTATTTAGCGAATTATGTTATAAATAGACATTTGCAACACATGTAAAGATACATTCACATAATTGAATAGGATTGCACAATAAACATAGTAAAACACTGAAATCAAATAAATAGATAGATATAGGTTTTCACAAAAATTTGTGCCCAAGACACATTGGCCATCTGACCTCAAAATAGATGCAACATGTCAAAATTAAACTAGTGATGCTCATGGTAACATGCTATCGATATAGCTATCCTACACAGTAACTGCATCCAGCAGTTAGGAACACCAATAGTATGGCATTGCAGTCGCATGGGTTGTTAGCCACCTATAAAAATTTGTCATATCAAATGGTGGCTAGATCTTTTTTTTAGCCTTCAAGAAACAATTTCATGACCAAATTGTGAGTTCTTGAAGTCTTATGATGACATTTTGGAGTTAATCTTCACTGCTGTTTCCCCCTAAAAAACCTGTTGTTTACTAAGAGAAAGGTTGCTTAAAAACTCCATTTTTCCTCATTACACTTCTCCATTTTCCTTCTCCATTTCATCCATAAACCCTTTCATTTACCTCTCATTCCCTCAAATTCCCCTTCAAAACCTTGTAAAATCCCTTTATAAGGTTTAAAACCCTATCTTTACACCTATCGGAACCTCCAAATTCCTCAAAAAACACTTCAAAAATCCTAAAAGACATTCATTTTTCTATAAAGCCTTAAGCCCCTTTTGGCCTTAAGCCCCAACCCCTTCCCGCATATAACCGACACTGTGACCGAGTGCGAAGCACTTAAATTGCATTGCAAATCTTTATCACATCAAAAGTATAGATCGCATCGCAAATATTTATTTTACTTGTTTTAACATGATTAATTGCGTTCCGCCGATGTGATCCCGCGACCAATTTTCCTCCGTTGATCTGATCCACTATGCCCAGATCTAACGACCCATATCGCTCCTCGTTCCAAACCCACCATTCCGCCTTTTTCTTCATGATTAAATCCTGACCGTCAATCTATTTTTCAGATCAACATCTCTCTTTCCATCGCAAATTGGCAATCATAAATCCCTTTATCCTTTTCCTTTTTTCCTCTTCCGATGCTGATCCTCCGATCTAATCTCAGCCGTTGAATCCACAAGAACCAATAGCCGAGATCAAATCGTGCTCCGCCCATAGCCTCCGACATCGTGCCCACCGATTAAATCTTGACCGTCAATCATCCTTCAGATCAGATGGCCCTCGGATAATCGCATATCGCAAAAGTTTAGTCCCTTACCCTTTGACCTCCGCCGATGCGATGCTCCGATGAGATCTCAGCCGTTGAATCCACAAGAACCAACGGCTCAGATTCAATCACGCTCCTCCCTCGCCTTCCGCTGATGCCTTCCGCCGATTTAATCCTGACCGTTGATCTCTCATCCCGATCCGATGGCCAGCACTTAGTCGCGCATTGCAAAACCAAAAACCCCGCTATTATGGACTCTTTCCTTTTCTCCGATGCGATGAGATCTCCGCCGTTGATCTTCTTAAATCCAACGACTCATATTACTTATGCTTTTCAAACTCCACCCATCTCTTTCTCCCCATTAACAGATCTTGGCCATCGATCCTCATGTTCTGACAGCTCCCATTGATCCTTCCTTCCGCCCTTTATAAAAGGTGGGACCACCCTTCTCCTCATTTTTTCGCCAAATTCCTTTAAAAAACCTTACCTTTTCTACGTTTTTTGTTTCCCGACAAAAATAGTTTTAAATGAATCCTGACCTTTGATCTCTGCAGATCAACGACCATCTGGCCCTATCCTTCTGCCCATTCCCTTTCCCTTCATTTCTTCATATCCACTTCTTCTCTTAATCGTAACCCTCCATCAAAGAAATTTAACGATCAGGACTTAACCCGATAGCCTATTACACCCATCCACTACGCGCCAATTTTGCTGACATCACCATGGACCTCGCATACACTTTACTCTATAGCTCTTCATCTATCGCGCTCAATCCACACCGTTGGATCTGGAGCCTCCAATCCAACGGACCAGAGTCCATATCACGTAATTTTTTGGACCTCCCCGTAGTGCACAAGTTCCGCACAAAATAGGCGCTTTTCAAAATCCACGTGTCGAATGCTAACATATATCGCGTTCCAAAAGTGAAAACCACCTAACCCCCTAAACGCAACGCGAACACCGTTGCCAGTTTTCCGCTATACCACTCCCTCTACCAACATTGCTTTTTCATATTTTAAATCATGGCTGTTGATCTCTGAGATCAGATGGTCCTGTTTTAATCTCACCCCCATTCAACTTCCCTCCATCTCTTCTCCCAAGTGTTTCACTGAATGATCTCAATTGTTGATCATTCTAATATAATGATCCACGTTCTCTGTCACGCCCAAACTCCATTTTTCGCCTGGTTACTTAATCTTCCAGGATTTTCCCCCCTTTTTTTGCTGCATCCATGTTTTTTCCTCACTGCTCCTCCACCTTCACGAGCCTCTGAAGCAGTCTTAACCAAATTTCGTAGGATTTTATAATGAGTTTGTGTGTTTTGCAGGGTTCTTAATGGTGGTTGTTTTGTGTTTTTCCACAGTCACAGACAGGTGAAAAAAAGGCTCGGAGTGATGATTATGTGCCTTAATCCAATGAAGAAAAGGATTTGCAGGGTATGAAATCCAAGTTTAAAACATCTGATCAAGATCCAGAGTTTAACAGAAGCCCTTTGATAGTAGAAATCCACCTGTATAAATGAAGAACAGTGAAGTGTATCAGAATGAAGAAATCAATGATAAAGTGATTAAAGCCTAAACCTGAAGATCAGGGTTATAATCCACAGTTTAAAAAGATAAATATAGTGTCAAAGAACAAAGGCCCGAAGATACAGATCAAGGCTAGTTAAGCCTAAAACACAGACTGAAAGAAAATTAAAAGTTTTTTAAGGTTAAACAGAGAAATATCGGTAAAGAAGCCTCTTCCACCACATCAAAGGCTAAATATCCTTTCAACTACCAAAGTGCCACCTATAACTTAAATTAATCAAAAGAAGGCATAGTTATTGCCTTAGTCAGTAATATTTTGTTTAAAGCAGTCATAGTTATTGTTATGCCTACCTAAAGATATTTTAAGTCAAAAAAATATGCTAAGCGGCTAAATACTTAATGAAAACCAATTAATACAAAAGAAAGATCAAAGCTCTCCTCTGTTGAGCCCCTGAAAGGCCGAGAAGCATTAACTTTTATTAATTGAACTGGAGATCTTTTCTTTCATCCCACCTCCTCTTTCTTCTATAAAAAATGCTATGGAAGATGAGATAAAGGTTGGTCTCTGGATATATGTTGCATGTAAATAGTTTTCTAAAGTTGTTGTAGCCCTGTTTGTAATTGAAGATAAATAAGCTGAGATGAGAAGTTTGAAGTTGTAGAAACCTACTGGACATGACGATTGTAACTAGTTTGAACATCAAATACAAGATGATTTATGGGATCCTAGTCTATGTCAATGGTGATGTGTTTCTTATTGTAAATTGTCATTTTATTTTTGTTTCCATTCTGTCCACTTTTCTCTAATAAAGAGCAACAAATATAGAGTTAGGATTTACTCTTACAAGTACCCTAATCTCACTGATAAGCTTTATCTTTATGTTTTCCTCCTTTGTGTATTTAAGAATGATTTAACACAGTTCAAGCAATTAAGGGATGTTGGTGAGCCCATGTCTTAATGTCTAAACTTTAAACATTGTTCTTGAATGATATTTTCATTACATGCTAAGTAGAGTTGTACTAGGAAAGTGTAGAAATTAGCTGAATAAATCACTTATTCAATGAAGATTAACCCGATCATACATCAATTTCGAATTGCATGCATAACACATAACCCTCTTCTACAATTAATTGTCACATGCGGAAATAATATAGAAGCAATCACACATCAAATCAATCACACATTAACTCAGTATGTATGGGGAAAGCCTATAGCTGAAAACCCTGCAGCTATTGTGTATATTATAATGGAGAAATCATGTAACAATCATAGTACAAAAACTCTTCACAAGCTCTCATGCACTACCTCCCATGCTACACACTATCAAGCTAGATCTAGCAAATCACTTGCTCCAATCCTTAGCCACTTGATAGCCAACCTTGATTGCGTGTTTTAATGCTAGGTGATGGCCTCTTTATATAGATAAACCACCAGCCTAAACTTTGCAATACTCATAGCTTACTCCACCTATCTATGTGTTGCAAATAGCAACAGTATAGTTACAACTGATAGCTAACTCTACCCTTTCATCTATCTCTTTCACTGGTCTTCACTGAACTGATCATGCACTGTAGTGAACTGAAGTGTTCTTGAGTTTACTAATGAGTTAATATTTAGTAAATTAAATATTATTTAATTTACTCCACTCATATCTAGTTGATTAGCTAGTTAACTAATCCCAACTAGTTCAACTAAAACAAACAGAACACAACTCCACTATCTGTCCCGTTAACTCCTCCAAAACTTCTGCCACTGAAGTCTAACTGAAGCCAACCATGCAAGGTGCCATCAAACCCTAGGAACCACGTGATTCCTTGTGTCAGTTGCATGAGCCACCTCCATGACTCAAACTGAAGTGCGCCAAGAGAGTAAACTGCTGTTTATAGTCAAAATATTATTAAGGGTAAATAATATTTGACTTCCATATTTTTAGGAGATCGGTCTAAAAATAGCCTGGGTCCTAAAAATTAGGGTCTCATCTATTTTTACCGACATGTCGCATACTCCAAGAATCTCCAAGTAGAATTCCCAAATTATACTCCGTATGTCTAAAAATAGACATAGTCTAAAAATAGACTTTGCGCCAGAATTTGCCTGCGGGCCCACTTAGTGAAGGCGACTTCATTTCACTAAGCTCCATCATCTTGCTGCATTCTCAACACTCCCTCTCGGCAAGATATGGATTATCTGCAACCCCTATCCTGCCTCTGTGGAATTCGAACTTGCTCCTGGTGAGCGCCTTCGTCAGGATGTCGGCATCCTGATCCTCAGTGGGAACATATGAAAGCATCATGATCCTCCGCTGAACACAATCTCTGATGTGATGGTACCTGATGTCGATATGTTTGGACCTATCATGAAAAACTGGATTAGCCGAGAGCTTGATGCAGCTCTGGTTATCACAGTAGATCACTATAGGCTCCAAATGCAACCTGAACAAACCTGCGAGGATCTTCCTCATCCAAATAGCCTCACATGCAGCTAAACTTGCTGCCATGTACTCGGCCTCTGCTGAACTAAGTGCCACGGATCTCTGCTTCCTGCTGTACCAGGAAACTACTGTCGACCCAATGCTGAAAACTCCTCCAGAAGTGCTCTTCCGGTCCGTTGGACTCCCTGCCCAATCTGCATCAGTGAAGCCAGAAAGCTTCACTCCATCCTCCTGTCTGTACCATAGACCATATCCCGATGTGCCTCCGATATAGCGCAATACATGCTTGCCCGCCTTCCAAAAGAGCTTGGTAGGCTTAACCATAGCTTGCGAAAGCTGGTTAACTGCATAGCATATATCGGGTCGAGTATTGACCAGATACATCAACGACCCCACCAACTGTCGATAGACAGTGGCATCCACTACCTCCTCCGAAGTAGCATCTCCCTTCCTCCATCCACCAGGAAGAGGGGTATCAACAGGCTTGCAGCCTTGCATGTTGAACCTCTCTAGAATCTCCCGAGCATACTTGCCCTGAGAAACAAACAGTCCTCCACTGCGCTGCCAAATCTCCAATCCCAGGAAATAATGAAGGATGCCCAAGTCCTTCATCTCAAACTCTCGTGCAAGATCCTCCTTGCATGAAAGTATCAACTGCTCATCGCCAGTCAAAATCAGATCATCTACATACGGTACGATGATCAACAGCTTCCCCTCCACCACAATCTGGTACAGGTTTGGATCCGCCTCACTCTTGGAGAATCCAAGCCCGGTGAAGTAGCTGTCTATCCGAGTGTACCAAGCACGAGGTGCTTGCTTCAGCCCATACGGTGCTCTCTTGAGTCGGCACACATGCGACTCACTGCTGAAGATCTCAAAACCTTCAGGCTGCTCTATGTACACCTCTTCCTCAATAACTCCATTGAGGAACGCAGTCTTCACATCCATCCGATGAATGTGCCACCCCATCTGCGCTGAGAGAGCAAGGATCGTCCGTATGGAAGAGTACCTTGCGACAGGTGCAAAAGTCTCCTCATAGTCAATCCCTTCGATCTGTGAGAAGCCACGGGTGACAAATCTCGCCTTGTACTTCTCCACACTCCCGTCAGCCGCCTGCTTCACCTTGTAGATCCATCGCGAACCTACAACTGATTTCCCAACCGGTCTTGGGACAATCTCCCATGCACTGTTCCTGATGATCGAATCATATTCTTCGATCATGGCATCGACCCATGCGGGTTCCTCCACAGCTTCCTCAAAAGAGGATGGCTCTGTCACAACACATTGACTCATAAGAGCCATGTATCCAGTGTACCGATCCGGTGACTGTCTCTGTCTGCGCTGTGCTGTTGGTGGTCCTACAACCTTCTCTGCATCCCGAGCCAGTCGCTCAGCTTCTGTAGTGCGCATGCGCCCTCTGATGGTTGGCGCTGCCTGGGTGGTTTCTTCCACCTCCTGAACCTCCTCTTGTGGTTGATCCACATCAGGAAGCTCCTCCTTAGGAACTAACAGCTCCTCATCTGCATGCAAGTGTAGCTCCCTCTCAAGCGAACACTGCATGGCTTTCTCCTCCTGAAATTTTATATCCCGTCGCACAACAGTCTTGCGACTGTCTGGCACATACACCCGATAGTTGTGAGGTGTATCGGTGTACCCCACAAATATTCCAACTTCAGCAGTTGGATCCAGCTTCCTTCTTGCATCCTTCGTCACATGCATGTAGACAGGAGATCCGAAAATCCGCAAATGGGAAATATCAGGCCTCTTGCCGGAATAAGCCTCCTCTGGTGTACTCATGCCAAGAACCTTGTGAGGACAACGGTTCTGCACATACACTGCTGTATTGCATGCCTCAGCCCACAAGTGAAGGGGTAGGCCCTGATCATGCAACATCGCCCGTGCAGCACCCACGATCGTTCTGTTCTTCCGCTCATCCACCCCGTTCTGCTGTGGGTTATGGGGTGCGATGAGCTCTCTCCGAATCCCTTCTGCGCTGCAGAACTCCTTGAATTTAGCCGAGATGAATTCACCACCGTTATCACTCCTTAGAGCAATCACCTTCTTCCCCGACTCCTTCTCGACCAGTACTTTAAACTCACAGAACTTCGCGAATGTATCGCTCTTCTTCTGCATGAAGAAGATCCAGCACTTTCGAGAGAAATCATCAACAAAGATCACATAATACATGTGCTTTGTTGTCGAAGCAACTGAGAAAGGACCACACACGTCTGTGTGAACTCTCTCAAGGATCGTCGTGGCGCGACTATCCTTCTCGTGAAAGGTGGCTTTCACATACTTTCCTAAAGTACACCCCTTGCACTGATCTGACTGCGCAAGGGTGCCCTTAGGAAGTCCAGTAGAAATCTGCTGCAGAATCTTCAAAGCTCCATGGTGAAGATGGCCCAATCTCCTGTGCCATCGTTCGCCCTCATCATCCCGGCTCACCACATCTCCAGCCTCTTGCATGCCATAGCTGCGCAGTCATCTACCTGCAACTGATAAAGGTTCTGAGTTCGAACCCCTATCTTCCGGGTCTCTCCAGTAGTCTTACTGCGGGGAAAAGATTTTCATCGGCGAAAACCACATCATAGCATGTCCTCCAACATCGCCCTATTTGAAATTGGGTTCTTCTTCAATCGGTATGCATGACATCCTTTAAGACAAAGGTTTACCAGACTCACTTTTACAGGATGCGAATGCAGGTAATCTCGATCGCCTTTGTATCTCGTCATCGCCCATCTCGATGTGCATACCCAAATCTTGGTCCTCCAGATCTGAGAACAACTCCCGATCTCCCGTCATATGAAATGACGCACCGCTGTCCAAGAACCACACCGATCCCAGCATACTTGAAACTAAGCATGCAATCGGTGAAACTTTGACAACCACCCCCACACTTCCCAGCTCATCTCTGCACTGAGTGAACTTCGTGAGGTATTTGGCGATGCTGTCGCCCTTCTCCATCTTGATGTTCCTGAGCTTATCTTTGAGCACCAGCTTCCTTTGGTCACTCTTCTTCTGGAATAGATCCGTCAAAGCTTTCCACATTAAATATGGAGTAGCCTTTCCATGCAGGCTGGATACAATATGATCCTTGACGCCCTCCAACAGGATCCTTCGACATTTCGCGATCTTCTTTTGCCATGCATCGACCAAAGCTGCATCAGTGGGCTTTGGGACATCCGCATCTACGAACTTCCTCGAGACCATTATCTTCTAACACTGCTTCCATTCGATCCTTCCATGCAACATAGTTACGACGCAGCAGAGGCATATTCGTCGCAAACCATTGAAAGAAGACATCTTTCAACACCGGCACCAAGAAGAACAACCTTCTGCAAAATTCGAATTCCAAACTCCAAGCTCTATCGCTTCCGATCTATACTTGAAAACAAATTATTTCCAAATCAGAGATTGACTGCAAGGGCATTCACCGGATCTTTCACCTTACAAAGAAGGATGAATATTCCGGAGGCTACCTGGCCCGCATGCAGACTCTGTCCGAGGAAATAAGTTTGCAATCACCGTAATAGACTTCGACAATTAATCTCGCTTTGATACCATGTAGAAATTAGCTGAATAAATCACTTATTCAATGAAGATTAACCCGGTCATATATCAATTTCGAATTGCATGCATAACACATAACCCTCTTCTACAATTAATTGTCACATGCGGAAATAATATAGAAGCAATCGCACATCAAATCAATCACACATTAACTCAGTATGTATGGGGAAAGCCTATAGCTGAAAACCCCCCAGCTATTGTGTATATTATAATGGAGAAATCATGTAACAATCATAGTACAAAAACTCTTCACAAGCTCTCATGCACTACCTCCCATGCTACACAGTATCAAGCTAGATCTAGCAAATCACTTGCTCCAATCCTTAGCCACTTGATAGCCAACCTTGATTGCGTATTTTAATGCTAGGTGATGGCCTCCTTATATAGATAAACCACCAGCCTTAACTTTGCAATACTCATAGCTTACTCCACCTATCTATGTGTTGCAAATAGCAACAGTATAGTTACAACTGATAGCTAACTCTACCCTTTCATCTATCTCTTTCACTGGTCTTCACTGAACTGATCATGCACTGTAGTGGACTGAAGTGTTCTTGAGTTGACTAATGAGTTAATATTTAGTAAATTAAATATTATTTAATTTACTCCACTCATATCTAGTTGATTAGTTAGTTAACTAATCCCAACTAGTTCAACTAAAACAAACAGAACACAACTCCACTATCTGTCCCGTTAACTCCTTCAAAACTTCTGCCACTGAAGTCTAACTGAAGCCAACCATGCAAGATGCCATCAAACCCTAGGAACCACGTGATTCCTTGTGTCGGTTGCATGAGCCACCTCCATGACTCAAACTGAAGTGCGCCAAGAGAGTAAACTGCTGTTTATAGTCAAAATATTATTAAGGGTAAATAATATTTGACTTCCATATTTTAGGAGATCAGTCTAAAAATAGCCTGGGTCCTAAAAATTAGGGTCTCATCTATTTTTACCGACATGTCGCATACTCCAAGAATCTCCAAGTAGAATTCCCAGATTATGCTCCGTATGTCTAAAAATAGACATAGTCTAAAAATAGACTTTGCGCCAGAATTTGCCTGCGGGCCCACTTAGTGAAGGCGACTTCATTTCACTAAGCTCCATCATCTTGCTGCATTCTCAACAGAAAGTTTATGGTTTTCCCTGTCTTCTAGTTTTTTCTCCAATGGTTGTTTGAAAGTTTCCCTTAAGAGTATGTTGAAAGCAGGCTAGTTTCAAAGTAATTACCTGATCTTAGACTAATTTTTATATTTATCATGAATTTTTTCCTTTTGAATACGCTGAAAGCAGGCTAAGTTAAAAGTATTTACTTGATCTTAAGGTATTCTATGTGTTTTAAATGTTTTCTTTCTAAAGTACATCAAAAGTGGGATAGTTTCAAAGTACTTACCTGATCTTAGATTACATTTGTGTCTTTTCTTAAGTGCATGCCAAAAGCAGGATAGTTTCAAAGTACTTACTTGATCTTAGACTGCTCTTTGTTTCTTGATCTTTTGATTTGCCTCACTCCAATTCTTATTGTTCCATTCCATAAAATCAACTTAAAGAGATCCTTTGACATATATGACTTGCCCCATGGACCACTCTTGAACATTACCGTTTCAATTAAATCCTCTTATGACTCTATAACCCAATGGATTGAAGCTGCTCCTTTCCTATCTTATTAGCTGAACCATTCTTTAACCTACATACACCTTCACCCTTCATTTAGACTTCCTTCACCTTCATTATACCCTTGCCCAACCAAAATAAACAAAAAACCCTTGTTCTTAATAACTAGCCTAATATCATACCAAATCCTTTAAAAGGTAAATCAAATCTTTGCACTTATAGAGAGATCCCTCTCTGGATTCAGGAGGGATAGATCCTAGAATCCCAAATTGGTTTTTCATGTAGTCTCTGCAACATTTAGTCTTGTCACTCTGCTAAATTACAGAGACCTAACATCTCTGGTGACCATACTGTGTACTTTTTGAAGTAATAGATAACTTTACAACTCAGATAATCCCATTTTTAACTATGAACCAAGTGTCTGCCTAGAGTGATTTTGCTAGTTGATGGTGAACAAATTTTAAAACCCTGAAATCAAGTAAAAAATCTTCACCTGGTGACTCCACTAAAGTAGGCTTGCTGATTTTCTTTAGTATTTGAACCTATAATAATGGTGGTGGACCATAAAATTTTTTACCTTCTAAAGCTAAAAATTTCCACCTGGTGACTCCACGATCCTAAACAGACCTAAAGACTCCACTGGGAAACCCTTTATCATAACATCATTCAAACTCAGTTAATAAGGCTTTAAGGATTAAAGCTTTCTTGCTAAAACATTAGTTAGCCTCTTAAAGATTGTCATATTTGGTTAAACTTTTCTTATTAGTGGGTCTAAAAACACAACATTGTGGCTTCTAGAAGGGTCTATACTAGAGCCCATCCTGACCGAGATCCTCCTGAGATAGTTGATAATCCTGAAAGAATCCTTAGGAAATATCCTAAGGCCAAAACTTCAACTATTGTTAGGTCACTCCATAGAGCTAATTTCGTCCCTAAAAACCTTGCAGCTCTACGAGATTCACAAGTTAACTTAAGAAACCCATTCAGAACTAGGTCACATGAGGATATAGATTAGATAGATTTTGAGCCTTCACCTTCATCCCAAGATAGAAGTGAACATCCTGGTAGCAGAGAAACTACTCCACCTGATTTACATTTCCTTCATAATTTTGGTTTCTCTCATCCAAGATCTGCTCAATAGTCTCTTGCTGGTCCATCCACATATGTTATTCATACCACCACTGCCCAAAATACTCCACTCCAACCCACTTTCCCTCTTGTCAATCCACCCCTTGTAAATCCACCTTTCCCTCCTATCATGGCAACATGGTATGCTCCCTTAGTCCTTCCTTTACCTTTAGTCAACCTGCCACAGGACTATCAATCCAAGATACCATTTTATGATGCCAGTAGTACTACTATTGCTTCACAACATCTGAACAATATGAATGACTATTTTGACATAAATGAGATTGATGATGAAACTGTCAAACTTAGATTGTTTTCTCAAAGTCTATGGGGAGAAGTAAGAAAATGGTTCAAAAGCTTAACCCCTAATAGTATTAATGACCTCCAAGCCTTTCATCAGTTATTTTTAAACAAATGGGAAGTTAGGAAAAACCATCTCCAAATACTTTCAAACTACAACAATCTCAAAAGAAACACTGGGGAAAGCGTCCAAGCTTATTGCACTAGGTTCAATAGTGTGTATAATGCACTGTCCCCAGACTTGAAACCTCCACAAGGCTTAGCTTTAAAAAAATTTCCTGAAGGATTTGATCCTGAAATGGCTTATCAGCTGAGAGAAAGAGATCCTTTGACTTTAGAGGATATGCAGAAATGAGCCTTAGTTGTAGAGGTAAATCTGATGAAGAAAAGAGCCGGGATGGGAAATGAAAAGAAAGTATCATTTAGGGAAGAAAATGCACCCTCTACATCTAGCTCAAAAATGGAAAGGATGTTAGAAGAAATGATGAAAAAGGTGAGCATACTTGGGAGGGCACAATCTAGATAAAATCAATCAGATCCCCAAAACAGAAATCAATCTCAAAATCAAAATCAAAATTTCAGGAGAAACCAACCTCAAAACAAACCAAGACACCCTGATCAGGAGATTATACCTCCTTTTCATCAAAACCATATAAGTGAGGTTGAAGAAACAATTGAAAAAACAGAGGAAGATGACATAAACATGCTGGGAGTAGACAATGATACTTTTGATGTTCTTCATTATAGGAAACGAGGTTTATATACACCCTATGATGATGGAAGGATGGAAGATGAACATTATTATCAAGAGCTGGAAAATGTCATCATAGAGACTCCAAAATAATATGACCTTAGGAGCAAAAAGAATAAGGAAACTCCCAAAACTAAGACCTCTGAAAATTCTACAAAAAACAGCCCAGTAAACAAACCCAAAGTTATTAAACAAAAAAGATAAAACATTGGTTGTAAACTCTGATCAAAAGAAAGAGAAAGGAACTCAAATTAATGAAAAATAGACTGCAGACTTTAGCAGCACTAGTACTTCAGCTAGTGCTCCTATCAAAACAATTTTGATCAATGTAAATAAAGGAAATCAGCAAGCTGATTTTGCTGATAGAGTGATGATTAACAAGGTTGAAACAAACATTGTAAAAAATCAAAGACCTTTTAGTTTGGAACAGGAAATTTTCAAGATTAAAATCCCTGTTCGTCTCACTGAATTAATCACCCAAGATGTATATAGATCACAAATTTTGAAAGATTTTAACATAGGAGAAAATAGTGACACTGTCAACCTTAGTGATGACCAACCAAAGCTCTTTTTTGGTCCTAAGATTGAAGGAAGATGTCAAGAAGGGCCAGTTCCTCCATTCTATGTTAGTTTGAAAATTCATGACAAAATTTTACACAATGCCATGCATTACTCAGGGGCATCTCATAACTTAATGCCCAAATAAGTAATGGAGAGTCTAGGCCTTGAAATCACCAGAACATACAAAGATCTATACTCCTTTGACTCCAGTAGAGTGAAATGCTTAGGTTTGATCAAAGACCTTTGTGTATACTTAGCACAAATTCCAGCCAAGTGTTTAGTGATGGATATTGTAGTGGCTGATGTACCCCCCAAGTATGGTATGTTGCTATCAAGATCATGGGGAGCTAAGTTACAAGGAACAATGCAAATAGATATGACATATGCTACCATCCCTGTTTTTAATCAAACCATAAGACTTTATAGGGAATATTGTATGCAATACATGGTCAGTAGCCAAGATAGATCGGAAAAATCTCCTCTTTATTCTGTACATATAGGCCTTGACTCATATATTATTTTCAATCATGAAACATCAAATGAGCAAGAAATATTAACTGACTTAGTGGCCACCTCTCACTATAACATAGTGGTAGACACAGAAAAGGAGGAAGACAAGACAAAAGCATCAGGACAGTTTGCCAAATCAGAAAATCATAGCAAAAAAATCACAGTTCTAGAGCTACAAAACAGTCATCCATTATTTGTCAACCTTGAGAATCAATATCAGAATCCTCAACATGATGAAAAACATGAGGAACTAAAACAATTTCAACATAGTGCTGATTTACAAGAGAAATCTAAAAGCGCGACAGATAAAGAGGATAGTAGCCAAACTTGTCAATCTGAAACTAGTCCTCTTTGGAGTATGAGTTTTGATGGATCTTGTACTGAGAATAATGCCGAAGCAGGCATATGGATACACAACACTGAAAACAATCATGCCGAAGGGCATTCCTACAGGTTAAAATTTCAATGTACCAGTAACATAGCTGAGTACGAAGCCCTCCTTTTAGGCCTACACATATTGAAGAAATTAGGGGCCAAAAGGATAAAATTTCATGGGGATTCAGAGTTGATTATTAGGCAAGTGAATGTGGAATATAGTGCCAAACACCCCAAAATTAGAGCCTATAGAAATTATGTCATGGACTTATTGAAAACATTCGATGAATTCCAACTTGTTTTTGTCCCAAGAAACCAAAATGTCCTTGCCAATGGTTTAGCTTTTGCTGCTAGAACTTGTTTAACACCGTATGAAACCAAACAATGCACCACCCAAATCAAATTTAGACCAGCGCCTATCCCAGACAATGAAAAATACTGGCAAGTGTTTGATAGAGATAAAAAATAGAAAAATTCTTACAATTCAGAAATGAATTTGAGCTACCAAGTTTAGATTCAGATAATGAAATTGACTGTCCTATAAATAAAATCTGCTTGAAGAAGAAGAAAAGTCTCTGGAGATTGCCGATATAAATCTATTAGCTAATAAACTTGATCATGCCGCAAAAATTAGTGCAGATTTAGAAAAAAAAGACTTGGAAATGCTGAAATCTAACACTTAAATCTTGCCAAAAGGTCTGGTCCCATTAGAAGAGTTGTTTTATTTCAATGATGTTGCCAAAAAACCAAAACTGGAACCTGTTGAAACTGAAGTAGAAGAGTGTAACATAGGTAGTGAAAAAAAGCCAAAAATGATTAAACTGTCTAAAAATTTTCCAGCTCACATTAAACCGAAATACATTGAGCTGTTTAAGGAATTTTCTGATGTATTTTCATGGAGTTATGAGGATCTAAAATCCTATGACACAGAGATAATTCAGCATAAGATACCCCTCAAAGAAAACTAGAAGCCCTATAAACAAAAATTGTGCAAAATAGACCCTGTTCAATTACCCCTAGTTGAGAAAGAAATCAAGAAAATGTTTGATGCTGGAATTATAGTCCCTGTTAGATATTCAGATTGGGTGTCAAATCTTGCGTCAGTTAGGAAAAAGATAGGAGGGATAAGACTTTGTATTGATTTTAGGAACTTAAACAAAGCCTCATTGAAAGACAACTACCCTTTACCCAAGATGGATCACATTTTACAAAAGGTAGTTAGTTCTAAAAGAATTTCTTTGATAGATGGCTTCTCAGGTTACAATAAGATATTAGTACATCCAGATGATCAACTCAAAACAAAATTTACTACACCTTGGGGTACTTTCATGTATGTGAAAATGCCCTTTGGTTTAATGAATGTTGGTGCCACATTTTAGAGAGCCATGGATATTACATTCTCAGAAGAATTAGGATACTTCATCATTATTTACCTTGATGATATCACTGTTTTTTCCAAAACGGATGAAGAACACCTAGAACACTTGAGAAAAGTCTTTAAGAAATGCAGAAGATTTGGGTTATCTTTAAATCCAAAGAAGACAATGTTTGGTCTCCAAGAAGGCAAACTACTTGGACACATCATATCAGAAGAAGGGATAAAGATGGACCCAAAGAGGATTGAGGGTATATTGCAAATCAATCATCCTAGAAACATCAAGGAACTTCAATCTTTCATTGGGAAGATTAATTTCTTGAGAAGGATCGTACCTAATCTAGCTGAACTCCTTAGAAACATAAAAAACATGCTGAAAAAGGAGGAAGGAGTTAAATGGACCTTAGCAGCAAAGAAATCATTCAAACTGGTGAAACAAGCATTAACCAAAACACCAGTTCTCATTAGTCCTGATTTTACAAAGGATTTTTTCATTTTTTCATTTGCATCAAAACACACAGTGGCCGTTGTCCTATTACAGAAAAACTTTAAGGGACAAGAGCAGTGTTAGGTCCCTATATCACTAGTATAGTCCCTTATTATTATTAGTGTAAACCCCTTATTGTTATTATTGTACCCTTGTAACCCCCATTTTGTTATTATTGTGCCCTTAAATTATTATTGTTAGGTCGGCTAGGATTACATTGTGGCCCACTAGGATTACATTATGGCCCCATGGACTCCTATATATAGAAAGGAGGTTTTGTAAATTGTATCATCCAAGAATTGTTCATTTATGTAATGTATTGGAGGTTGGCCCCTCGAAGTGGCTCATTTCTAAGGCGTTTATATCTCTTTTCTTCTATTTTTGGAGCTGGTTACACAACATTTGGTATCAGAGCTTTGGATTCTAGGGTTTTGCTGCTCCAAACAGGTCATCGTGGAAGTTTTTCTATAATGGTTTTTCTACGAAGTTTCAAAAGCTGAAATTTTTAGGGTGCGAAGCCAAAATCCTGAGGAAGATTTTCTAAAAATTTCAGAGCTTGGTTCGCAACATTTTCGGAGATATGATCTGTGGAATTTAGGTCTTTTTTCAGGCTCCTAAACAGGTCATCGTGGAATTTGCGCTATAACATTTTTTCTACAAAGGTTCAGAGTCTAAAATTCGTATGGTGTGAAGCTGAAATCCTGAGGAAAGTCGTCAAAAAAATTCAGATCTTTGTCCGAAATATTTTTGGAGATATGATCTGCGGAAGGTAGTGCTTTTTCAGGCTCCTGAATTTCATCTCAAAGAGGTGATCGTGGGAAAAGTTCAATAACTCTCTCTCTAGGCATCATATTGGAGTGCTGTAAAAATTGGTCGCAAGTAAACAGTCTGTCGTTTCGTGGATATCAATTTCAGATAAAAAGGACGAAATAGTGACACGTGGCAAGTCGTACAAGTTCGCTCTACTGAACCAGGCCATAATTAGGTCATTGTGGGATATTGGACACAACTTTGTCTTGGAGAATCCAAATCAGGTCAGACTTGTGGCATTAAAAAGAGAATTAAGAGGGCTACTTTGGTGCTGAATTTCAGATATTGAAGATCCGAAATCACAGAGATAATATAATTTTAATATCGAGCTCCTCAAAGCAAGTAAAAGGTGTGTATTTTTTTTCCGAATTGCATAAGTCTTGTTTGAAGAATCAAGTTGAATTGATTGCAAGGGCATATTGTAGAATAGATATCAGTATTGGATTCTAAAATGGCCCTTAAAAATAATTCAACACCCATTAAGCCTTTAGAAGGCTCTACTATGACTCATGAAGATGAAGAATGGCAACATGACATATCAAAATTACAAGAGCAAGTGCAACAAATTTCGCTCTCGCAAAGAAAAACAAAAAATGAAATGGAAGTTTTGAAGAAAGGCGTAGAAACTAAGATGGATGGTTTGAAGAAAGGCATGGAAGCTAAGATGAATGGTTTGGAAGCTAATATGGATGGCATGGAAGTGGGCACGGAAGCTAAGATCGATGAAAAAATGAAAGACAACATGGAAAACATGAAGAAGGATCTAAAAGTAGACATCGAAGGTTTGGCAAAGTTGATACAAGAAATTTTTCCTAATGGTGAAAAGATAGTAGAGGAAACTTATGATGAGAACAAAATAAATGTTAATCGTGATTTCATAAACTCTACTGTTAATCCTGTAACATGTATACTACAGATGGAACAATATTTTGATCTCCATAATGTGCAAAACACACAAAAGGTACGCATTGCAACTTTACATTTAGAACAAAATACATTTGTATGGTATCGATGGCTTTGCTCCCATAAAAAAATTGTCACTTAGTCAATTTTTACGGAGGAAATGATAGCTCATTATGAGGATACAAAGAGCAACACCTTCTTTAGCCAATTGATAAATCTCAAATAAAAGGGTTTAGTGGGGCGGCACATTGAGGACTTCCAAAAATTGAATATAAGGGTAACTGATATTCCAGAGGAACACAGGATTGATCTCTTCATAGGTACTTTAAAGGATAACATCCAACATGAAGTTCGCATTTTGGAACCTGATTCATTGGAGAAGGCATTCGGGTTGGCAAGAAAAATTGAATGTAAAATTATGGTGACAAGGAAGCCTACCACTCACTTCTATAAAGAAGGAAGTGTTGCTACGCCTAGATTTCCACAACCTACAAGGTTGACACCACAAAAATTGGAAGAAAAAAGAGCAAAAGGGCTTTGCTACAGTTGTGATAGCGAATACACTAAAGGTCATAAGTGTGCTGAGAAGAAATTATTTTACATAGATTGTGAAGAGGAAGAAGAAAATGAACAAGAAGAGGATATACACCAGGAACCAGCCCTAGAGGAGGAAGAAATGAATCCGACCATATCGTGTAATGCACTGGCAGGAATTACCACTCCTCAAACTCTCAAGATAGAAGGACAAATCAAGAAGAAAAAGGTAATAGTGTTGATTGATTCAGGTGGCACCCATAATTTTATTCATTGTAAGGTAGCCAAGGAATTAAATTGTTTCCTATACCCAGCACCAGAATGTCAAGTGATGGTTGCAAATGGAGGAACTATAAATTGCTCTGGAAAATGCCTTAATATCAAGCTAACCATGGGGGAATATGTATTGAATAGTCCAATGCTTTCCATTCCTATGGGAGGTGTTGATGTTGTACTAGGAGTACAATGGTTACAATCTTTGGGGACGGTAGCTTTTAATTTTCAAGAACATTTCTTGAAATTTTTTTCAGAAGGAAAGGAAGTGGAATTATGAGGTATGTCAGGGAATCCAGGAAGGATAATAATCTCTAATGTCATGATAAAGCTTCTAAATAAAGAACAACGAGGCGTAATTGAACAATTATGCTCACTACAAGTTCCAACATCAAAATCATCTATTCCTACAGATCTCCAACAAGTCTTGGACAATCATTCCAAGGTGTTTGAAACTCCCAAAGGACTCCCACCTATTCGTGATCATGATCATGTTATTCATTTGATTCCAGGAAGTGTTCCTCCAAACATAAGGCCTTATAGATATCCTTACATCCAAAAGAGTGAAATTGAACGTATGATTGCAGAAATGTTAGAGGCGGGTATAATTCAACCTAGTCAAAGTTCTTTCTCTGCTCCTGTAGTATTGGTACACAAGAAGGATGGATCATGGCGAATGTGTCAGGATTATAGGGAGCTCAATAAGCTCACCATTAAAGATAAATTTCCCATTCCTGTGATTGATGAATTATTGGATGAATTACATGGAGCAATTTATTTTACCAAGTTGGATCTTCGTTCAGGATATCATCAAATTAGAATCAAGACTAAAGATATTCCGAAAATAGCATTTCAAACTCATGAGGGTCATTATGAATTTTTGGTCATGCCTTTTAGCCTTACCAATGCACCTTCTACATTTCAAGGGTTGATGAATTCCATTTTCAAACCCTTCCTTAGAAAATTTGTGCTAGTATTTTTTGATGATATACTAATCTATAGCGGGTCTTGAAAGGATCATTTTGAACATGTTGACAGGGTGCTCAAACTATTGCAGGAGAAACAATTATATGTAAAAACATCCAAATGTTTCTTTGGAGTACAAGAGGTGGAATATCTGGGTCAAATTTTATCTCACGAGGGTGTTAAAGTAGACCCTAACAAAATTAAAGCCATTAAGGAATGGAAAGTCCCCACAACCATAAAGAAGTTGCGAGGATTTCTCGGGTTAACAGGGTATTATCGCAAGTTTGTTAAGAATTATGGTAGAATAGCAGCACCTCTAACAACATTATTGAAGAAAGATGCATTTTCATGGACTCCTGAAGCAACTAAGGCCTTTGAACGTCTTAAAGAGGCAATGTGCCTAGCACCAGTCTTAGCTACACCAGACTTCACAAAATCCTTTATTGTGGAATGTGATGCCTCAGGAAATGGAATTGGTGCAGTTTTAATGTAGGAAGGAAGACCCATTGCTTTTTAAAATCGTCCAATCAAAGGAAAGTATTTACAGAAACCTATTTATGAGAAGGAAATGTTAGCAATACTGCATGCACTAAAGAAATGGAGAACTTACCTAATGGGAAGACACTTGAAGGTAAAAACTGATCATGATAGTCTTAAACACTTTTTGGAACAAAGACTATCTTCAGAAGAGCAGCAAAAATGGGTCACAAAGATGTTGGGTTATGACTTTGAAATAATCTACAAAAAAGGAAAGCTTAATGTTGTTGTAGATGCACTCTCAAGAAAGAATGAAGAGGTGGAAGCATTGCTTTGTACCATTTCTATTATCCAACCAGATTGGATAACTGAAGCAAGAGATGAATGGAAGAAGGACAAAGATGTATGGACACTCATTCAAAATTTGCAGCAAGATCCTAGTACATCCGATACATTTAGTTGGAAAAATGATTCCTTATGGTACAAAGATCGCTTATATCTTTGTAAGAATTCCCAACTAAAACAAAAGATTCTTCTGGAATTGCACACTTCTCCTTTAGGAGGACACTCAGGATTTTTAAAAACTTACCACAGGGTGAAGAAAGAATTTTTTTGGGATGGCCTTAAATCTGATATTAAAAAGTTTGTGGCGGAATGTTTGGTTTGCCAGCAGAATAAAGTGGAGACAATTAAGACCCCGGGACTTCTACAACCTTTATCCATTCCAAGTCAGCGTTGGGAGGAGATTTCAATGGATTTTATCACAGGTTTACCTAAGTCTGAAGGAAAGAAAGTCATCATGGTGGTAGTTGATAGACTTACCAAGTATGCACACTTTTGTGCATTATCTCATCCATTTAAAGCAAGTACAGTTGCTACTACATTTATGGTCAGAATTCAAAAGCTACATGGAAGCCCAAGGGTTATTGTGAGCGACAGAGATCCCATTTTTACTGGAAATTTTTGGACGGAGTTATTTTCTTGTTTGGGTACTCAATTAGCTCATAGCTCATCTTATCATCCTCAATCTGATGGTCAAACTGAGATAGTAAATAAATGTTTGGAAGGATTTCTTCGTTGTTTTGTATCTGATAAACAAACACAATGGGTCAAGTGGTTACCTCTTGCTGAATGGTGGTATAACACTTCCTTCCATACTGCAGCAAAAATGACCCCATTTATGGCACTTTATGGATATCATCCACCATCCATCACATCATCTTTAAGGGAAAATTCGAAGGTTCAAGCGGTGGAAGATCACATCGAGCATCAGCAAGAAGTTCTCCAACTCTTAAAGGATAACCTGAATTTGGCACAAAATCGAATGAAACAACAGGCAGATCAACATCGCGGCGAGAGAAGTTTTGATGTAGGAGATTGGGTATTTTTACGGCTACAACCATATAAACAAATGTCCCTCAAGCAAGCTAAGAAGGATAATAAATTATCGCCAAAGTACTATGGTCCTTACAAGGTGTTGCAAACGATTGGTACTATGGCATACAAATTGGAGCTTCCTGCTTCTTCGCGAGTACATCCAGTTTTCCATGTTTCATGCTTAAATAAGGTTATAGGTGAAAATCTTCCAGTTCAAACAATATTTCCAGAACTTGATGAGGAAGGAAAAATCATATTGGAACTTGAAGCGGTCATGGAAACAAGAACTCGACAGCTACGGAATCGATCAATTTCAGAGTATCTCATCAAGTGGAAGAACTTACCCACTGAAGATTCTACATGGGAGGATGAGAATTTTATACAGAAGCACTCGGAGCTACTCAAGCGTTGAGGGCAACACTTTTTTTGAAGGATAGGGGCATGTTAGGTCCCTATATCACTAGTATAGTCCCTTATTATTGTTAGTGTAAACCCCTTATTGTTATTATTGTACCCTTGTAACCCCCATTTTGTTATTATTTTTCCCTTAAATTATTATGGTTAGGTCGGCTAGGATTACATTGTGGCCCACTACCATTACATTATGGCCCCATGGACTCCTATATATAGAAAGGAGGTTTTGTAAATTGTATCATCCAAGAATTGTTCATTTATGTAATGTATTGGAGGTTGTCCCCTCGAAGTGGCTCATTTCTAAGGCATTGATATCTCTTTTCTTATATTTTTGGAGCTGGTTACACAACAAGCAGCCAATTGCATTCTTTATTAAGGCATTGAGAGATGCACCTCTAAAGTACAATATCATGGAAAAACAAGCTTTGCTTTAGTCAAAGCCTTAAAAGACTTTAGAGTTTACATTTTACACTCCCACATAATTGCATTTGTGCCAAATTCAGTTGTAAAAGACATTTTGACCTAGGACCCAGATGGAAAAAGAGGAAAGTGGATTGCTGTGATACTTGAATATGATTTAGAAATCAAGCCCACTAAGCTCATAAAAGACCAAGGACTAGCAAGATTAATGGCTGAGTCTAATTTTGAAGCTCTTGATATAAACATGATAGTTGCATTAGATGAACAGAAGGAGTTACCAACTCCCATTGTTGAGGATCATTTTCTGTTTTCATCTTGGTATGCTGATATTTTGTATGTTTTGCTCAATTTAAATACACCTCCCGATTTTTTTAAAACAAAGGCAAGATTTCTAAAGTTGAAAGCTGTTAATTACTGCATTTTAGATAAATGTCTATATTGGAAAAATGCTAGTGGATTATTGCTTAAATGTTTGCCTGAGAATGATTCAGATAAGATCAAGCATGAGTTCCATGAAGGAGAATGTGGAGGCCACCTCTATTAGAAGACAACTGCCAATAAAATCCTTAGAGTTGGTTACTACTGGCCCACCATCTTTCAAGATGTCCATAAAATGATTATTGCCTGTCACAAATGCCAACTTTTTGAAGGCAAAAGAAAATTTCTTCCCTTACCCTTGCATCCAATCACTATTGAAGCTCCTTTTCAGCAGTGGGGTCTAGAATTCATAGGAGAAATCCATCCACCCTCATTTGCCCAACATAGATGGATCCTCACTGCAACAGACTACTTTACCAAATGGATAGAAGCCATCCCTTTTAGGCAAGCCAATGACTCTGTTATTATAAAATTCCTTGAAAATCATATCCTATCTAGATTTGGCTATCCTAGGAAGATTATCATTGACAATGATGCTGCATTTGGATCCAAAAAGATGGTTGAATTCTGTCACAAATATCAGATTACATTGGGCCATTCTACTACTTATTACCCTCAAGGTAATGGGTTAGCAGAATCCTCAAACAAGAGTTTGGTGAATATAATCAAGAAGTTGCTAGAAGTCAATAAGAAATCATGGCACACAAATCTAGTACACACGTTATGGGCTGACAGATTAACACTTAAGAAATCAATTGAAATGTCTCCCTACCAGCTAGTTTATGGAGCAGATGCAATTTTTCCAACTAGTCTAGGAGTGCTAGCCATGAAGCTGATCCAAGAAGTACAGTATGAAGAAAATGATATGACAAGAATAATCAATCAGACTATACATATTCAACAAACCAGAGAGGAATTCTACCACAGAGCACTACACAAGCAAGAAAACATCAAGAAGTTGTTTGATAAAAGAACCAAGTCCAGTGATTTTAGCATTGGTGACAAAGTTTTAAAGTGGGATTCTAGGAGAGAAGATAAGGGAAAACATGGGAAATTTGATCACTTATGGATGGGCCCTTATCTCATTCATTCTACTGCTGGTAACAATGCTTGTTTCTTGTAGGAAGTGAATGGAGCTAAACTTTGTGGAGGTCCTGTCAGTGGCAGGATGCTCAAACATTATTTTTCTTAACTGTATCAGTTTGAAGCTTTTTTGTTTTTTCCTCATTATAGATATCATATCCATCATTGCATTCAAAGTTAGAAAAATAAAAATACAAAAACAATAGAAGATAGAAAAGAGGGAAAAGTGAAAACAAGAAAGGTACAACCCCATACCAAAAAGAGAAACAAAGTCTGAAAGCGTGCGAGCTCAAATGGCACTCCTAAAAACACAATTCTAGTTAGTCATACAGCCTAATCATGACTAATTAGTTTTTCAATTACTGCTGATAGGTTAGTGAATTAGATCAGCCAAACAACATAATATTGACTTATCAGTAAGGAAGATTAGGATAGAAAAACAAAGGTTCAAAAAAGCTCAAACCCTGAACCTATGAGATTGATGAAGAACTGGTTCCAATATGCTCAAAACTTGAACCAGATGAGAAAGAAAAATAGCTCAAACAAATTCAAAACCAGAGTTGAACAAATAATGAAGGATGTTTTGAAATTTTTAGATCTTAAGCCTTCACCGTTTTGCTTTACTTTTCTGCAATTTTAGTCTATGTGCAGCTTGCTTTTATGCCATAGATCAACAACAAGATAGACTGTTTAATCCTGGCTTGACTATTTTTAAATTTCCTATTTTAGAATTTAGAGAATAAAGGTCTTTCAAACAATCTAATTTTGAGAGATAGTAGTTAGGTAGAGAAATTTATGAACTGAACTGTTCAATATGAGTTCATGGGGAAATAAGGGTAGACTTAGACTAGTTTATGTTTTCAGTAAAAAATAAAATGCTGATGTTTGGGGTCTGTAAGTCCAAGTGCACCTTGAAGAAGAAAAAATGTTAGGAAGTAGGTTGTGTAGGTAGTTGTTTGGGAAATACTTTTTGCTGATGTAATAAGTTCTAATATTTTCTGTTAGCAGCTGATAAAAATATTATCAAAGTGTAAGGCACTGATCAACATCTAGAGATAAGATTTTCTGAAGTTCTTGACATCTTCAAGAAGATGCCATCCCCATGTGGAGCCACTATTAGCCACCTATAAAAATTTGTCATATCAAATGGTGGCTAGATATTTTTTTTAGCCTTCAAGAAACAATTTCATGACCAAATTGTGAGTTCTTGAAGTCTTATGATGACATTTTTGATTTAATATTCACTGCTGTTTTCCTCATAGTCCTAAAAAACCCGTTGTTTACTAAGAGAAAGGTTGCTTAAAAAATCCATTTTTCCTCATTACACTTCTCCATTTTCCTTCTCCATTTCATCCATAAACCCTTTCATTTACCTCTCATTCCCTCAAATTCCCCTTTAGAACCTTGTAAAATCCCTTTATAAGGTTTAAAACCCTGTCTTTACCCCTATCAGAACCTCCAAATTCCTCAAAAAACAAATTCAAAAATCCTAAAAAACTTTCATTTTTCTATAAATCCTTAAGCCCCTTTCGGCCTTAAGCCCCAACCCCTTCCCGCATATAACCCATGCTATGACCAAGCACGAAGTGCTTAAATCACATCACAAATCTTTATTGCATCGCAAGTATAAATCGCATCGCAAATATTCATTTTACTTCTTTTAACATGGTTAATTGCCTTCCGCCAATGCAATCTCGCGACCAATTTTCCATCGTTGATCTGATCCACTATGCCCAGATCTAACGGCCCATATCGGTCCCCGTTCCAAACCCACCATTTCGCCTTTCTCTTCATGATTAAATCCTCACCGTCGATCTAGTTTTCATATCAACGGCTCTCGCTCCATCGCAAATCCCTTTATCCTTTTCGTTTTTTCCTCTTCTGATGTCGATCCTCCGATCTAATCTTAGCTGTTGAATCCACAAGAACCAATGGCCCAGATCAAATTGCGCTCTGCCCATAGCCTCTGACATTGCGCCCACCGATTAAATCCTGACCGTCAATCATCCTTCAGATCGGACGGCCTTCGCATAGTTGCATATTGCAAAATCTTAGTCTCTTACCCTTTGACCTCCGCTGATGCGATGCTCCAATGATATCTCAGCCGTTGAATCCACAAGAACCAACGGCTCAGATTCATTAATTCTCCTCCCTCGCCTTCTGCTAATGCCTTCCGCCGATTTAATCCTGACCGTTGATCTCTCATCCTGATCTAACGGCCAACGCTTAATCGCACATCGCAAAAACAAAAACCCCGCTGTTATGGACTCTTTCCTTTTCTCCGATGCGATGAGATCTTCGCCGTTGATCTTCTTAAATCCAACGGCTCATATTACTTCCGCTTTTCAAACTCTGCCCATCTCTTTCTCCCCATCGACATATCTTGGTCATCGATCCTCATGATTTGATGGCTCCCATTGATCCTTTCTTCCGCCCTTTATAAAAAGGTGGGACCACCCTTCTCCTCGTTTTTTCGCCAAATTCCTTTAAAAAACCTTACCTTTTCTACTTTTTTTGTTTCCCGACAAAAATAGTTTTAAACAAATCCTGACCGTTGATCTCTGCAGATCAATGGCCATCTGGCCCTATCCTTCCGCCCGTTCCCTTTCCCTTCATTTCTACATATCTGCTTCTTCTCTTAATCGTAACCCTCCATCAAAGAAACTTGTCAACAGGACTTAACCTGATAGCCTATTACACCTGTCCACTGCGTGCTAATTTTGCTGACGTCACCATGGACCCCACATACACTTTACCCCGCAGCTCTTCATCTATCACACTCAATCCGCATCGTTGGATCTGGAGCCTCCAATCCAATGGACCAGAGTCCATATCGCATAATTTTTTGGACCTCCTCGTAGTGCACAAGTTCCACGCGAAATAGGAGGTTTCCAAAATCCACGTGTCGAACGCTAACACATATCACATTCCAAAAGTGAAAACCACCTAACCCCCCAAACGCAATGCGAAAACCACTGTCGGTTTTCCGCTATACCACTCCCTCCGCCAAAATTTCTTTTTCATCTTTTAAATCCTGGCAGTTGATCTCTAAGATCAGAAGATCCTGTTTTAATCTCACCCCCATTTGACTGCCCTCCAACTCTTCTCCCAAGCGTTTCACTGAATGATCTCAACCGTTGATCGTTCTAATCTAACGGTCCATGTTCGCTGTCACGCCCAAACTCCATTTTTCACCTGGTTAGCTGTTCTGCCAGGATTTTCCTCCCTTTTTTTGCTACATCCATGTTTTTTCCTCACTGCTCCTCCAGCTTCACGAGCCTCTGAAGTAGTCTTAACCAAATTCCGCAGGATTTTATAATGAGTTTGTGTGTTTTGCAGGGTTCTTAATGGTGGTTGTTCTATGTTTTTAAACAGTCACAGATAGGTGACAAAAAGGCTCGGAGTGACGATTCTGTGCCTTAATCCAATGAAGAAAAGGATCTGCAGGGTATGAAATCCAAGTTTAAAACATCTGATCACGATCCAGAGTTTAACAGAAGCCCTCCGATAACAGAAATCCACCTGTATAAATGAAGAATAGTGAAGTGTATTAGAATGAAGAAATCAATGATAAAGTGATTAAAGCCTAAACCTGAAGATCAGGGTTTTAATCCACAGTTTAAAAAGATAAAGATAGTGTCAAAGAACAAAGGCCCAAAGATACAGATCAAGGCTAGTTAAGCCTAAAACACAGACCGAAAGCAAATTAAAAGTGTTTTAAGGTTAAACAGAGAAATATCAGAAAAGAAGCCTCTTTCGCTGCATCAAAGGCTAAATATCCTTTCAACTACCAAAGCGCCACCTATAACTTCAATTAATCAAAATAAGGCATAGTTATTTCCTTAGTCAGTGATATTTTGTTTAAAGTAGTCAGAGTTATTGCTATGCTTGCCTAAAGAGTTTTTAAGTCAACAAAATCTGCTAAGCGGCTAAATACTTAATGAAAACCAATTAATACAGAAGAAAGATCAGAGCTCTCCTCTGTTGAGCCCCTCAAAGGCCGAGAAGAATTAACTTGTATTAATTGAACTGGAGATCTTTTCTTTCATCCTACCTCCTCTTTCTTTTATAAAAACTGTTGTAGAAGATGAGAGAAAGGTTGGTCTCTGGATATCTGTTGCATGTAAATAGTTTTCTGAAGCTGCTATAGCCTTGTTTGTAATTGAAGATACATAAGCTGAGATGAGAAGTTTGAAGTTGTGGAAACCTGCTGGAAATGATGATTGTAACTGGTTTGAACATCAAATACAAGCTGATTTATGAGATCCTGGTCTATGTCAATGGTGATGTGTTTCTTATTGTAAATTGTCATTTTCTTTTTGTTTCCATTCTGTCCACTTTTCTCTAATAAAGAACAACAAATATAGAGTTAGGATTTACTCTTACAAGTACCCTACTCTCACTGATAAGCTTTATATTTATGTTTTCCTCCTTTGTGTACTTAAGAATGATTTAACACAGTCCAAGCAATTAAGGAATGTTGGTGAGCCCATGTCTTATTGTCTAAACTTTAAATTTTTTTCTTGAATGATATTTTCATTACATGCTAAGTAGAGTTGTACTAGGAAAGTTTATGGTTTTCCCTGTCTTCTAGTTTTTTCTCCAAAGGTTGTTTGAAAGTTTCCCTTAAGAGTATGTTGAAAGCAGGCTAGTTTCAAAGTACTTACCTGATCTTAGACTACTTTTTATGTTTATCGTGAATTTTTTCCTTTTGAATACGCTGAAAGCGGGCTAAGTTAAAAGTCTTTACTTAATATTAAGCTATTCTATGTGTTTTAAATGTTTTCTTTCGAAAGTACATCAAAAGCAGGATAGTTTCAAATTACTTACCTGATTTTATATTACTTTTGTGTATTTTCTTAAGTGCATGCCAAAAGTAGGATAGTTTCAAAGTACTTACTTGATCTTATGCTGCTCTTTGTTTCTTCATCTGTTTTATTTCCCTCACTCCATTTCTTATTGTTCCATTCCATAAAATCAACTTAAAGAGATCCTTTGACATAGATGACTTGCCCCATGGACCACTCTTGAGCCTTGTTGTTTCAATTAAATCCTCTTATGACTCCATAGCCCAATGGATTGAATCCGCTCCTTGCCTATCTTATTAGTTAAACCATTCTTTCACCTACATACACCTTCACCCTTCATTTAGACTTCCTTCATCTTTATTATACCCTTGCCCAACCAAAACAAATAAAAAACCCTTGTTCTTAATAACTAGCCTAATATCATACCAAAGCCTTTAAAACATAAATCAATCTTTGCACTTATAGAGAGATCCCTCTCTGGATTCAGGAGGGCTAGATCTTAGAATCCCAAAGTGGTTTTTGATGTAGTCTCTGCAGCGTTTAGTCTTGTCACTTTGCTAAATTACAGAGACCTAACATGGGTAACATCCGGCAATCCAGAATCCCGAAGGTCAACCCCTCTATGTGTTTTTGAAGCTCAACAAGAGTCTCAACCATGTCTAAATCCTGAAGGGATGCTCTCTCGAAATCACTCTCTGCTGGCTTATATGCTCCATGCTCTGGTTCCTCCACTAGTTGAACTCGACCCACATCTGCATTACATTAAAAATTTATTTTAGTCTTGGGAAAAAATCAAAATACAAAAACATGTATAAACCTTAGAAAAATAAAAAAACATGGTCAAAACATTCTTACCGATTGCACCCCACTGAGCATCTTCTGGTAAAGATAAGTCTGGATCTCCTCAGAAATTGACGCTTGCATATGCATAATCATCAATGGTGATAATATGTCACTTGAACCAGGTGAAGAATGAAGTCAAGAACATGATGGACAATTGACCTACATGTCTAGCCATCAGTTCTACCCATATCTGAATCCTCGGATCTCTAAGGTTAGACACACATAATGTCACATGCTGAGGCTGCATCAGTGGAATCCTCTCTAAGGCAAAAAAATGAGGATCGAACCATAAAAAAAGTTTTTCGTCCTTCCTCCCTTTGCCTTGCTCAGTTGTTCTTTCATTTAAGAGAGTACAACTTCAGCCGAGTTGAAAACTGTTGGTTCCATGCACTCTAACGTATACTTCATATAAGATTTGTTTGCTACATGTAGTGTAACAGTACCAACAAGCTTTGCAATCATGAATAATATGGTTCTCAAAGGCAAATCACGAATGTCACATATTTATTTTCCCATCCTTCATAGGCTCTAGCCCCAGATAGTAATACTGAAAAATATAGTCTCTCACCATCTTTCCTCTGAGAGCAGACCCTGAGAGAGAAATGGGTAGGCCTCTCCTCAACAAGCCTGTCAGAAAATATATGTCCTCCACTGTAATTGGAACCACTTTGTTCCTAATGTGAAATTCCTCAATTGTCGGATCGCTTACACTAACAAGGAACTCCAAAAGTTCCATTTGTTGCCTCATACCTGATAAACGAAAGTAATTTAATAACCCATAATCTCTTAGGGCTCTTACAATACCCGAATCATTAAGGGAAATCATGTTTTGTTCTTCATGCTCTCTTTCTCTCCAAGTAATTTTCATTCTAGTCTAATGAATCCTTGAAACATAACCATAAGACTCATTAGACTCCTTTTCATGCAAAAAATTAGGCAAAATTTGGGTACAATGCAAGAATAAAAAATGTGAATTATGCCCAACGCAGTCTTTTTCAATAGACAATGCATTGCATATGCACCTAGGCTTCATTTTGAGTGCATTCCAACACAACTTTCAATGCCCAAGGGTGTGTTGCCCTCTTTAGAAAAAGATTTACCCTAAGGGGCCCAGATCCCTAAATAATTGCAATGAAATGAAATGAAATGACTACTGAAAGAAAGAGGGGGTTTATGGCACCAACCTAGATCAAACAATGATGAAAACCATCCATAGAATCGATCGCAATAGTTGAAGTTCGGGGGAAAAAACAGGTTCAAAGCTCCAAAATGAAAATGGTTAATTTCAAATGGTAAAAACGAATAGTAAAAATCTTATAATTAGTCATTTGATTATTTTAAAATCTTATTTATTGCTGTGACTATGGTTTTATTCAATTTTTATCATGAAACAAGTATTTTTAATCCATTTTATGTTTTTCTGAACATGTTTGCAACTGATTTGGAAATTAGTCGTGCACATTTATTTCAAGAATGATTTTACCACAAAGCATAATTTTACCCTTATTTTTCAAGCTTTGATAAAAACGAAAAAGGACTTGAAGTGCACTTTTATCTCTTTTTCGAGCTTCGATAACAACGAAAAAGGAACCCCTGGAGTCTTCTTTTAACTCTTTTCAGACTCTGATAATGTGAAAATATTGCCGAGCACTTGTCTTTTTGAGCTCGTAAAAGTAAATGAATTGATATCTACTTAGTATAAGTCTAACGCTTTTCCAAACTGAGATAGATTATTTATGAAAAAGGAACACCTTAGTCTAACATGGCTAGGACGTTCTCTTAAATATTATTTTACACTTTTCCGTATCTGAGCGACAAATTTACGAAAAAGTACTTATGGAGTTTTCTTTTGTCCTCTTTTTCAAACTCTCTAAATATGAAAAAGGACCGGGCTGCCACTGTAATTAGGCATGTTAAAACATAAAATAATGATGGTCTTGTTGATCATGGCAAGAATTGAGTTTCATTCATCGCTAGACTTGTTAAATTATTAAATAGTGATACATTTTTCGCCCAAAGGGTTGAATTATAGATAAAACATATGTTATCCTCCTCAAGCTTGTTAAAAAATAAAGAGGTACTCATTGACAAATGACTATGGAAAATTTGGGAAAGTGAACAAAAATTTTATGGTAGCAGGTCGCTCTTGAACATGACACTTCACTCCATCATCGTGACTATTTGAGTTGGGTAATATTCTTGACGATTCATTCATACCTTCACTTCGGTTTTTGGTCAATGCTTCCAACTCAACTCAGTGTCACTGATATGTTCAAGAGAAGTCATCCAATGAATACTCATCCTTCTGCAATACTCATAAACCTTCATTCTCATGATAGTCATCCCCGAACATTGCTATATCAAGTCACATTTTGTCTGTGAAATTAGTAACTCCAGTACCATGAGGCTTGTTACAACATCGACAAGATCATCTCTTCCAGACCTTTGACCGAAATATTTTGTTTGCCGTTCGAAATCAAATCATATATTCATGCCTTACGAAATGTACTGCAGTACCTTGAGAGCCATTAACATTAATGGTGGTTCTCTTGTCTTTGTTAACAACTTACATCATTGGTTGGTAATCAAACGCTGTCTTACCATGTTCAACTACAAATCATATATTCACATGGCTATACTTGTACCTAAATGATTGAGTGAATGAAATAAGAAGATCCCAGATCTAGTTTCATCCATCTGGGCTATGATTTTAGGATTGTGGTACACATCATCTGTACGGTGACCTTAAATACAGATCATCATATGAAGATGAGCCTATATTTGTAGGCATGTCTATATTGGGTAACCTTCCAATGTAGATGAATTTTTGCACTATGTACATGTTATTAGATAGTTTATGTGTCGAGCATGGGAATTCCTCCCTCAAATATTCGTGATCAAGAAGATATATCATGATGTAATGTATTGTAAGATTGATGCAGGGCACCACTTCGCTTCAGTTCCAGCCCATCACATCGTAAAGCATCTCATTCAGAAAATATTATTATTATTCTGACTTCATGCTTTAGGGGGCAACTATTATAGGTCAATTTGGGCATCATTCCCAATGACCTGGTCAAACTGGACATCATCCCTAGGAGCAATGAAATAGGGTCTATCATCCCTATCATTTCAGTTTCAACATGCCTTAAGACAAGAACAAACTATTCATGACTTCTATTGCAAGGTTTCCAAGGTTTGAAGTATATATTATATCACTTATGAGATCACTAACGCTGCCTCTCAAGGGACTAACTACATTGCATATGCAGTGCTTCCATTCTAGGGTACTTTGCAAAGAACTTATCGACATTCATGAGTGCGTTGGTTGTATGGGAATGAAATTTCCATTGTTCCAGAATCTCCACATGGCCAGTGCCTTCTAGAAGAGTCCATATGTGTCAAAATTCGAATCCATGTGTCCATATAACACCTTTGATCTTGGGAACATGTCTTGCCTATTATTATAAAGTCATTTTTTGAGAAACTACCTTCAGTTTCCCTATAAATCGAGCATAGATCCTAGTGCTAGGGAAGGAAGAAATTTGGTAAAGAAATGCTGTTGGATTCTCAATTGAGAGAGTGATAGGAGTGATATGCTGCTGGTGAGATGTTGATTATGATGAGGCCGGGATGATGCTAGAGTTGGTGACATCAAATCGATCATTGGTTGTAACCTCCCACTTCTACTCATTAATAAATATTACTATTCATTTTCCCATATATGTATCTGTTTATGTGTCTATTTCTCATATGATGGATTCTTAATTGATATATATGTTTCATGTTGAATTGATTTAACTAATTAAGATAAATAAGCATCTGTATATTGCAATCTCTTTGTTTTTTAATGTTTATACTTGCAGGAACTAGTCTGGTGATCTAAGTTGGATTGGAAGCTACAACAAATGTGACAGAAGGAGAATAGGAAGCGCTTGGATCACAAGTAGGTTCCTCTATCTTTTTGTGTGTCTATTTACTCTTAGATAAAGTGTTTGCAAAGTCTTTGATCTATTGTTCTAAGTGCATAGCACCACATTTAGGGAATTTGATTTATCCGTAATTCACAATTTTGCATAACATTATGGATTTATTAAAGTAACATTTTCTTCAAAAATACTAAAGAAATGAAAAGGAAACACACTTAAAACAAATTCAAGGAAACCAGTTTTTGTACTCGAAGTGCCACCATGCTACTAATATCCTGTTGTCACCAAGTTATTTTTTCACACAAGTTAGGATTCTCTCATTTTCATGAATTAATCTAAATGAAAACACAATTTCAAAGAAAAATAAGGAAACAAAAAGGATTTGGAAAAAACGAACCAAAGTGGATGCACAGGTTCTTACCTCTCATCTTATCATTTTATCTCCTCCCCCAAGTTGTCCCTGTAACTAAAATCATGCAGAAAAACTTGTGAAAGAAACTATTCTCTAATCATTTTAGCACCTCCCCGATAACGATGCCAATTTTTTTTGGCAAAATTATATGTTCTCTAATTCCATAATTTAATTATAGAATCCAAGATTGTAAGTGTCATACTAGGAGGTAACTCCTGAAATCAAATTGTGATATTGCATTAAGATGGATCATAGATATATACATGGAGAGATAAACCCTTGGGTTTCACCTCCTAGTGTCTCTTCGTCTTATAATGACCCTTATTTTATATTTACAATTTTTACATGGATTTACATCATCCCAAAGATTAGGTGTCCAGATTCCCCTTCTTAATATGAAGGGATGTTGGTGGGTTCAAGCATCATTCTAAATATTTCAAACGTTTCTCTTCCAAGCGCTTTGGGGAAGATGTCTGCAATCTGCTCATTTGTGGAACAATGGCGTAGGTGGATTGTCTTTGCCTCAACATGATGTATAATCAGATGGTATTTTGTATTGATGCACTTTGTTCGATAATGGAACTTTGGGTTCTTGGCCAACTTTATTGCAGAAGTGTTGTCAATCATGATATGAGTTGAATGCACTTGTTTCTCCTGCAAATCTTCCAGAATTTTCATGAGCTAGAAAATTTCCTTTGTTGCTTCAGCTTCTGCCACATATTTTGCCTCATTTGCGGAATCTGTTGGAACTTATTGTTTGTGTGACCTCGAGGAGACAAGTCCTGATCCAAGACTCATAACATAACCTAAAGTAGATACCCCAGTTTATTTATCCCCATCGCAGTTTGAATCAGAGTATCCAATCAAGCTGAAATCACCCACCTGTGTATACTTAATTCCAAAGTCTTGAGTTCCCTTCAATTAACTTAGAATTGTTTTTGCAGTAGATCAATGATCCTCATAAGTATTTTTTCATAAATTTGGAGAGGATTACAAAAAAAAATGAAGTGTTTGGTCTTGTAGTAGTCAAGTAGTTGAGAATTCCTACGAGTTGTCTATACTTCATTGCATCCTCAAATTCTTTAACTGCAATGGATGAGAGCTTTAGGTTCTGTTCCATTAGAGTAGTCAAAGGATTGCACTCATTCATGCCAAAAATTTTCAACAAATCTCTAATGTACTTCTTATGAGAGAGATATAAACTTCAGATGTTGAATTACTTCAATACAAAGATAGTAGTGAACATAGCCCAAGTCTGTCATTTCTAAACCTTTCCACAATTCCTTCTTTATGGATGAAATGTAGCTCTCATTGTTCCCTGTCATGAAAAGATCATCTACATACACCACAAGATATATAATTATTTTTCCAACTTTCTTGACAAAAAAATTTCATCATCAAGATCATAATGTTTGAATTTGAGTTTCAGAAGATGCTTAGCTAACTTCTCGTACCGGGCTCGCAAATATTTCTTGAGGCCATACAAGGATTTTACAAGCTTGAATATTTTATGTTCCTCTCCCTTCACAAAAAATCCTTCTGGTTGGGACATAAAAACATTATTTTTCAAATCTCGATTTAAGAAAGAAGTATTTACATCCATTTAATGCACTTTCCAACTGTTCTGTGCTGCCAAGGAAAAGAGTGTCCAGATGGTAGCCCATTTTTTCGTGGGGGAAAAAGTCTCCTCATAGTCGATCCCTTCCTTCTGTGCAAAACGTTTTGCTACAATCTTGGCTTTGTGCTTGTCAAGTGAGCCATATGTTTTATACTTGTTCTTTTGGACCCACTTGAAGCCTATTGGTTTGGTTCCCAATGGAGGATCAAACAAATTTCATGTGCCATTATTTATGAATGCATCATATTCTTTCTGCATCGCTTCATTCCATTCATCATGAGAAGATAATTCTTTGAAGGAAGTTGATTCAAAATCTATATACAAATACAAATCACAATCATAAGAAACATCCATATCAACCGATGAATCAATATTGTCTACATCATCTCCATTCTTCCTGATTGAGCCTCTTATTCATGTATTTCCAACCTCATCAGGATGAACACTTTAAAGTATATTTGTCATCCATTTTGGAGGACCTTTATGAGATGGCCCAGGCCGCTCAGTTCATTGATATGGGGTTGAATCAAGATTTACTCTCCCAATTATGTCAATCACATCACTCAAAGTGTCATAAGTGGCTAGAGCTTCATGTGGGGGAGAGGGTGTTTTAGAATAAGATTCCACAGATTGATCCAGTATATGAACCCCCCCTTAGAGATGTGGAATCTCATTATCAAATTCTTGAAAATAATTTGCATGTCCGAATCTATCGAAGCGATCAAGTTGCTGCTCAAAAATATTGTTAGTCTTGGAAGATTCAAGAAAGATCACATATCTAGATATTATAAACTTCTTGTTTACTTTATCATAGATATGATATGCTTTGGAGGTATTTGAGTACCCCAAGAAGATACACTTGCGACTCCTTACACCGAGTTTGTTTATGTTGGGCTAGGGTCCCCTAGGGTTAAGTTTGATTCAATTTTGTTTATTTGGTAAAAGTGCAGCACACAGGTCAAGGGGTTTTGGGGCGATTCAAAGCTTCTTCGTTTTGTAACGGATAAAAGGGTAAAACATGGGGCTCAAACCATAGTTTGAGTCCATGGTTTTTGCACATATAAGTAATATAAAAAGGCTTGTAAGAGTCAAGTCAAGGCTCAATCAATACCATGAATGAATGTTGATGTTTATGTGATTTTGGGGCAAGTTCTATGATTAGTCTGAGTTAGAGACATGCTCCTCCAGCTGTGTGCATGGGGACCTGAAGAAAGTCCTAATTTGTGTGCAAGGACTCTGCGGTTGTGTGCGCAGGAAAATGAAGTTGTATGTTTTGGCTTGAGGGGTCCTGACCCAGGTTCAGAGGTTAAGGTTTTCCAACAAACCCCTATACTACTGGCCTTTTCGGCAATGACCTACTTTCGTAGGCCAAGGTCTCACCTGAAGTAGTATGGAAGGTTGCTAGAACCAGGTTTCCGCACCCTGGGAGAGAGTAGGTAATGTGAGGTAGATTTGTATTATAACTTGCTAGGTTTAACCAGAATGAGTCTATTTGTAGCCCTTTAAACAATATACTCAGCATATAACCATAAAAAAGCTATCAGATCTAATGAGTACATTCACATCCACGTGTGCATTATCAGATACCATTACAAAGAATAAATAATCCAACTAATAACAGATCAAAGATATACTTATGAAAAAACATAGATACATTCACAGCTAAATAATCATCACAGATATGCTTCAGCAATAATCATAACCGATCCAGATAATACACAGATACTTTAACAATACTTCGCATTCATTAACATTCAAATCCACTTACAACCAAAACCAGCCCACGCACACAGCCTAGCGGGGTCCACACACAGTAGGACTGAGGATCTCTACGCACACATCCAGCAGGATTCCTTACCCAAAACAACCCAAAACATATCTAACAGTTCGCACGTAGCATCAGTCTTAATTCATGCCTTCCTCTAGACTCAAAATATTCATCTATTTATATCGATGTAGCCTACACTATCCTGTGGTTCGCAAACTGTGGTTTGCGGACTCTAGGTCTACCCCTTGACCCATTACAATGTGTTCAAGGCTTTGACACGCCCAAAAACCCCTGCGCTAGAATAATTAATAGAAAAATATACAAAATTCGC
Organism: Pinus albicaulis; assembly: GCA_034641835.2. Classification (NCBI taxonomy): domain Eukaryota; kingdom Viridiplantae; phylum Streptophyta; class Pinopsida; order Pinales; family Pinaceae; genus Pinus; species Pinus albicaulis. The sequence goes on from CM076582.1 coordinate 1,663,953,886, forward strand.
AGCTTAGGGAGCCCCGTTCCAACAGGCCCCCTTACACAATCTTGTGACTCGTCCCTAGTCACTATGGCCGTGGGTTTTTCATCTTCGCCTGAAGTTGCTTGTTCGCATCAACCAGTAGGGGGAGCACTCCTTCACTTTGCACAACATTATTTTGGGTTATCTCCACCAAATTCTATGACATTGGGCCTTCTGTAGCCGTAGTGACACTCTCCAAAGTTTGGTCTAGTTGCTTAATTGCGACGTCGACATCCTGACACAGCTTGAGGGCCTCATCTGCTCATGGCTTGAGGTGATCACTCAAAGTATTATTCCACTGCCAGAGAGCTTCCATGTTGTCTCGGAGTGCATGGCTGGTGCGCAGTCGGGCCAAGCGCTAAGTGGGGATTAGAATGGTCAGCATCGCTTCCATTTGTTGAAACTATTCTTCCTTCTGATGCAACTCTTGGTTGATTTCATGTAGGAGAGGGTCACGCTGCACCTTGGTCCACAGCTCCATAACTGTTTCCAACAGTTCTGAACCCTGACCAATTTGACCTGTAATGACATTGGTGGCCTCTATAACTAGTGCAGCTCACTGAGCCCTTACCTCAGGAGGAATTTCTGGTTGTAACTTGGCCTGTAACGCCGCAATTTGTTGTTCCACCTCTGTCTTGACCACCTGGATCTTGGTCCTTGAGGCCTTTAGCGCTGCAACCAACCCCTCAATCTTGGCCTGGGGGATGGTAGAAGCCAAGATATCTTCAGTGAATTTTGCGTAGAGCCTACTAATTAGGTGCTCCAACTTTGTCTGTTGCACCGTGACGAGGGTACATGAAACCTGTGCCTAGGATACCTGAGTAGTTTTTTCTTCAATTGTCTGCTCAACTGTATTGAGTTGCTAGTGTACTTGATGGTCTCTGTGTTGAATCTCTTCCTACAAGGATGCGTGAAGGATCTGCAACTGTTCGTGCGGCAGGCGAGCGAGATCCAAATGTACCTCTGTGTAGGCCTGGACTCACACTCCTAACTCAGGTGGACTCAGTATGAGGGTTGCGCCTGGTAGAGGGCAGAGGCAGCTTTCTAACGTATTGATTACTGCGCTGCTTGTTGTTGGGGTTGACCTTTCCTGGATCATACTGGTTTGCAAGCTATCAATCTTGAAATGTAGAGCCTGGAGCTCAGCCTGGAGTGTATCAAATGTGGCTTTCTTCTACTCTTCCAAAGCTAGCTATTTGTCTTCTGTAGCCAGGGTGACCGCATCTGCGATCTGCTCTAGGTCCTCTTCTATCAGCGTAACTCTTGTGTCACATTCTGGCCATTGAGCTTGTTGCTTCTTCCATGGCCCTCTAAGAGGGTCACCAGTCTGATTCGTACCTTGAGGGGAGTCAGCACATCCCACATCCAGACCTTCGATGCCCAAATATTGCTGCGAATCCTTCTGCGCCCAGATCCTGCTACAAATCCTTGTGCACTCAGATCCTATTGCGAATCCTTCTGCGATGCCAGTTTCACGCCCTTCCCAGTACTCTTACCCTGCTGAAAACCCTTCTGTGATGCCAGTTTCGCGCCCTTCCCATTACTCTTGCCTTGTTCTCCGGTTTCTTTGCTGGTGTCAGGCGGAGTGACCTTCGTGGTGCTCGTCCTTGCAGTGTCCTTCATACCTGATTTGAAGCCAACCTTCCAGTGTGGAGGCCAAGTCACAATTAGTCAGTCAATTTCTTCATCAAAAACCATGTATGGGAGTGAGACCCATGCTGGATCCTTGCAGCCTCTGATCTATACATTATGCATGGTTACTTGAAACACTACGATGCTGTTGTACTTATCATAAACTGCTAGCGACAAGCGCGGCCGGGAATTGATTTTTGCTGCAATCTTGCTCTGAAATAAGATCTAGAAGACTTGATTTTGCTCAATACGTTGTGCGTCTTTTGAGTCCCACAAATTTGCGTATCATTCCCCCTTGCACATATTTGGCATGAGCTCAGGGAGGACTGAGTCTTTAGGGGCTTCCCATGCAACCAACGCGATGAGAAGCAACAACCAGGAGTAGCAGAATTCTCGTCCATGATCCTGGGCTTCGCGTACATTCTCCAGAAATTCTTTGCACAGGAATGGGACCAATTGTAGCAGACCCCTTTTTTGTAGTGGCCCACCAGCTGAACTACATACGCAGGGATGGTGGGAGCCTGGCATTTGCACATCATCTTGCATGCCAGCAACAAGGTACCCATTTGCACACCGGGGTTGTTGATGGTGTTGATCATGAACCCTCGAGTATTTCATTCCACATGGTAGTCCTTTCGCACTTGTTCAGCAATATTTTGCTCATAATTCTTTTCAACACATAGCATAGGGTCTAGCCCTTCCATGGGGAGACCAGTAACATGGTGAATAAGTGCGGCATCAATGGGGATTTGATCTTGGATCCACAAGCTGCCATCATGGACCAGGGCAAGTAGCTGGTGCACAAGTTGGTCTGTGACATTGTAGTGGCTAAAGTGAGGCATCCGAAATAGGTTTAATAGCCCAGAACCAGCCAATCCGTGTGCCCATGGCATGGGAAGTATCTTCAGCCCATCATCTTCCAATACCCTTTCGAGATATAGCTCCGGTGCTAATTCAAGGAAGGCCTCCAAATGTGCCTGGGGTACTGCTCGCGGGGACTTAACATTTGGAGGAGAGGTGTGGGGCTTCACCCCAGCGCATTTCGTAGGATTCCCCAACCCTTGTGCATTTTTTTCCCCTTCTGCTTCCCTTGGCTTGGCATGGACATAACCTCCTCCACTTTAGGGTTGACTTCCAGTACTTCCTCAGATTATCGCTCCGTCGAGGCCACAGTCTGTGAGGATTCAATAGGATTGGTCATCGTCATTCTGGCGCGAAATATGAACTCAGAGTTGCTACTATCAGAGGGTGTAGCACGCCTAGACATTAACAAAGTGTGATAGTCACAGAATGTCGCTAAGCAAAAAATGTTCAAGATATACAGAACCCTATTCTGAGCTATCCTTATGCTTTTATAGCCTTGGAGATCAACCAATGGCTGGGTGAAACTTATCAGGAACTTACCATCAAGAAAATGGTAAAAAATATTTGAAAACCGCCTCATTAATTGTTGGGTACCCGCTCCTTTCAATGGTAAAATTTTCTTTTTACCCAGGTTTACTGTTCCAATGGCTATTTTTCACACCTCCTATGCTCCTAGCGCACCGCTGTGCTCGTAGCGTAGCTCCTGTGCTCCCAGTGCACCCATGTGCTCCCAACGTACCTCCTGTGCTCCCAGCGCACCCCTGTTCTCCCAGCGCACTTCTCTAGGCATCTAGACTTGTGACCGACCCCTTCACATATTCTGCCCCATACAGCTACTCCGGCCATATAGTCATTTGATCCGGTATGGTTTGTGCGGGCTGCCATTGACATATCCTGGTATCATATCACAGGGTAGCGAGCCAAAAAACTCCTCCATCAACTATTTATTTTAACATATAGGGGCCTAACCAGTGCTGTCGTAACATCCCTGGGTGTTTCGCAAACTACCTATCATACAACAGGACCAATTTGCCCTCCGCAAATGTCTTTGACAAATATGTCGATCATGCCATGCCTTATCCCAAGCCTTCTGAACCTACTGATGGAAATTAGCAATGAAACGATCTTCCTCCAAAGCCACAAGCTATGCTAAACACTCCTCCATGATATTAGGCTCCGCCATGTTCGTAAAGGCTGTGATGCGCGAGCTAGGAACAATCTACTCCATGGGCATAATGGCCTCCTTTATATAAACCATCCGAAAGGGTGTTTTTCCAGTCAGTTTCTTGCAAGTGGTGCGATAGGCCCAAAGGACTGACATGATGCGCACATCTTAGTCGCTGTGATCGGCGTTATAGACCTTATTCAGTGTCTGCTCCAAGATTTTATTAAAAGCTTCTACCACCCCATTTTCCTGTGGATGATACAGAGTTCTTTTTGTGTGGTGGATACGAAATTTTTCAGTCAAGGCCTATATTGTTTCGTTAACAAAATGTGTACCTGTATCGCTTCTTAAGATCTTCAGACAGGCAAACCTGGTCAGAATCTGTTCAAAAATGAAGTGCACAACGGTATCTGTAGTGCAATCCTTCATAGCTTGTGCTTCGTCCCATTTGGTTACATAATCAGTTGCAGTGATGATGTAGTGCGCACATGTCTTCTTTCTTGGTAGGTTTATGGGCCCAACGAATTCAATGGCCCATTTGTCAAATGCTTGCAGGGCCATTTGCAGTTGCAGGGGCATTTCGTCTCTGCGCGATGGCCTTCCTGTCTGTTGGCACATATCGTAGGCTTTGCAATATTCGTGAGAGTCACTATGCAGTGTAGGCCACGATAGCCCAGCTCTCAAGATCTTTTATGTCGTTTCTTTCCCTACATATTGTCCTCCTGCTACGCTCTCTTGAGCTTATGCTAGGATGGCTTACTATTCATGCACCAATATGTATCTTCGCAGCACCTCGTCAGCTCTTAGCTTATAAAAATGGCCTGCGATGATGGTGAAATATGCTGCATGGGTTACCAACTTTTTCTTCTATTGTACTGAATACTCTGCGAGTGCCATCCCTGTAGTCAAGAACTGAATGATGTCGGCGAAGTGCGCATCAACCCCCTTAATCGCAAAAAGCTGCGCATCGGGCAATCATTCTTCGAGGTTGGTGGGTTCCTCACCGCTCTCGATTCGGGATAAGTGGTCCGGCCCAACATTCAACCTTCCCAGCCTGACGTTGATCTCAAATTCATATTCTTGGAACAGTAGGAGCCATCGACAAATTTTCCCCCCCACCACCCCCCCAACACAAGCTTATTTACTAGGTACTTCAAAGCCGAGTGATATGTAAACATCTTGAAGTGCCCTCCTAATAGGTAATGCCAGTATTTTTGCAGTGCGTAGATCATGACCAACCCTTCACGTTCAGTAGTGGAGTAGTTGTACTCTGCACCAGAAAGTTTCCTACTAGCAAATGCAACTGGATGGTCAATCTCTCCGTCTCTAGGCTGTGTAAGGTAACTCCCAGGGCGATCCCTGATGCATCTACGTGAACATGGAAAAATTTCGCCCAGTCAAGGAAGATGAGAATAGGCATAGATACCATCTTTTACTTGAGTAGCTCGAAGCTCTTCTGACACTCGTTGTCCCAAAAAAATGAAACATCCTTCTTTAGCAATTTTTCCATAGGTGCTGTGATCAGCACATATCCTTGAATGAACTTCCTGTAGTAGCTGGTATGTCTGAGAATAGAGTGCAATTGTTTCTCAGTTGTAGGTACTTCCAAATTGATGATAACTGTTATTTTTGCAGGATCAACCATCAATCCTTTTCGACAAACTATGTGGCCGAGAAATATTCTGAAGGGTACGAAAAATATGCACTTTTTGGTATTCAGGGAAATCTGGTGCTTTCTACAGGCGTCCAACCTTAGGTGTAGGTTTGAGATGTTCTCCTTTACCAATCCAAAGACGGTCCAATCGTCAAAATATACCTCCAAGAACTTGTGGATGAATTCCTTGAATACTACGACCACCACCTGTGAAAAGATGGCAGGGGCATTCTTGAGCCCAAACGACATGATAGTATACTGAAAAGATCCCCATTAAGTGGTGAACGTAGTTTTTCTGTGATCTTCAGGTGCGATTATGATCTGATGGTAGCCTGAGAACCCATCCGTGAATGAGTATGCTTCCTTCCCCCCCATGCTATTAAGGATTTCATTTGAGAATGGCGTAGGAAAGGGATCATGTACACAAGCATCATTCAATTTGCGCAGGTTAACTTATATCCAGATTTATCCCTTAGTATTTTTCTCTTGAACCATCATTGGACTTACCCAATCTGACTATTCGACCGGTTCAATGATACATGCGGCGAGCATTTTGTCGATTTGTTCCTTGAATTTTTGTTTGTACTTGGGGTCCAACCAATAAGGGTGCTACTTCACAAGGCACACATCTAGTTTTAAAGTGATGCACATGACCCCTAGGTCCCTTGTAATCCCTTTGAGTTTTGAGAATTTTTTTGGGAATAAGTCTTGGTACTCCGTGAGGAGTTCTGCAACTTTTCCTACAGTATCATCATCCCAGTAGTCCCCAATTTTAGCCAACTTATGTTGCTCCTCCATTCCAATGTTGACTTCTCGCAGCTCAGAGGCTTAGTGACATCGACGGTCTGAAGTGGGGGTCCAACAACTGTGCACTCTCCCTCCAACTCCAGGATAGAGACATTTCGCGGGTCTTTATCACACTCTTCTATTGCTAAATTGTGGCAGTTGAAAATATTCTGCATCTGTGTTTCCCATGTTGGTTCCCCCAGAGCTGCGCAAGGGCATGATTCATCAAATACTAAGACGTCTATATCTTACTAAGCTTCGTCGAGTGCCTCCGTTCCATCTACCAACCAAAATGTCCCTACGAACTCATCCTTCAATGTTTCCCAGTGGCGAGTGCACTGGTGTAGTTCTACATCTAAACACCATGCAGTGGGGATTGGCGCCAAGGCATGAATGAACAGGTGAACGCATTATTCCATAGTTCGTTTGCACCATTTCTCCATCCATGTGGACAAGTGCTTGTGCAGGTTACTTGCGTCAAGGAAAGTCTTTACGCACAGGTGAGATGGAGGTTCAAACTATAGGACCATCATGTCTCGACAATGTTCCCAATCCTAGAATGTCTCTTTATGCGTGTCCTACTATCTTGCCGGGTTTTCTCGCATGGCTAGATTAAAGGCCCATAGCATTTTTTTATCACCAAAATCATACCTGATTAGCTGCTGATCAGACAACTTCAGTGTAACTCTTTCAAACCAATCTTTTGATTGAGGCTTAGCCTCCTCAACCTGAGAGGGCTCTCTCAAAGGTTAATGCTATTGAATAAAGATGTATATAGATAACTCTATATGGGATAAAAACAGATAAATGATATAAAATGGTTGTGAATCACATTAGCAAGAATACATTGGGCTTATGGAGTCATAATAGCTTTAGCAAAACCAAAATAATCTACCTAGCATGGAAGTCAAGGCATATCAGAGTTCAAGTCAAGGAATAAACATGTAGAACAGTAAAACACATAGTCAGTTTGTCTATGAAGGAAATCAGAGCATCATTGATGAATTATGAGTAACATAAGAAAACACCACTGTAATAGAATATTGAAAATATGCCATTAGAACAAGAACATACAAGAACTCCTTATGAATCTTGAGTTGTCTAAGTAGAAATTATGTATTAGGCTGAAAACAGTCACTTACATAAAACAAAGTCTTTTTTCTAACAAATGTCCAACCCTCTCTATTCCGACTCCTTGATATTTTATAGATCATTTAAATCATAAGATAAGATTATCCACAACTAGATACATCGAATTCCTATGTTTTGACACCTATTCTAACCATAAAACATGGTATTTATTACAAAAACAATTGTAAACCTAATACAGAGTCCTATTACAAATAGAATTAGAACTATTTTAACTCTATTAAAAGCAACTTTATCTAAACTTAATTACATCATTTTCCACCTATATTTCCATAAAATCAAATCCTGATGATGAGATCCAACCTGTTATGACCATAATGTTGATGATGTTGATCTCCTGCAAACTAGGAAACTGCTCCTCTATTTTTTAGGCTTAGGATTCTTTTAGTTTCTTGAGACACTCTAACCACTATTAACCCATAAATTTGAGGCTATTTTTTGTCAGGAACATGAATAACATATGTCCAAAATCATCCCCTCATTCCAGCTATGTAAAATCAACTTCGAACTTCTCAAAATAGTGAAAATAGACCTGTGCTACGAAAGCAACATAGTTTTGTAGCGCTTTTCGTAGCGCAGTCTTTTTAACCTTTTATCTTCAAAATTTTGGCTTCTTCTTTTTAGATTTATCTTAGTTATCACTTAGCACAGCTTCCCTAGCAATTTTAGGTCTCCATACACATATTTTCCCTTCCAAAATTTAAGAGAGAGAGTGAGAAAGCATGCTACAATAGTTTTGTAGCGTTTTTCACTGATTTTGCACTGTGTGTGCTACGAAACTGCTGAAGGAGCAGTTTTGTCCAATATTTTTCCAAATGTAAAGTTTGAATGTGCCAAAAACTGAAAATAAACCTTATTTCATCATATCACTTGAAAAACAGAGTTATTCCAGCCTTCTTTGAGGTTCCTTCTTCATTTGCAATAGGTTGGCATATTGGTTTTTCCTATTTTTTCATGAAAAATAGGTCTTGGGACAGAGCCTATATCTCCTACTCCATGATGTATTTTGATAAACGGAAGGAGGTTTTTGTAGGTCATGATGTCTTGAATAGCAACCTCTCTTGGTTTTTTGAAACACATCTCCTTCTGCCTGGAAATTTCCTTTGAACACAATGTGTAAAACAGGAAAACTCTATTTCTGAAAATAGGGCTTCAAAGAAATCCTTGTATCTCCCAACGGATAACACATATGGAAAAGGGGAGAGAGGTTATTGTATCTGGGGCTGTGATGAAGAAAAAAATCTTTCATTTTTCCAAAATAATTTTTCATTTGACCAGAAAATGAACTTCAAGTTGACCGCTAAACAATCATGTACAGGACATTTTGTAACAACAATTTCGTAGCGCATTGTAATTTATCAATTTCTCCCACCTCTTAATGAATTTGAGGAAACAGAGAGAGGTTTTTGTAGTTAGGTCTGTTAGGAAGAAAAATGTGTTTCAGGATTCCAAAATTCATTTTGAGTTGTACAGAAACCTCCTTGGAAGTTGACTACTCAAAACCAGAAAACAGAGTTTTTTTTTCCTGTTGCGCTAAACATTGTTACCGATGAAATAGGTAACCGCACTGTTATCTATTTTTTTTTGGTAGCATAAAAAACACCCGATTTTGAAAAGTGGTGATGCAGAATCACCCCTTTTTTTTGTGCACATTTTTGACACTCTAATATTTTTATTTATGAAGTATGAATATTTGTTTTAAAATGTTAGTGATTTTCATGCTAATTTTGAAATGTATTGATGCAGCATCAACTTTTTTTTTTAGAGCGGTGATTTTCATGCTAATTTTCAAACGTATTGATACAGCGTCAACCTTTTTTTTTTTAAGTGGTGATTTTCAAGTTGGTAATAAAACACAAAACTCAGATAAAATATATATATATATAAAAACAATAAAAAAAACCAATAAAAATGTTAAAAAAAACAAAATTAACTCATAAAAATAAAAAAATTAAACAAAAATAAATAAATAAAACAAAAATATTCGAAAATTATATCAAAAGAAATGACAAAATTTGAAAAAAAACCACATAATTTAAAGAAAAAGACAAAAATTAACCAAAAACATTAAAAAAAAAACATCAAAAACATTTTTTTCTAAGTTATTAAAAAAAATCGTATAATTAAAAAAAATAATTAAATAGAAAATTTAAAAATAATTAAAATTACAAAATTAAAATTTAGATTAAAAAAAATAAAATACAAAAAAGAAAAAATTAAATTTAAAAATTTAAATTAAAAAAATAACAAGAAGAAGAAGAAAATTACAAATTTTAAAATTAACAAAAAAAACAAGTTAAAAAAAAAACAAAATTTAAAATTGAAAAAGAAAATTAAAATAAAAAAAACTATTATTAAAATACAAAAAAAATGAAAAAAACCACGTGCAAATAATTACAAAACAAATATCCATAAATTTACTAATTTTTTTTTAATGAAACAATTTATAAATTTTAAAAATGAAAAACTAAATAAACTAAAATATTAAAAAAAAAATTAAATTAAATTAAAATTTAATAAATTTAATAAATAAATTTTAAATTTTAAAAAATAATTAATCTAAAATATTAAATTTAAAAACAAAATTAAAAAAAAAAAACAAAAAAATTAAAACAAATTAAATTTAAAATAAAAAATTTGAATTAAAAAAAAATAATTTTTAATTTTTTGAAATTTAAAAAAAATAATAATAAAAAAAGAAAAATTAAATTAAAAAAAAATATTAAAAAAAAAAAAAAAAAAAAAAAAAAAAAATCAAATTAAAAAAAATATTAAAAATTAAAAAGAAAATATGTTACGAATTAAAAAATATTAAAAATTAAAAAAAAAAAAAAATTAAAAAGAAAACTTAAAAAAGAAATTAAAAAAATAAAAAAAAAATCAAATTAAAAAAAAAAAATTATTAAAAATTAAAAAAAATTAAAAAAAAAAGAATTTTTTGATCGTGGTGGCGCCGCCAATCGACCTCCCTCCCAGGTGGCGGCAGAGGCCGGCCACTGAGCGGGCGGGGAGGCTGCATGCAGCCCCCCGCCCACCCATTGGTTTGCCTCCACCGCCACCTGGCCGGGAGGCTGATTCCATGAATCGGCCTCTGCCACCACGATCAAAAAATTATTATTTTTATTTAATTTTTAATATATATATATATATATATATATATATATATATATATATATATATATATATATATATATATATATATATATATATATATATATATTAAATTCAAAAAATTTCAATTTTTTTTTTTTTAATTTAATTTTTATATTTGAAATTTAATTTGTTTTAATTTTATTTTATTTTTATTTTTAATTTTATTTATTTTATTTTGTTTTTAATTTTTTTTTTTTCTAAATTTATTAATAATTTTTATTAAATTTTGTATTTTATTTTATTTTTTATTTAATTGATTTTTTTTTTTTAATTTCATTTTTTTTTTTATTATTAAATTTTATGTTTAGTTTTTTCATTTAATTTTTTAAAATTTAAAAAATTTTGTGTTTTTTTTTTTTAATTTATTTGAATTTAATATTTTATTTTAAATTTTTTTATTTTTTTATTATTATTTCTTTAATTACATAAATTTTTTATATATTTTTTATTTCAATTAAAATTGTGTGTATATATATATATATATATATATATATATATATTTTAATTTAATTTCTTATTTTAATATTAGCATTTTTTTTAAATTTAATAAAATCATATATATATATATATATATATATATATATATATATATATATATATATTATTTTTTGTAATTTAAATTTAATTTATTTTTTTAAATTTATTTGTTTTTTTAATATATATTTTTTTAAATTTAATATTTTTATTGTATTTTATTTTTCATTTTTTATTTTTGAATTAATTTCTTTTCATTCTTACTTTTCAATACTCACCTTCTTTGCCGATGATGCCTAATTTTCTGGTTTCGGGCCTGTCAGATGCTATCTCCATTGGTGGAGATTTTTGTCAGTTTTTGCAAAGCTACGGAATGGGAAGTGAATACTGAAGTCTTCCTCATCTCTTAAGTAAGAGTGCAGGCGTCGAGGAGAGGCGTGAGTTCATGAGGATCTTTCCCTACAATACTGTTGGTCTGGATGCTGGTCTGAATTATCTGGGGTTCCACTTAAAACCCAACGATTATAGGAAAAATGATTGGAACTGGTTATTGGAAAAGCTGGAAAAACGTTTAAAAGTTTGGTCTCACAAATGGCTGTCTAGAGCTGGGCGGTTGACTTTAGTTAAGTCGGTTTTGGAGGTTGTTTCGGTTTATTGGTTGTCCCTGTCTTGGATCCCTAAGGGTATTTTGGAGGCTGCCAGGAGGATTTGCTTCAGATTTCTGTGGAGTGGGAAACAGGATTCTTTGGTGACCCCTTGGGTTCGGTGGGAGAAGATTGTTGTCCCAAAAGCGTTAGGTGGGTGGGGGCTGAAAAATGTCTTCCTTTTTGCTCAGGCTCTTGCTGCTAAGGGTGGATGGAGGCTCATCAACGGAAATAGCCTTTGGACTCAGGTGATATCTCAGAAGTATATTGCTCCTTCTTCTATTGTTGACTGGATTAGGAATCCTGGGAAATCCTTTGCTGGGGGATCGGTGATTTGGAAGGCTCTTGTCAAATCATTTCACATTCTGGAATCTAGCTTGGCTTGGGTTGTGGGTAATGGCAAGAAGCTCCGGGTTGGTGAGGATCCTTGGATGGGTTGTTCTCTTCAATACCTTCTTCCTCGGCGTACGGTTGAGGCCTTAAGGCAGCAGGGGATTACTTTTCTTTCCCAACTTGCTGATCCGGTTCGGAGAAGGTTGGGCATACAGTCTTGGTTACTGGCCTCCTCCTTTGGGTTGGAGGCTTTTGATGAGAGGGATCTGGTGGTTTATATTCATGCTTTAAAATAGGCACATCTTGTGCTCTTGGATAGGGAGGATAAGATTGCCTGGGATTTTGATCCTTCGGGGATCTATTCTCCTCAGGCTGGATATACAAAACTTAGTGTTAAGGTTGTCCTGGGAGAGGAGCGGTGGTGGTGGAAGAAACTTTGGAAACTGAATTGCCCTCCTAAGACTTGTCTCTTTATGTGGTGTGTCCTTGAAAATAAAGTCCCTACCTGGGATGTGCTACAAAACAGATGTTTTCGGGGTCCTGGCTGGTGCTGCTTGTGTAAATTTGATGCTGAATCAGTTAACCATCTTTTCCTCAGCTGCCCTTTCATCAAAGGTATTTGGCTGGAGTGCTCCAGGTTACTGGGTATCCAGTGCAGATGGGAGGGCAATTCAGTATCACATGCCTGGGATTCGTGGTGGGTGTTTACTGCTAAGATGAATCTTAAAGCTCTGCCGCTCCTCGTTCTTTGGGGCTGTTGGTTGGCGCGTAATCGGATTCTTTTTTATGGTTCTATCAATACTCCGGAGATTGTCGGTGCCATGACTGTTGGTTTGCACTCTGCTTTCCCTATTCATATTCGTGCTGCCAATCAGAGGGAGGTTCTCATGCTGGAGATTGACAGGAGGAACCCTTGGGGTTTTTTTGATGGTGCCTTGCAGCAAAATTTTTGTGGGGGTGGAGCTCTGTTGTTTCTCTGGGAATCTCATTGGTTCGAGATCTCTGCTGGGCTTGGGGAAGGGACTAATAATTTGGCTGAATTGCTGAGCCTCAAGATTCTTCTATTGTTCGCTGTGGAGAAAGGCTGCAGGCAAATAAATGTTTATGGGGATTCACTGAATGTGATAAATTGGATAAAAGGAACACAGATCTGCAGGGTTCATCATTTACAAAATATGTTTCTTTCTATCGGGGAGATCCTCCGTTCTTTAGTCTCTTTCTCCTGCCAGCATATCTTTCGTGAAAATAATGAAGAGGCTGATAAAGCTTCAAATAGGGGTTTGTTGCTGGACGAAGTTATTTGGAGGATCAGAGAACACTTGGATGGTGTTACTTATGAATACCTCTATCCATCATTATTTGATTAAGTGGTTTCTGGATTATGTAGTGGCCTGTCAAATTTTTCCAATAGCTTTCAAACAGACAGTGTGCTGTCTCTACATTTTTATGGGGATGGATGGTACTTTTCTCCTTTGTTGGTAGGTCAACAAAAGCCATTTGTTCATTCACAAAAGATGTGCTGCCTCTACAGGAATAATTTCTGAGGATTGCTTTTTTGATCGAGCTTTTGAGAGGTTTTCCTGCAGAATCAGTTTTCAGGGGGACCAGAGAAAGTCTAAATGAATATTTTATAGGCTGAGAGTTTTTTGTGTACATTGGATGAATGGTCAACCTTTTGCCTTTGGATACATACACAGGGTGTGCGTTCTTCCTCAACTACAAATGGCTGAAAATGGTCGAGAACTTCAACGGATATTATTTGGCTCTTTCTGATCGGTGGACAGAATGCATTGGACCGAACTGCTCTTTGGTATTTTGATTTTTCTGGAATGTGCATCCTCTGTTCTCTATAGCGCTTGAAGAATACATTTTTCGCTGGATTTCTCAATGGTTGGGCCTCAAAAGTGGGTTGGACACAGCGTAATTGTTGGGTACACTTTGCTGGCTCGATTCTTCTAATCGAATGAATGATCGTTGTCTGTCTCAGGAAGAACAATTATTTTCTTTTTTCTAGGCAGAGTTTCTTGAAGGTTTGTAAATAGAGTTGCAGTTCTTCCGGTTTTAAGGTTCTGCCTGTTCTCCAAAGGTTGAACAGCTTGTACTTTTTTATGAACAGCCTTGTTTTTTGCCAGCTATTGGTTTTGCATAGGTCCTCTACGAATCTGTCTTGTAAACAAACTTCTGGGTTTGCCCCTTTGAACACACAACTATGTGTTTCTCATTGTAATTTTATACTCATCTGCAGTAATAAAGTTACGTTTTTTTCTCGAGGAAAAAATTTAAATAATGTTTTAAATTTAATTTAAAGTTTTAAATTTATTAAAATTTAATATATTTCTTTAAATTTATTTATTTATTTTAAGTTAATAAACATTTTCTTTTTCTTTTTTAAATTTAATTTCTATATTTTATTTTTTATAATTTCTTTCTTTTTTTAACAGGTTTTTTATTTTTTATTTTTTATTTTTTTATTTCTATATATTTTGAAATTTTAATCTTTAATTTATTATTTTTTTTATTTTTTTTTATTTTTTTTTATTTTTTCTTAAATTTTAGGTTTTTTTTAATGTTTGAATTAAAATTTTTATTTTGTTTTTATTTTTATTTTTATTTTTTTATTTCTTATATTTTAGGTTTTTTTTAATGTTTAAATTTTAAAATAAAAAATTGTTATTTCTATTTTTAAAAATGTCAAAAATATGACACAATTTTTTTTTTTTGGTTTTGTTTTAAGAGTGTTTATTCAATCCTTTTTTCAAGAAACAATTTTGTTTTTAGCATAATTTTATAAAATGTTGAAATTTGACCTTAAAAAAAAACTAGGTGCATTATGGAATACACCTTTTTTATTTTTGGGGTGTTTTTTCATGTTTTTTGAGTCTTTTTGGGCTAGAGTTCCCGTTTTGAGGTCAGGTTACCTATTTCATCGGTAACAGTGTTGCTATGAAAGTAGCAGTGCTTTCATAGCGCATTTCCTCTTTTTTTGAACTAGCGGCGCTACGAAACGGTGGATTCCTAGCTAATTTCATAAATTTAACCAGAAACGTAATTGAATGACCCTTAAATGAAAAATATGAATCTTCGATCATCGAATGGACCTAGAAGGAATTTATTTGAACTTAAATGATGACCTTTAAACTTATAAAAACTATGACCTACCCTTAACCAAACTAAAAATGACTTTCAGACTCTAGTTTGACCCATGATAAAAAAACAAACTTGACACAATGATGTTTTGAAAACTTTAGGGTGATAACAGTGGCTCCACTTGGGATAGTGTGCCCCTATGGTACACTAAGAACCAGAAGTTCCAGTGTTGCTATCCATTTTTCTTGACCAAAACAGAAAAAAATTTGAAATTGCCAAGCTTTCTCATCAAGCTCTAATATCCTTCACCTCGGGCTCAAGCTTGATGATTAGTACATAATAACCAAATTTGTACCTACTCAAAATATGCTCAATCAACTTTGAGCTTATTCACACACTCCTACCTACCCTATCAGCTGCAATCTCCATTTGTAGTTCAAGGAACATGAAACTTCCAATGAAGCCAGTTATTGATCTGATCTAATACTTGAATCTCTTGACTGTGCTTGAACGAAAAGTAAACATGATATTGAAATGACCAAGGCAACATGAGATGTAACTAATGTTCAAAATGAAAGTATAACTAGAAATCTAGACTGTAGAACTCTTCCATGTATTCAACTATAGGATCAAAGAAGACATGATATGTTTGATACTCCTCATGACATTCTACAACTTTGGACAACTCATCCATGCTTTGATCAACCACATAAGACTTCAGTTGTGTGCTTTCAAACTGTTTTTCAAACTAATTTTTAAAAACAATGTATTCTTCCTCAAACTCAAAGGAGAAAGGTGGCAACACCCTCTCTTTGTTTTCCGGCATAAAAATCATTTGAAAAGACTGATTTTGATTATGAATACTATGAGATTGAATTTTATCTTTTGAAACTTGAATGTCCTTTTCAATGTTCTCTGCAACTTCATCCACAAACTGAATCTTAACTACTGATTTGCACTCAAATGATTTCATATTAGAAGACAAGGATAAAGAGAAATTTTAACCCATTTTTTCATTAGTGTGATCATTATTTGATGTAGGCTGATGTAAGAAATGATATGAAGAATCAAATTTTTCCTGTATCTGAGGTTTGTAGCAATCATCTTCCAATATTTCCTCTTGTTGTTTGCAATGATTCTCATACTCCTCATGATCAAAATACTGACATGTTTGCTGCAACCTTTCATCAAACTCCGAGGATGTATCATAATTTTCATAAATAAACCCCTACAATAGTCTTTGACCAGCAATAAGGATGGATGATACTCTTCGTACATCTCATAAAATGCAACATGGAAATCAACAAGAGAATATAATGAACCATTTGGCAAGCTTTCATACCAAGACCATGCTTTTCCTTCCAAAGTGACCATAAACATCTTCATGAGACAATCCTTAGGGAACTAAACCTTAAGACTGTGTACATGCATATGGAATCTAACCAAATGAAGAGTAGCATTGTCTTTCTTTTCATCTCTATATATAGGAAGATTAGTTAACCATTCAACCTTTGGCATAGGATTTGGAAAACTAGGGATATGAGACCGACTCATAGGGCCATACCTGGCAATTATTATTGCAATGGAACTCATTCTGAAACTTCATCAAGCTACCGATCTTCAAGTAGTGGAGTCACCTTCCAATTGATTATTTGATGTGTGGTGTCGCCAAGGTAGATGCAACCTCGAAAAGCTTCCTGAGCTCCTACTACCTTCATAAGTTCAGCTTCAAAATTTCAAGAAAGTATAATCTTCAGGCTCTTGTCATACACACCAAAATGTTATCACCAAAATTGTACCTGATTGGATGTTGATTAGACAACTTCAGTGTAACTCTTTCAAACCAATATTTTGGTTGAGGTTTAGCCTCCTCAACCTGAGAGGGCTCTCTCAAAGGTTAATGATATTGAATAAAGATGTAGATAGATAACTCTATATGGGATAAAAACAGATAAATGATATAAACTGGTTGTAAGTCACATTAGAAAGTATACATTAGGCTTATGGAGTCATAATAGCTTCATAAAAACCAAAATAAGCTACCTAGCATGGAAGTCAAGGCATACCAGAGTTCAAGTCAAGGTATAAAAATGTAGAACAGTGAAACACATAGTCAGTTTGTCTATGAAGGAAGTCAGAGCATCATTGATGAATTCTGAGTAACATAAGCAAACACCACTGCAATAGAATATTGAAAAGATGCCATCAGAACAAGAACATACAAGAACTCCTTATGAATCTTGAGTTGTCTAAGTAGAAATTCTGTATTATGCTGAAAACAGTCACTTACATAAAACAAATTATTTTTGCTAACAAATGTCCAACCCTCTCTATTTCAACTCCTTTATCTTTTATAGATCATTTACATCATAAGATAAGCTTATCCACAACTAGATACATCAAATTCCTATGCTTTGACACCTATTCTAACCATAAAACATGGTATTTATTACAAAAAAAACTGTAAACCTAATACAGAGTCCTATTACAAATAGAAGTAGAACTCTTTTAACTCTATTCAAAACAACTATATCTAAACTTAATTACATCATTTGCCACCTATATTTCCATAAATTTGAATCCTGATGATGAGCTCCAACCCATTATGACCATAATGCTGATGATGTTGATCTCCTGCAAACTAGGAAACTGCTCCTCTATTTTTTAGGCTTAGGATTATTTTAGTTTCTTGAGACACTCTGACCACTATTAACCCATAAATTTGAGGCTATTTTCTGTCAGGAACATGAATAACATATGTCCAAAATCATCCCCTCATTCTAGCTGTGTAAAATCAACTTCAAACTTCTCAAAATAGTGAAAACAGACCTGCACTACAAAAGCAGCACAGTTTCATAGTGCAGTCTTTTTAACCTTTTATCTTCAAAATTTTGGCTTCTTCTTTTCAGATTTATCTTCATTATCACTTGCACAACTTCCCTAGAAATTTCAGGTCTTCATATACATATTTTCCCTTACAAAATTTAGGAGAGAGAGTGAAAAAGCATGTTACAGCAGTTTCGTAGCGCTTTTCACTGATTTTGCACTGTGTGCGCTACGAAACTGCTGAGTGAGAAATTTTGTCCAATTTTTTCCAAATGTAAAGTGTGAATGTGAAAAAAACTGAAAATAAACCTTATTTCATCATATCATTTGAAAAACAGAGTTATTCTAGCCTTTTTTGAGGTCCCTTCTTCATTTGCAATAGGTTGGCCTATTGGTTTTTCCTGTTTTTTCCTGAACCATAGGTCTTGGGACAGAGCCTATATCTCCTACTCCATGATGTATTTTGAGAAACTGAAGGAGGTTTTTGTAGGTCATTATTTCTTGAATAAAAAACTCTCTTTGTGTTTTGAAACACATCTCCTGCTGTCCAGAAAATGCCTTTGAAACAAATGTGTAAAACAGGAAAACTCTGTTTCTAAAAATAAGGCTTCAAAGACATCCTTGTATCTCCCAAAGGATACCACATATGAGAAAAGTGAGAGATTTTATTCTATTTGGGGTGGTGATGAAGAAAAAACTCTTTCCGTTTTCCAAAATACTTTTGAATTTTTCCAGAAAATGAACTTGAAGTTGACTACTAAACAATCATGTACAAGACATTTTGTAACAACAATTTCTTAGCCCATTGTAATTTATCAATTTCTCCCACCTCCTAATGAATTTGAGGAAAATGAGAGAGGTTTTTGTAGTTAGGTATATTAGTAAGAAAGAACTCTTTCAGTTTTCCAAAATTCATTTTGAGTTGCTCAGAAACTTCCTTGGACATTGACTACGCAAAATGAGAAAACATAGTTTTTTCTTCCTATTGCACTACAAAAGTAACAACGCTTTCGTAGCGCATTTCCTCTTTTTTGAAATAGCGGTGCTACGAAACGGTGGATTCCTAGCTAATTGTAAAAATTTAGCCTGAAATTTAATTGAATGACCCTTAAATGAAAAATATGAATCTTTGATCATGGAATGGACCTAGAAGGACTTTATTTGAACTTAAATGATGACCTTTAAACTTATAAAAACTATGACCTACCCTTAACCAAACTAAAAATGACTTTCAGACCCTATTTTGACACATGATAAAAAACAAACTTGACACAATGATGTTTTGAAAATTTTTGGGTGATAACAGTGTCTCCACTTGGGATAGTGTGCCCCTGTGGTACACTACGAACCAGTAGTTCCAGTGCTGCTATCTATTTTTCTTGACAAAAACAGAAATTTTTTGAAATTGCCAAGCTTTCTCCTCAAGCTCTAATGGCCTTCACCTCGGGCTCAAGCTTGATGATCGCTGTAGAATAACCAAATTTGTACCTATTGAAAATATGCTCAATCAATTTTGATCTTATTCACACACTCCTACCTACCCTATCAGATGCAATCTCCATTTGTAACTCAAGAAACATGAAACATCCAATGAAGCTAGTTATTGATCTGATCTGATACTTGAATCTCTTGACTGTTCTTGAACCAAAAGTAAACATGATACTAAAATGACCAAGAAAACATGAGATGTAACTGATCTTCAAAATGAAATTATAACTGGAAATCCGAACTGCAGAACTCTTCCATGTATTCAACTATAGGATCAAAGAAGACATGATATGTTTGATACTCCTCATGACATTCTGCAACTTTGGACAACTCATCCATGCTTTGATCAACCACATAAGACTTCAGTTGTGTGCTTTCAAACTAATTTTCAAACTGATTTTCAAAAAAAATGTATTCTTCCTCAAACTCAAAGGAGAAAGGTGGAAACACCCTCTTTTTTTTTTTCTGGCATAAAAATCATTTGAAAACACTGATCTTGATTATGAATACTATGAGATTGAATTTTATCTTTTGAAACTTGAATGTCCTTTTCAATTTTCTCTGCAACTTCATCCACAAACTGAATCTTAACTACTGATTTGCACTCAAATGATTTCAGATTAGAAGAAAAGGATAAAGAGAAATTTTCACCCATTTTTTCATTAGTGTGATCATTATTTGATGTAGGTTGATGCAAGAAATGATATGAAGAATCAAATTTTTCCTGTAACTGAGGTTTTTAGCAATCATCTTCCAATATTTCCTCTTGTTGTTTGCAATGATTCTCATACTCCTGATCATCAAAAGACTGGCAAGTTTGTTGCAACCTTTCATCAAAATCAGAGGATGTATCATAATTTTCATAAATAAACTCCTACTGGGTATCATTTTCATCTAAGAAAGAGGCTATCCTTTCTTCTTGGTGATGAAAGGGATTGTCATGAAGGGCTTCTAAAATTTCCTCATCCATGAACTCATCATCTTCACAACAATTTTCCAAATATTCAATAAAGCTCACACAATGTTTACAGCAGTCTTTGACCAACAATATGGATGGATGACACTCTTCATACATCTCATAAAATGCAACATGGAAATCAGCAAGAGAATATAATGAACCATTTGGCAAGCTTTCATACCAAGACCGTGCTTTTCCTTCCAAAGTGACCATAAACATGTTCATGAGACAATCCTCAGCGAAATAAACCTTAATACTGTGTACATGCATATGGAATCCAACCAAATGAAGAGAATCATTGTATTTCTTTTCTTCTTTGAATATAGGAAGATCAATTAACCGTTCAACCTTTGGCATAGGATTTGGAAAACCAAGGATATGCAACCGATTCATAGGGCCATACTTGGCATTTATTCTTGCAATGGAAATCATTCTGAAACTTCATCAAGCTACTGATATTCAAGCAGTGGAGTCACCTTCCAATTGATTATTTGATGTGTGGAGTCGCCAAGGTATATGCAGCCTCGAAAAGCTTCCTGAGCTCCTGCTACCTTCAGAAGTTCAGCTTCAAAATTTCGGGAAAGTATAATCTTCAGGCTCTTGGTAGACACACCAAAATGTTATCACCAAAATCGTACCTAATTGGCTACTGATCAGAAAAATTTAGTGTAACTATTTCAAACCAATATTTTGATTGAGGCTTAGCCTCCTCAACCTGAGAGGGCTCTCTCAAAGGTTAATGATATTGAATCTGAGATGTAGATAGATAACTCTATATGGGATAAAAACAGATAAATGATATAAACTGGTTGTCAATCACATTATCAAGTATACATTGGGCTTATGGAGTCATAATAGCTTCATCAAAACCAAAATAATCTACCTAGCATGGAAGTCAAGGCATATCAGAGTTCAAGTCAAGTAATAAACATGTAGAACAATGAAACACATAGTCAGTTTGTCGATGAAGGAAGTCAGAGAATCATTGATGAATTTTGAGTAACATAAGCAAATACCACTGCAATAGAATATTGAAAAGATGCCATCAAAACAAGAACATACAAGAACTCCTTATGAATCTTGAGTTGTCTAAGTAGAAATTCTGTATTAGGCTGAAAACAATCACTTACATAAAACAAAGTCTTTTTGCTAAAAAATGTCCAACCCTCTCTATTTCGACTCCTTGATCTTTTATAGATCATTTACATCATAAGATAAGCTTATCCACAACTAGATACATCGAATTCCTATGATTTTACACCTATTCTAACCTTAAAACATGGTATTTATTACAAAAACAACTATAAACCTAATACAGAGTCCTATTACAAATAGAATTAGAACTCTTTTAACTATATTCAAAAAAACTTTATCTAAACTTAATTACATCATTTTCCACCTATATTTCCATAAATTTGAATCCTGATGATGAGCTCCAACCTGTTATGACCATAATTCTGATGATGTTGATCTCCTGCAAACTAGGAAACTGCTCCTCTATTTTCTAGGCTTAGGATTATTTTAGTTTCTTGAGACACTCTGACCACTATTAACCCATAAATTTGAGGCTATTTGCTATCAGGAACATGAATAGAATATGTCCAAAATCATCCCCTCGTTCCAGATATGTAAAATCAACTTCAAACTTCTCAAAATAGTGAAAACAAACCTGCGCTACAAAAGCAGCACAGTTTCGTAGCGCTTTTCGTAGCGCAGTCTTTTTAACCTTTTATCTTAAAAATTTTGGCTTCTTCTTTTCAGATTTATCTTCATTATCACTTAGCACAACTTCCCTAGAAATTTCAGGTTTTCATACACATATTTTCCCTTCCAAAATTTAAGAGAGAGAGTGAAAAAGCATGCTACAATAGTTTCGTAGCGCTTTTCACTAATTTTGCACTGTGTTCGCTACAAAACTGCTGAGTGAGTAGTTTAGTGTAATTTTTTCCAAATGTAAAGTGTGAATGTGCCAAAAAATTAAAATAAACCTTATTTCATCATATCACTTGAAAAACGGAGTTATTCCAGCATTCTTTGAGGTCCCTTCTTCATTTGCAATAGGTTGGCCTATTGGTTTTTCCTGTTTTTTTCTTAACAAATAGGTCTTGGGACAGAGCCTATATCTCCTACCCCATGATGTATTTTGATAAAATGAAGGATTTTTTTTTTAGGTTATGATGTCTTGAATAAAAACATCTCTTTTTTTTTTTTTTTGAAACACATCTCTTGCTGTCCAGAAACTGCCTTTGACAAAAATGTGTAAAACAGGAAAACTCTGTTTCTGAAAATAGGGCTTCAAAGAAATCCTTGTATCTCCCAACTGATAACACATATGAGAAAAGTGAGAGAGGTTATTGTAGCTGGGGCTATGATGAATAAAAACCTCTTTCCGTTTTCCAAAATACTTTTGAATTTTTCCAGAAAATGAATTTGAAGTTGACTGCTAAACAGTCATGTACAGGATATTTTGTAACAACAGTTTCATAACACATTTTAATTTATCAATTTCTCCCACCTACTAATGAATTTTAGGTAACCGAGAGAGGTTTTTGTAGATAGTTATATTAGGAAGAAAATCCTCTTTCATTTGTCCTAAATGTGTTTTGAGTTGCTCAAAAACATCCTTGGAGGTTGACTACACAAAACCAGAAAAAAAGAGTTTTTGCTTCCTATTGCGCTACGAAAGTAGCAGCGCTTTCGTAGCGCATTTCCTCTTTTTTGAACTAGTGACACTACAAAACGGTGGATTCCTGGCTAATTGCAAAAATTTAGCTCGAAACTTAATTGAATGACCCTTAAATGAAAAATATGAATGTTTGATCATGGAATGGTCCTAGAAGGACTTTATTTGAACTTAAATGATGACCTTTTAACTTATAAAAACTATGACCTACCCTTAACCAAACTAAAATTGACTTTCAGACCCTATTTTGACACATGATAAAAAACAAACTTGACACAATGATGTTTTGAAAATTTTTGGGTGATAACAGTGGGTCCACTTGGGATACTGTGCCCCTATATTACACTAAGAACCAGTAGTTCCAGTGCTGCTATCCATTTTTCTTGACCAAAACAGAAAAACTTTGAAATTGCCAAGCTTTCTCCTCAAGCTCTAATGGCCTTCACCTCAGGCTCAAGCTTGATGATTGCTGCATAATAACCAAATCTGTACCTATTGAAAATATGCTCAATCAACTTTGAGCTTATTCACACACTCCTACCTACCATATCAGTTGCAATCTCCATTTGTAACTCAAGGAACATGAAACTTCCAATGAAGCTAGTTATTGATCTGATATGATACTTGAATCTCTTGACTATGCTTGAACCAAAAGTAAACATGATACTAAAATGACCAAGGCAACATGAGATGTAACTAATGTTCAAAATGAAAGTATAACTAGAAATATGGACTGTAGAACTCTTCCATGTATTCAACTATAGGATCAAAGAAGACATGATATGTTTGATACTCCTCATAACATTCTGCAAATTTGGACAACTCATCCATGCTTTGATCAACCACATAAGACTTTAGTTGTGTGCTTTAAAACTGCTTTTCAAACTGATTTTCAAAAACAATGTATTCTTCCTCAAACTCAAAGGAGAAAGGTGGCAACACCCTCTCTTTGTTTTCTGGCATAAAAATCATTTGAAAAGACTGATCTTGATTATGAATACTATGAGATTTAATTTTATCTTTTGAAACTTGAATGTCCTTTTCAATGTTCTCTGCAACTTCATCCACAAACTGAATCTTAACTATTGATTTTCACTCAAATTATTTCAGATTAGAAGACAAGGATAAAGAGAATTTTCCACCCATTTTTTCATTAGTGTGATCATTATTTGATGTAGGCTGATGCAAAAAATTATATGAAGAATCAAATTTTTCCTGTACCTGAGATTTGTGGTAATCATCTTCCAATATTTCCTCTTGTTTTTTGCAATGATTCTCATACTCCTGATCATCAAAAGACTGACAAGTCTGCTGCAACCTTTCATCAAACTCATCATAATTTTCATAAATAAACTCCTGCTTAGTATCATTTTCATCTAAGAAAGAGGTTATCCTTTCTTCTTGGTGATGAAAGGGATTGTCCTGAAGGGCTTCTAAAATTTCCTCATCCATGAACTCATCATCTTCATAACAATTTTCCAAATATTCAATAAAGCTCACATAGTGTTTACAACAGTCTTTGACCAGCAATACGGATGGATGAAACTCTTCATACATCTCATAAAATTCAACATGGAAATCATCAAGAGAATATAATGAACCATTTGGCAAGCTTTCATACCAAGACCGTGCTTTTCCTTCCAAAGTGACCATAAACATGTTCATGAGACAATCCTGAGCGAACTGAACCTTAAGACTGTGTACATGCATATGGAATCTAACCAAATGAAGAGCAGCATTGTCTTTCTTTTCATCTTTGAATATAGGAAGATCAGTTAACCATTCAACCTTTGGTATAGGATTTGGAAAACCACGGATATGAGACCAATTCATAGGGCCATACCTGGCATTTATTCTTGCAGTGGAACTCATTTTGAAACTTCATCAAGCTACTGATCTTCAAGTAGTGGAGTCACTTTCCAATTGATTATTTGATGTGTGGAGTCGCCAAGGTATATGCAGCCTCGAAAAGCTTCCTGAGCTCCTGCTACCTTCAGAAGTTCGGCTTCAAAATTTCGGGAAAGTATAATCTTCAGGCTCCCGACAGACGCACCAAAATTTTATCACCAAAATCGTACTTGATTGGCTGTTGATCAGAAAAATTCAGTGTAACTCTTTCAAACCAATCTTTTGATTGAGGCTTAGCCTCCTCAACCTGAGAGGGTTCTCTCAAAGGTTAATGATATTGAATAAAGATGTAGATAGATAACTCTATATGGGATAAAAATAGATAAATGATATAAAATGGTTGTAAATCACATTAGCAATGATACATTGGGCTTATGGAGTCATAATAGCTTCAGCAAAACCAAAATAATCTATGTAGCATGGAATTCAAGGCATATCAGAGTTCAAGTCAAGGAATAAACATGTAGAATAGTGAAGCACATAGTCAGTTTGTCTATGAAGGAAGTCAGAGCATCATTGATGAATTCTGAGTAACATAAGCAAACACCACTGCAATATAATATTGAAAATATGCCATCAGAACAAGAACATACAAGAACTCCTTATGAATCTTGAGTTGTCTAAGTAGAAATTCTGTATTAGGTTGAAAACAGTCACTTGCATAAAACATAGTCTTTTTGCTAAAAAATGTCCAACCCTCTCTATTTCGACTCCTTGATCCTTTATAGATCATTTACATCATAAGATAATCTTATCCAGAACTAGATACATCGAATTCCTATGCTTCGACACGTATTCTAATCATAAAACATGGTATTTATTACAAAAAAACTGTAAACCTAATACAGAGTCCTATTACAAATAGAATTAGAACTCTTTTAACTCTATTCAAAACAACTTTATCTAAACTTAATTACATCATGTAATGTTCCAAATCTAGAACAGCCAATGAATCATGGATGAAAAACGCATTTCCAGCAACAAATGCAATAAAACAGTAAAATGCACTCTTGGATCCCATATATTAGTCAATATAAATTATAAATCCAATATTAGAGCTGAAACAAAGCAAAATAGGTGGGTTAAACAGATCTCCCACACCTAGGATTGCCAAAAAGTGCTAAAACCCCAAGACTGCAAAATGTCGGAGCAGCTGCTCAAGGGACTACACAGTCTAAGAGAGGGTTTAAAAATAAAATCATAGGAGAACAATAGATCTACTCATTTATTGATAAATAATGCTAAAGAACAGAGATCTAATCTCCTTATACAAAATACAAAAGAAACCGGCAAGGGTTTCTTGTCAAACACTCTGCATGAAAAATGGGAAATTCAGTGATTTACTAACTAACCACTGCAACACTGAAGTGCATGAGTGTGGAAGGATGAAATATGTCTGATATTCTATAGACCCCTCAAGGGCTTCCTCCCATGAAAGAATGAACCTCTCAATCATAAGGAAACACTGCAACAGAGCCACCAAACCATGCAATGAACACTGCCTCCAAAATAACGCATTCCCTAGCAGAAATAGTGCTGGGAATGTATGGGAAATGTGTGGTCTGATACTAAAGATCTGAAATATTCTTTGGAGCTCTCCAAACACATATCTCAAGTGAAGGAAACCTTCCTCCAATGAGAAACTCGCTCAGAAGCCGGGATTCCAATCCCTTCCACTGCTGCACCCAGCAACACTGCACAATCTCCGGAAAAGATGTGCTGATGAAGATGTCTGAAGCTTGGCCTGAAAACCTGATGTGGAATGATGAATGAAAACTCTCCCAATGAGGCTCCTCAAAGGAAAGAGGTGGGATTCCCGCCCGAGAACACCCAGTGCTAAACAACACTACAACTTTGCTAAGCAGCAAAGTAGCAACAAGTCTTGGCAGACAAGAATAATAGACTAAGACATGAAGAATAATGCTGCCATCCTCTTCCTTATATAATATATGAGTTTTTTTGCCCTTGGCCCCACTCAATTAGGTTACTTATAACCCAAGTTACATCTCCCTCCAAAATTGCGTTATTCCTCCTTGGATTCCTCCTCCACTAAAACTGCGCAGTTGGCTTAGTCAAAGCAGCTTGATTTTATCTTTGTTCACACATGGAGGTTTTTTATTGAGCTAGAAAGAATGTCCCCTTTCACACTTGGAGTTTTTTTATCCTCCTTAGGAGACTTCTGGGATTTCCTACCCATTTATTCACCGGCTAAAGCTGTTGCTGACTCTAATGTTCCATTTAGCTTTGAGGCTAAAATTTTGGAACATTATAGTCCTCCCCTCCAAAATCTTTGCTTGTGCTCAAGAAAATTCATAAGGAGAAAAAAATTTCTCCCCTCTTCCTCATGTGGCCTCCATCAATAGCCTCCATCACGCCATCAAGAGAATCTGCAAATATACTGTCATCCAATGCATCCTTCCAAGTGTGCAAAACCAAAGTGTCTGCATCAATAAAAGGTGGAAAGTGTGAATGGAAACCTGCTAGCTGTCTCATGGCCTCCACAAAGTAGGAGTGATGACCAACATGGTGAATGAATGCCTCCCTCACCCATGCTATCATCCAAATTAAGTGAATCACCCTCCAACATCGTAACTCATGAAAAGTCTCCTCCACCTTCTGCTCCTGAAATGTAGGTGGGTTGAATGAATGTACATGATAGGAAAAAGGGCATATCCCACACTGTCCTCCTCTCCACTTATGATAAGTGTAGAAGTCATGTTGATCTTGGGCTGCAACATGATTTCCCTCCAATGACAAGAAGAAGATTGAGCCTCCCGAGACTCTCCCTCCAAAGTCATGAGACATGTCAACCCAAACCATTCCATCCAAGATGAATGGCACATCATCACCATTTGGCCTCCAAATAAGAAAATTGCTGAAAGTTAGGTGCAATTTTGGATGGTACCAAAGGTTGTCCAAATGAATATTACGCAGTCCCCCCAACTACTGCTTGAGAATTTCATATGGCAAGTGGTCCTGCAACAAGTTACAAGCTGTATATGTTTGTTCTCCCAACATGGGGAAGTAAGCATCAATGTCTATCATCTGTAGATAGATAAAATAACAATACACTTGACCAAAGTCATGTATAGATGGGCTACTATCATCATAAACATTGGCCCTAAAGTGACCAAACCCAAAAATACTCTTTCTCTTTTGAGGAGCAATGCACTGTTCAAACATGGTGGGAAAGTACTCAATGGAGTAATCAACAAGTATAGAAATGCATTTCCTACCATACGTAGTGAGTAGGCTAAAAGTGAGGTCCATGTGTAAGCTCCCCCATGAGGATTCCCTCACAAAAATCTGCAAGAAGAAGGGATACAAATACTCTTTGGAACACTCCATCAATAAGAACACACTCCCATGTGATAGCATTGTGGGCCTTAAGAATAAGGCTCCATGACTTCTCCCTTTGAAATTCCACATGCCAAGGCCATCCACCATCATGCTGCTATGTGAGAAGATCATCTTCCGACATGGAAGTCTCTCATGATCCTCCAATATTGAAGGGTAGCCTCCTTGCACCATGAATGTGCCTTTCTTCTCTTTAGAAATATCATGAAAAGTATGGGAAGAATTTTTCCCATACTCTCCCAATTACAACCATAGCAACAACAAATTTTGTTGCTGCCTCATCTCTCCCTCATACAAGCCATAGATTAAGATCATGAAGGTCAACTTGTATGATGCCTCATACCAACAAGTCTTCTGCTGCTCTATCATATGGGTGCCATGCCATCCAATTGGTTTCTCTCTCCATACAAAGCTTCCCTTGAGAAAAAACACATCAGCAATACATGGAAGTAAGATGAAATAAGAATAAGTTTCCAAATGACAACCAGAGAGTGAATCATGGTCCCTCTCATGGAACTAGCACAGTGCATCCTTTTCCTGCATCAAAATAAGAAATAAAAAGTGCTCTACCAGCCACTTGTTTGCTGCCACAGTCATCTCACAAGATGAAATAATGAAGCTACAATATGGTGTCAATGGTGCACACCAAGAATCATGTGGCTTCCCCCACAACCCATCAAAAAGATAGCCAGAATTAATGCTACAAGTAGCTACAAGTACATCATCATACAAATTGCAAGAAGAAATATTTCTTCTTGTTACATCATGCTACTCAAATAAGGGAAAGAAGTACAATACAAAACATGAAATGATACCTCTTCCATTATTTACTTGAGGTCTTGAGCTGAAATGGCTCAACTGGAAATCCCCCCTCACTCCAAATGAGTAGGAAGGTGGCTGTGAGATCCTCTCGATCACCATCTGGGGTATGCATCTCCCCATATTCTAATATATGTCATGTTGGATGCCCTCCCAAGTGAACTCCTCCATCAACTAGAAATATGCGTCAAAGTGCATAGAAGAGAAGTCGTCATGTGCTGCATGTAGCAACTTCTCCTTGAGACTAGAAAATCTAGTCAAGAAGATCCTGCCATAGGAATAGATGACCACATCATCCACCATGTATCTGTCATCTCCATCCGGGTCATCAAGAATCATGCATGCGCTAAGATCCTTGGAGTACTCTACCAAGAGCTGAGACCTCCAATAAGGATCAATCCTCCTAAGAGACAGCACTGGAGATCTGGCATGTGAAGCTCTCCTCATGCTGATTCCTGCTACTCTAACATCCCCTATGCCAAAGTCTTCCTCTAGACCCTTCACCTCTCCAACATCTAAGAGTGGTGAATCCAAAGACAATATGTCTTCTATCAACTCCAGATCAAGTGGCCTCCGAGGTCGAATGCCTCCATATAGTGAGACATCAAT